>CM055118.1:984470956-984793456 GCA_029206835.1 Rana muscosa | reverse complement strand
CTCCTCCTCCTCCTTGTCCTCCTTGTCCTCCTCCTCCTTGTCCTCCTCCTCCTTGTCCTCGTCCTCCTTGTCCTCGTCCTCCTCCTCCTTGTCCTCGTCCTCGTCCTCCTTGTCCTCGTCCTCCTTGTCCTCGTCCTCCTCCTCCTTGTCCTCCTCCTCCTCCTTGTCCTCGTCCTCGTCCTCCTCCTCCTTGTCCTCGTCCTCGTCCTCCTCCTCCTTGTCCTCGTCCTTGTCCTCGTCCTCGTCCTCGTCCTCCTCGTCCTTGTCCTCGTCCTTGTCCTCGTCCTTGTCCTCCTCCTCCTTGTCCTCCTCCTTGTCCTCGTCCTTGTCCTCGTCCTCGTCCTCGTCCTCCTCGTCCTTGTCCTCGTCCTTGTCCTCGTCCTTGTCCTCGTCCTCCTCGTCCTTGTCCTCGTCCTCGTCCTCGTCCTCCTCGTCCTTGTCCTCGTCCTTGTCCTCGTCCTTGTCCTCGTCCTTGTCCTCGTCCTCCTCGTCCTTGTCCTCGTCCTCCTCGTCCTCGTCCTCGTCCTCCTCCTCCTCCTTGTCCTCGTCCTCCTCCTCCTTGTCCTCGTCCTCCTCCTCCTTGTCCTCGTCCTCCTCCTCCTTGTCCTCGTCCTCCTCCTCCTTGTCCTCGTCCTCGTCCTCCTCCTTGTCCTCGTCCTCGTCGTCCTTGTCCTCGTCCTCCTCCTCCTCCTCCTCCTTGTCGTCCTCGTCCTCCTCCTCCTCCTTGTCATCCTCGTCCTCCTCCTCCTCCTTGTCGTCCTCGTCCTCCTCCTCCTCCTTGTCGTCCTCGTCCTCCTCCTCCTCCTTGTCGTCCTCGTCCTCCTCCTCCTTGTCCTCGTCCTCCTTGTCCTCGTCCTCCTCCTCCTTGTCCTCGTCCTCCTCCTCCTTGTCCTCGTCCTCGTCCTCCTTGTCCTCGTCCTCCTCCTCCTTGTCCTCGTCCTCGTCCTCCTTGTCCTCGTCCTCCTCCTCCTTGTCCTCGTCCTCGTCCTCCTTGTCCTCGTCGTCCTCGTCCTTGTCCTCGTCCTCCTCCTCCTTGTCCTCGTCCTCCTCGTCCTCGTCCTCCTTGTCCTCGTCCTCCTTGTCCTCGTCCTCGTCCTCCTTGTCCTCGTCCTCCTTGTCCTCGTCCTCCTTGTCCTCGTCCTCGTCCTCCTTGTCCTCGTCCTCGTCCTCCTTGTCCTCGTCCTCCTTGTCCTCGTCCTCCTCGTCCTCCTTGTCCTCGTCCTCCTCCTCCTCCTTGTCCTCCTCCTCCTCCTTGTCCTCCTCCTCCTCCTCCTCCTTGTCCTCCTCCTCCTCCTCCTTGTCCTCCTCCTCCTCCTTGTCCTCCTCCTCCTCCTCCTTGTCGTCCTCCTCCTCCTCCTCCTCCTCCTCCTCCTCCTCCTCCTTGTCCTCGTCCTCGTCCTTGTCCTCGTCCTCGTCCTTGTCCTTGTCCTCGTCCTCCTTGTCCTCGTCCTCGTCCTCCTTGTCCTCGTCCTCCTCCTCCTTGTCCTCGTCCTCCTCCTCCTTGTCCTCGTCCTTGTCCTCCTTGTCCTCGTCCTTGTCCGTCCTCCTCCTCGTCCGTCCTCCTCCTCGTCCTTGTCCTCGTCCTCCTCCTCGTCCTTGTCCTCGTCCTCCTCCTCCTCCTCCTCCTCCTTGTCCTCCTCCTCCTCCTCCTCCTCCTCCTCCTTGTCCTCCTCCTCCTCCTCCTCCTTGTCCTCCTCCTCCTCCTCCTTTTCCTCCTCCTCCTTGTCGTCCTCCTCCTCCTCCTCCTTGTCCTCGTCCTCCTTGTCCTTGTCCTCCTCCTCCTTGTCCTCGTCCTCCTTGTCCTCGTCCTCCTCCTCCTTGTCCTCCTCCTCCTTGTCCTCCTCCTCCTTGTCCTCGTCCTCCTTGTCCTCGTCCTCCTCCTCCTTGTTCTCGTCCTCCTCCTTGTCCTCGTCCTCCTCGTCCTCCTCGTCCTCGTCCTCGTCCTCCTTGTCCTCGTCCTCCTTGTCCTCCTCCTCCTTGTCCTCCTCCTCCTTGTCCTCCTTGTCCTCCTCCTCCTTGTCCTCCTTGTCCTCCTTGTCCTCCTTGTCCTCGTCCTCCTTGTCCTCGTCCTCCTTGTCCTCGTCCTCCTCCTCCTTGTTCTCGTCCTCCTCCTTGTCCTCGTCCTCCTCGTCCTCCTCGTCCTCGTCCTCGTCCTCCTTGTCCTCGTCCTCCTTGTCCTCGTCCTCCTTGTCCTCGTCCTCCTTGTCCTTGTCCTTGTCCTCCTTGTCCTCCTTGTCCTCCTTGTCCTCCTTGTCCTCCTTGTCCTCCTTGTCCTCCTTGTCCTCCTTGTCCTCCTTGTCCTCCTTGTCCTCGTCCTCGTCCTCGTCCTCCTCCTCCTTGTCCTCGTCCTCCTTGTCCTCGTCCTCCTCGTCCTTGTCCTCCTCGTCCTTGTCCTCGTCCTTGTCCTCGTCCTTGTCGTCCTCGTCCTTGTCCTCCTCCTCCTTGTCCTCCTCCTCCTTGTCCTCGTCCTCCTCCTCCTTGTCCTCGTCCTCCTCCTCCTTGTCCTCGTCCTCCTCCTCCTTGTCCTCGTCCTCCTCCTCCTTGTCCTCGTCCTCCTCCTCCTTGTCCTCGTCCTCCTCCTCCTTGTCCTCGTCCTCGTCGTTGTCCTCGTCCTCCTCCTCGTCCTCCTCCTCGTCCTCCTCCTTGTCCTCGTCCTCCTCGTCCTTGTCCTCCTCCTCCTCCTTGTCCTCGTCCTCCTCCTCCTTGTTCTCGTCCTCGTCCTCGTCCTCCTCGTCCTCCTCGTCCTCCTCGTCCTCCTCGTCCTCCTCCTCGTCCTCCTCGTCGTCCTCCTCCTCGTCCTCGTCCTCCTTGTCCTCGTCCTCGTCCTCCTCCTCGTCCTCCTCCTCGTCCTCCTCCTCGTCCTCCTCCTCGTCCTCCTCCTCGTCCTCCTCCTCGTCCTCCTCCTCGTCCTCCTCCTCGTCCTCGTCCTCCTTGTCCTCGTCCTCCTCCTCCTCCTCCTCCTCCTCCTTGTCCTCCTCCTCCTCCTCCTTCTCCTCCTCGTCCTCCTCCTCCTTGTCCTCCTCCTCCTCCTCCTCCTTGTCCTCGTCCTCCTTGTCCTCCTCCTCCTCCTCCTTGTCCTCGTCCTCCTTGTCCTCGTCCTCCTCCTCCTTGTCCTCGTCCTCCTCCTCCTCCTCCTCCTTGTCCTCCTCCTCCTTGTCCTCCTCCTCCTTGTTCTCGTCGTCCTCCTTGTCCTCGTCCTCCTCCTCCTTGTTCTCGTCGTCCTCCTTGTCCTCGTCCTCCTCCTCCTTGTTCTCGTCCTCCTCCTTGTCCTCGTCCTCGTCCTCCTCCTCCTTGTCCTCGTCATCCTTGTCCTCCTTGTCCTCCTTGTCCTCCTTGTCCTCCTTGTCCTCCTTGTCCTCGTCGTCCTTGTCCTCCTTGTCCTCCTTGTCCTCGTCCTCGTCCTCCTCGTCCTCCTCCTCGTCCTCCTCCTCGTCCTCCTCCTCGTCCTCCTCCTCGTCCTCCTCCTCGTCCTCCTCCTCGTCCTCGTCCTCCTTGTCCTCGTCCTCCTTGTCCTCGTCCTCCTTGTCCTCGTCCTCCTTGTCCTCGTCCTCCTTGTCCTCGTCCTCCTCCTCGTCCTCCTCGTCCTCGTCCTCCTCCTCCTCCTCCTCCTCCTCCTCCTCCTCCTCCTCCTCCTTGTCCTCCTCCTCCTCCTCCTTCTCCTCCTCGTCCTCCTCCTCCTTGTCCTCCTCCTCCTCCTCCTCCTTGTCCTCGTCCTCCTTGTCCTCCTCCTCCTCCTCCTTGTCCTCGTCCTCCTTGTCCTCGTCCTCGTCCTCCTTGTCCTCGTCCTCCTCCTCCTTGTCCTCGTCGTCCTCCTCCTCCTCCTCCTTGTCCTCCTCCTCCTTGTCCTCCTCCTCCTTGTTCTCGTCGTCCTCCTTGTCCTCGTCCTCCTCCTCCTTGTTCTCGTCGTCCTCCTCCTCCTTGTTCTCGTCGTCCTCCTTGTCCTCGTCCTCCTCCTCCTTGTTCTCGTCCTCCTCCTTGTCCTCGTCCTCGTCCTCCTCCTCCTTGTCCTCGTCGTCCTTGTCCTCCTTGTCCTCGTCGTCCTTGTCCTCCTTGTCCTCGTCGTCCTTGTCCTCCTTGTCCTCGTCGTCCTTGTCCTCCTTGTCCTCCTTGTCCTCGTCGTCCTTGTCCTCCTTGTCCTCCTTGTCCTCGTCCTCCTCCTTGTCCTCGTCCTCGTCTTCGTCCTCGTCCTCGTCCTCGTCCTCCTTGTCCTCGTCCTCCTCGTCCTTGTCCTCGTCCTCCTCGTCCTTGTCCTCGTCCTCCTCCTCCTTGTCCTCGTCCTCCTCGTCCTTGTCCTCGTCCTCCTCCTCCTTGTCCTCGTCCTCCTCCTCCTTGTCCTCGTCCTCCTCCTCCTTGTCCTCGTCCTCCTCCTCCTTGTCCTCGTCCTCCTCCTCCTTGTCCTCGTCCTCCTCGTCCTCCTCCTCGTCCTCCTCCTCGTCCTCCTCGTCCTTGTTCTCGTCCTCCTCCTTGTTCTCGTCCTCCTCCTTGTTCTCGTCCTCCTCCTTGTCCTCGTCCTCCTCCTCCTCCTCGTCCTCCTCCTCGTCCTCGTCCTTGTCCTCGTCCTTGTCCTCGTCCTTGTCCTCGTCCTCGTCCTCGTCCTCGTCCTCGTCCTTGTCCTCGTCCTTGTCCTCGTCCTTGTCCTCGTCCTTGTCCTCGTCCTCCTCCTCCTTGTCCTCGTCGTTGTCCTCGTCCTCCTTGTCCTCGTCCTCCTCCTTGTCCTCGTCCTTGTCCTCGTCCTCCTCGTCCTTGTCCTCGTCCTCCTTGTCCTCGTCCTCCTCCTCCTTGTCCTCGTCCTCCTCCTCCTTGTCCTCGTCCTCCTCCTCCTTGTCCTCGTCCTCGTCCTCCTCCTCCTCCTTGTCCTCGTCCTCCTTGTCCTCGTCCTCGTCCTCCTCCTCGTCCTCGTCCTCGTCCTCCTCCTCGTCCTCCTCCTCGTCCTCCTCCTCGTCCTCCTCCTTGTTCTCGTCCTCCTCCTTGTCCTCGTCCTCCTCCTCCTTGTCCTCGTCCTCCTTGTTCTCGTCCTCCTCGTCCTCCTCGTCCTCCTCGTCCTCCTCGTCCTCCTCGTCCTCCTCGTCCTCCTTGTCCTCGTCCTCCTTGTCCTCGTCCTCCTTGTCCTCGTCCTCCTTGTCCTCGTCCTCCTTGTCCTCGTCCTCCTTGTCCTCGTCCTCCTCGTCCTCCTCCTCGTCCTCCTCGTCCTCCTCTTCCTCGTCCTCGTCCTCCTCCTCGTCCTCCTCCTCGTCCTCCTCCTCGTCCTCCTCCTCCTCGTCCTCCTCCTCCTCGTCCTCGTCCTCCTCCTCGTCCTCCTCCTCGTCCTCCTCCTCGTCCTCCTCCTCCTTGTCCTCGTCCTCGTCCTCGTCCTCGTCCTCCTCGTTCTCGTTCTCGTCCTCGTCCTCGTCCTCGTCCTCGTCCTCGTCCTCGTCCTCCTCGTTCTCCTCCTCCTCCTCCTTGTCCTCGTCCTCCTCCTCCTTGTCCTCGTCCTCCTCGTCCTTGTCCTCGTCCTCCTCGTCCTTGTCCTCGTCCTCCTCGTCCTTGTCCTCGTCCTCCTCGTCCTCCTCCTCGTCCTCCTCCTCGTCCTCCTCCTCGTCCTCCTCCTCCTTGTCCTCCTCCTCCTTGTCCTCGTCCTCGTCCTCGTCCTCGTCCTCGTCGTTCTCGTTCTCGTCCTCGTCCTCGTCCTCGTCCTCCTCGTTCTCCTCCTCCTCCTCCTCCTTGTCCTCGTCCTCCTTGTCCTCGTCCTCCTCCTCCTTGTCCTCGTCCTCCTCGTCCTTGTCCTCGTCGTCCTCCTCGTCCTCGTCCTCGTCCTCGTCCTCGTCCTCGTCCTCGTCCTCGTCCTCCTCGTTCTCCTCCTCCTCCTTGTCCTCGTCCTCGTCCTCCTCCTCCTTGTCCTCGTCCTCGTCCTCCTCGTCCTTGTCCTCGTCCTCGTCCTCCTCCTCCTTGTCCTCGTCCTCGTCCTCGTCCTCGTCCTCGTCCTCGTCCTCGTCCTCGTCCTCGTCCTCCTCCTTGTCCTCGTCCTCCTTGTCCTCGTCCTCCTTGTCCTCGTCCTCCTTGTCCTCATCCTCCTCCTCCTTGTCCTCGTCGTCCTCGTCCTCCTTGTCCTCGTCCTTGTCCTCGTCCTCCTCCTTGTCCTCGTCCTTGTCCTCGTCCTCGTCCTCCTCCTCGTCCTCGTCCTCGTCCTCCTCCTCCTTGTCCTCGTCCTCGTCCTCCTCCTCCTTGTCCTCCTCCTCCTCCTCCTCCTCGTCCTCCTTGTCCTCGTCCTCCTTGTCCTCGTCCTCCTTGTCCTCGTCCTCCTTGTCCTCGTCCTCCTCCTCCTTGTCCTCGTCGTCCTTGTCCTCCTTGTCCTCCTTGTCCTCGTCCTCGTCGTCCTTGTCCTCCTTGTCCTCCTTGTCCTCGTCCTCCTCCTCCTTGTCCTCGTCCTTGTCCTCGTCCTCGTCCTCCTCCTCCTTGTCCTCGTCCTCGTCCTCCTCCTCCTTGTCCTCGTCCTCGTCCTCCTCCTCCTTGTCCTCGTCCTCCTCCTCCTTGTCCTCGTCCTCCTCCTCCTTGTCCTCGTCCTTGTCCTCGTCCTCCTTGTCCTCGTCCTCCTCCTCCTTGTCCTCGTCCTCGTCCTTGTCCTCGTCCTCGTCCTCGTCCTCGTCCTCGTCCTCGTCCTTGTCCTCGTCCTCGTCCTCGTCCTTGTCCTCGTCCTTGTCCTCCTCCTTGTCCTCGTCCTCGTCCTCCTCCTCCTTGTCCTCGTCCTCCTCCTCCTTGTCCTCGTCCTCCTCGTCCTTGTCCTTGTCCTCGTCCTCGTCCTTGTCCTCGTCCTTGTCCTCGTCCTTGTCCTCGTCCTCGTCCTTGTCCTCGTCCTTGTCCTCCTCCTTGTCCTCGTCCTCGTCCTCCTCCTCCTTGTCCTCGTCCTCCTCGTCCTTGTCCTTGTCCTTGTCCTTGTCCTCGTCCTTGTCCTCGTCCTCGTCCTCGTCCTTGTCCTCGTCCTCGTCCTCGTCCTTGTCCTCGTCCTTGTCCTCGTCCTTGTCCTCGTCCTCGTCCTTGTCCTCGTCCTTGTCCTCGTCCTTGTCCTCGTCCTCGTCCTTGTCCTCGTCCTCCTCGTCCTCGTCCTCGTCCTCGTCCTCGTCCTTGTCCTCGTCCTCGTCCTCGTCCTTGTCCTCGTCCTTGTCCTCCTCCTTGTCCTCGTCCTCGTCCTCCTCCTCCTTGTCCTCGTCCTCCTCCTCCTTGTCCTCGTCCTCCTCGTCCTTGTCCTTGTCCTCGTCCTTGTCCTCGTCCTCGTCCTCGTCCTCGTCCTCGTCCTCGTCCTCGTCCTTGTCCTCGTCCTTGTCCTCGTCCTCGTCCTTGTCCTCGTCCTCGTCCTTGTCCTCGTCCTCCTCGTCCTTGTCCTCGTCCTCGTCGTTGTCCTCGTCCTCCTCCTCGTCCTCCTCCTCGTCCTCCTCCTTGTCCTCGTCCTTGTCCTCGTCCTCCTCGTCCTTGTCCTCCTCCTTGTCCTCGTCCTCGTCCTTGTCCTCGTCCTCCTCGTCCTTGTCCTCGTCCTTGTCCTCCTCCTCCTTGTCCTCGTCGTTGTCCTCGTCCTCCTTGTCCTCGTCCTCCTCCTTGTCCTCGTCCTTGTCCTCGTCCTCCTCGTCCTTGTCCTCGTCCTCCTTGTCCTCGTCCTCCTCCTCCTTGTCCTCGTCCTCCTCCTCCTTGTCCTCGTCCTCCTCCTCCTTGTCCTCGTCCTCCTCCTCCTTGTCCTCGTCCTCCTCCTCGTCCTCGTCCTCGTCCTCCTCCTCCTTGTCCTCGTCCTCGTCCTCCTCCTCCTTGTCCTCGTCCTCCTCCTTGTCCTCGTCCTCCTCCTCCTCCTCCTTGTCCTCGTCCTCGTCCTCCTCCTCCTCCTTGTCCTCGTCCTCGTCCTCCTCCTCCTTGTCGTCCTCATCCTCGTCCTCCTCCTCCTTGTCGTCCTCGTCCTCCTCCTCCTTGTCGTCCTCGTCCTCCTCCTCCTTGTCGTCCTCGTCCTCCTCCTCCTTGTCGTCCTCGTCCTCCTCCTCCTTGTCGTCCTCGTCCTCCTCCTCCTTGTCGTCCTCGTCCTCCTCCTCCTTGTCGTCCTCGTCCTCCTCCTCCTTGTCGTCCTTGTCCTCCTCCTCCTTGTCGTCCTCGTCCTCCTCCTCCTTGTCGTCCTCGTCCTCCTCCTCCTTGTCGTCCTCGTCCTCCTCCTCCTTGTCGTCCTCGTCCTCCTCCTCCTCCTTGTCGTCCTCGTCCTCCTCCTCCTCCTTGTCGTCCTCCTCCTCCTTCTCCTCCTTGTCGTCCTCGTCCTCCTCCTCCTCCTTGTCGTCCTCGTCCTCCTCCTCCTCCTTGTCGTCCTCGTCCTCCTCCTCCTCCTTGTCGTCCTCGTCCTCCTCCTCCTCCTTGTCGTCCTCGTCCTCCTCCTCCTCCTCCTTGTCGTCCTCGTCCTCCTCCTCCTCCTTGTCGTCCTCGTCCTCCTCCTCCTCCTTGTCGTCCTCCTCCTCCTCCTCCTCCTCCTCCTCCTTGTCGTCCTCCTCCTCCTTGTCGTCCTCGTCCTCCTCCTCCTTGTCGTCGTCCTCGTCGTCCTCCTCCTTGTCCTCGTCCTCCTCCTCCTTGTCCTCGTCCTCCTCCTCCTTGTCCTCCTCCTCCTTGTCCTCCTTGTCCTCGTCCTCCTCCTCCTTGTCCTCCTTGTCCTCGTTCTCCTCCTCCTTGTCCTCGTTCTCCTCCTCCTTGTCGTCCTCCTCGTCCTTGTCGTCCTCCTCATCCTTGTCGTCCTCCTCGTCCTTGTCGTCCTCCTGTGTCATAGGCGGGCCAGCAGGAACACTGTCTGGATAAAGGGGGCCTTGAGAGGAAAGGAAGTTCTCTTCCTCCTTCTGTTCTGCCTCCAAGTTCCCTGTCCATTATTCCACGCAGCATGTGCTCCAACAGGTGGACAAGCGGGACAGTATCACTGATGCATGCACTGTCACTGCTCACCATCCTCGTGGCCTCCTCAAATGGTGCCAGGACAGTGCATGCATCCCTGATCATGCCCCACTGGCGTGGTGACAAAAACCCGAGCTCCCCTGACCCTGTCCTGGTGCCGTAGTCACACAGGTACTCATTGATGGCCCTCTGCTGCGTGTGCAGCCGCTGCAGCATGGCCAACCTAGAGTTCCACCTGGTGGGCATGTCACAGATTAGGCGGTTCTTGGGCAGGTTCAATTCCTTTTTGTAGGTCAGCCAGCTGAGCACTGGCATTATATGACTGACATAAATGCACTCAGACTTTCCTGGCCTGCCTCAGGACCTCCGGTAAGCCCGGGTACATGCCCAAGAACCGCTGCACCACCAAGTTAAGGACGTGAGCCAAACAGGGCACATGGATCAATTGTCCCTGTCCGAGGGCGGAGAGGAGGTTGGTGCCATTGTCGCAAACCACCTTTCCTGGCTTAAGCTGGTGTGGCGTCAACCACCTCTGAGCCTGCCCCTGCAGAGCTGACAGAATTGATGCCCCAGTGTGGCTCCTGTCCCCCAAGCACACCAGCTCAAGCACCGCATGGCATCTTTTTGCCTGCGTACTTGCGTAGCCCCTTGAACGCCTACAGAGCACCGCTGGTTCTGAGGACAAAGCACAGGAAGAGGCCATGGAGGAAGAAGAATAGGAGGGGGTGGAGGAGAGAGGTGTGTCAGAATCACCATTAGTAACATTTTGGAGGCGTGGTGGCGGAACAATCTCCAACACTACTGCACCTTGTCCTGCATCCTTCCCAGCTGCCAACAGTCACCCAATGCGCCGTGAAAGATAGGTAACATCCCAGCCCAAATTGTGGAGAGAGTTGTAGTGGACCGCTTTGTGAGAGCCCTTCCAACCCCTATACAGCGGTTTGCCAGGAGAGCTAATCCTAAAGATGCCAAAGAGTTGGTGGCCCTTGTTGAGTGGTACTTATGTACTGAGGATTTTCTTCAGGGTGTAGTACCCAAAGAATCCTTCTCAAAGAGACAGAAGCAAACCAACCTGGAAAAAGGCGATCCCGCCCTAAAGTGGGGGGGAAAAAGGAGGTAAATGCGATTGAGGTTCCTGAGGCGCAAGGTGGCAAGAGGCTCAAACACCCGCCAGGACCGGGATCCTATAGTGTGCTGGCATTGCCAAGAACCGTGTCACCTGGCCGCCAGTTGTCCGCTAAATCAGGAATCTATGGATTACAGTATGACCCAGCAAAGTCCTTTTGTTGCTACACCAGGAGGCTCCCCACAACAGCCAGGCGGCACTGAGAAACAGATTTGTGTCATTAAAGTGGACGGTTGCCAGATGACTGCCTTGCTGGATTCTGGCAGTCTAGTAACTCTAGTGCATGCCAGTCTCGTGAACCTCCAAAAGTTTCAGCGACAGCTAATGGGCGTTGTTTGTATTCATGGGGATACCAAGTGCTACCCCACGGCCATTGTATCTGTTGAATCTCCCTGTGGCACCATGGACCATGAGGTTGGAGTAGTGCCAAATCTCATGTATAACACTGTCCTCGGATGAGACTTCCCTTTTTATTGGGACTTATGGGGAAACGCCAAGGGAGCAGGGCCCCCAGCTGGAATGGATTCCTACTGCCCGGAACCGCTGGAGGAGCAGAACGAAGAGAAAGAGTCTGAAGATTTTCCCTTGGAGGTCTTGCAGGTGACACTGAGAACCCCCCCTCTGGAGTTAGACCTGCAGGACCTGCCCATGATCTGAGAAAATTTTGGCACGGCCCAGCTTAGGGACCCCACTTTAGCTAGGGCAAGGGAACAGGTAAAAGTGGTAAATGAGATACCCCAAGAGCCAGGAGAGGAGGCTCTATTCCCACATTTTGCTATAGAAAATTACCTGTTATACAGAGTCGATGAAATATGAGGAGAGAGACTGGAACAGTTGCTAGTACCTCAACCTCATAGACGCATGGTACTAGACCTGGCACATTCTCATGTTCTTGGACATCTGGGGGTGGATAAAACTAAGGAGAGAAAACTTTTGTTTTTTTCCCAACATTCCGTATTATTTACTTTAACAGTAATATTAAATCAGATCCTTCCACACAAGCCTGTATGTATTTTACCTATACCATTTTCTGTCTGAATGTAATTAGCATCTTCTTCACCTGAAGTATATATCCATAAGTCTTTATGTAGAGTTCCTAAATCTATTCTTTTTTTCTATTCATTTGTCCTTTAACCACTTCAGCCCCTTAAGAATTTACCACCTTCCTGACCGGGCCATTTTTTGCGATACAGTGCTGCATTGCTTTAATTGACAATTGCACGGTCGTGCGACGCTGTACCCAAACATAATTGACGTCCTTTTTTTTCCCACAAATAAAGATTTCTTTTGGTTAGTGATGAGCCGAACACCCCCGGGTTCGGTTCGCACCAGAACCCGCGAACGGACCGAAAGTTCGCACGAACATTAGAACCCTATTAAATACAATGGATGCGAACGTTCGGATTCTAAAGTGCTAATTATAACGACTATTATCCATGTTATTGTCCGAAACAGAGTTTGGGAACCCGGGTTCTGCACCAGGGGACATGTATCAATGCAAAAAGAAGTTTTAAAAACGGACGTTTTCCGGGAGCAGTCATTTTAATGATGCATAAAGTGAACAAAAAAAAGTCAAATATTCCTTTTAAATATTGGACCTGGGGGTGTCTAAAGTATGCTTGTGAAGTGCCACGTGTTTCCCGTGTTTAGAACTGTCCCTGCACAAAATAACATTTCTAAAGGGAAAAAAAAGCCATTTAAAACTGCTTGCGGCTTTAATGCAATGTCTGGTCCCGGTAATATGGATGAAAATCTTTAGGAAAAATGGCATAGCTACCCCATCAACCCCCACCCCAGCCCATTACCAGCCCCTTTGGGTCTTGTATGGATATTAAGGGGAACCCCGCACACAAAATAAAAAAGGCCCTATATACTCTGAACAGCCGTATACAGGCGGTGCATACAAGACAGGGACTGTAGGTTTGTTCTTATGTAGAATCTGTTTGTAATTTTGAACAGCTGCATTGTTTAAGTTTAGCTCCATGCCAAATTCCTTTTTTTTTTTTTTTAGCTTTTTGGAAAACATAGGGAACGGTTATCACCCCTGTCACATTTTTTTTTTGCTGTCTGTGCCCCTGTTCAGAACATTTCACCTCACTTTGCGTCCCAATGACAACTGTTTTTGAAATGTGGTGTTTGTATTGAAACAAGGATTGGTGATAAAGCATCAGTAGAGAGGAGACACCTTTCTCCCATATTAATTCTTACAGGAGAGAATTTTCCTTCCAAGGGGTAGATTTCCTCTCACTTCCTGTTGCCTTCTTCCGTTTGCAAGTAGTAGTCGTCTGTAAGTTGGATGTTTGAAAGTAGGGACCTGCCGTATATACTCTGCAGAAATTGGCCCCTTAGGTGTTGGTGTTGGCACAACACTGAAAGCACTCAGTTATTCTTGGTGGGTGCTGGAACGCCCTGCTGTCAACTATTATATCAGGAATTGTAATAACATATAATTGTTGATCAGTGGTACTAAAAATTGGGCCTTTGATGGTGGTGCTGGTGCCACAACACTGTAAGGCCTGACAGTTACTCTTGGTGGGCGCAGCAATGGGCCCTGCTGTGAATTATTAGATCAATAATTATAATTGCATGCCCCTGTTGAACAGGGGCTGAAAAATTGGGCCTTAGGCACTGGTGGCACAACACTGCAACCCCTCACAGATACTGTACTTGGAGCACAGCAATGAGGCCTGTTGCAAAGTATTGCATCCAAAATTTTAATTACACGCCCCTGTTAAACAGGGGCTTAAAAATTGGGCCTTAGCCACTGGTGGCATCACCCATAAACCAAAATGATCTTCCAAGCTCTCATCATTAATCGTATCATTGAGGAGAAGGAGGAGGATAGCCAGTCAACATAACAGCACAGGCACTCAGCATCAGTCTTGAAGGGATGTGACATTTTAAAATCAATTAGTCTGTTATATCAGCATCAGGTGTGTGGTAGCTGGTGGTGATCCAAGACTGGTTCATCTTGATGAAAGTCAGTCGATCAACCGAGTCGGTGGACAGGCGCACCCTGTGATCCGTGACAAATCCTCCAGCAGCACTGAATGTGCGTTCTGAAAGAACGCTGGATGCAGGACAGGCCAGTAGCTCAATTGCATACTGTGCAAGCTCTGGCCAGTGATCCATCCTCAAGACTCAGTAAGCCAGAGGATTTTCGGTGGGGAAGGTGTCCAAGTCTGACCTTGCCCCTAGGTATTCCTGGACCATGTATATCAGAAGCTGGCGATGGTTGCTGGAACCGATCATACTTTGGGGCTGCGGACTAAAGAATTGTCTGAACGCATCGGTCAGACGGTCACCTTCCCCACTGCTCCTTCTTTGACTGCCCGAAGCCTCAGCAACTCGTTGTCCAGGACCAGGAGTTTGTAACCTCCCAGTCTCTGGGAACGCGTTGCACAGACCTTTCTGCAAGGCCTCCCGGAGTTGTCTCATCCTCTGCGACGGTAAGATAAGGTCCGCAACCTTACCCTTGTACCGTGGATCAAGGAGAGTGGCCAGCCAGTAATGGTCCCTCTCCTTGATCCGAAGAATACGAGGAGCCTTCCGCAGACTTTGCAGGATCAGGGAGGCCATGCAGCGTAGGTTAGCTGAGGCATTCAGTCCGGAGTCCTCTGGGTCACTAAGGATGACATGATCCGCAGCCACCTCCTCCCAGCCACGTACAAGTCCACTGGTTTCTTGGGACTGTAAATCATCCCTAAAAGACTGCTGCTGATGATGCTGAGTGCCAGCCTCCACCTCCATGCTGACACAATTCCTCCTCCCTCCTCCCTCCCTCCTCCTCCTTCCCTCCTCCTCCTCCACACTGTCTGGGTAAAGGGGGCCTTGAGAGGCAAGGAAGTTCTCCTCTTCCTGCCTCTGTTCTGCCTCAAGTGCCCTGTCCATTATGCCACGCAGCGTGTGCTCCAACAGGTGGACAAGAGGTACAGTGTCACTGATGCATGCACTGTCACTGCTCACCATCCTCGTGGCCTCCTCAAATGGTGCCAGGACAGTGCATGCATCCCTGATCATGCCCCACTGGCGTGGTGAAAAAAACCAGAGCTCCCCTGACCCTGTCCTGGTGCCATAGTCGCACAGGTACTCATTGATGGCCCTCTGCTGCGTGTGCAGCCGCTGCAGCATGGCCAACGTTGAGTTCCACCTGGTGGGCATGTCACATATAAGGCGGTTCTTGGGCAGGTTCAACTCCTTTTTGAAGCTCAGCCAGGCGAGTACTGGCATTATAAGATCTGCGGAAATGCACACAGACTTTCCTGGCCTGCCTCAGGACATCCTGTAAGCCCGGGTACCTGCCCAAGAACCGCTGCACCACCAGGTTAAGGATGTGGGTCAGTTGTCCCTGTCGGAGGGCGGAGAGGAGGTTGGTGCCATTGTCGCAAACCACCATTCCTGGCTTAAGCTGGCGTGGCGTCAACCACCTCTCGGCCTGCCCCTGCAGAGCAGACAGGACCTCTGCCCCAGTGTGGCTCCTGTCCCCCAAACACACCAGCGCAAGCACGGCATGGCATCTTTTTGCCTGCGTACTTGCGTAGCCCCTTGAACGCCTACGGAGCACTGCTGGTTCTGAGGACAAACCACAGGAAGAGGCCATGGAGGAAGAAGAGGAGGAGGAGGGGGTGGAGGAGAGAGGTGTGTCACAACCAGTAGTAGCATTTTGGAGGCGTGGCGGTGGAACAACCTCCCACACTACTGCACCTTGTCCTGCATCCTTCCCAGCTGCCAAAAGAGTGACCCAATGGGCCGTGAAAGAAAGGTAACGTCCCTGTCCATGCCTGCTGGACCATGAGTCAGCGGTAATATGCACCTTACCGCTGACCGCCCTGTCCAGCGAGGCCAAGACATTGCCTTCCACATGCCTGTAGAGAGCCGGAATCGCCTTCCGTGCGAAAAAGTGGCGTTTGGGAACCTGCCACTGAGGAACCGCACATTGCACAAACTCACGGAAGGGGGCCGAGTCTACCAACTGAAAAGGCAGCAGTTGAAGCGCTAGCAATTTAGCCAAGCTAGCATTCAACCGCTGGGCATGTGGATGGCTGGGAGTGAACTTCTTTTGACGGTCCAGCATCTGGGGCAGGGAAATTTGCCTGCTAGAATCAGACGTTGGTGTACTGCTAGCAGAGTGCCCGCAAGTACTTGGCTGTGACACACCTAATTCTACACCTTCATTCCTCTCAGTGCAGGTTTCAGAGAGGACTGAAGGTATACTGGGGTTGGAGATCCCAGCTGATGCGGTGCAAGAAGAGGTCAGCTTTGTTCTTTGGTGTGGGTCTTTAAGGTAGGCTTGCCAACGAGCTGCATGGCAGGTCAACATATGTCTGATCAAGCATGTGGTGCCCAAGCGGCTGATGTTTTGGCCACGCGATATACGCTTGAGACATATGTTGCAAACAGCAGCTGTGCGATCTGATGCACTCTCCTCAAAAAAGGCCCACACCAAAGAACTTTTTGAATGACGGGCAGAGGCAGCGCCCTGCACAGGCGGAGCTCTGCGGTGTGATTCCGTCGGTGTGCTGCCCATACGCTGGCCACTCAAGGGCATCCTGCCTCTTTGGAGATGTGCCTCCTCCCTCCTCCCTTCTTCCTCCTCCTCCTCCTATTAGGCACCCACGTGGAGTCAGTGACCTCATCATCCCCTCCCTCCTCATCACTGGAGCCAATCTGGCAGTATGCTGCAGCTGCTGGAGCATGACTGCCAGATTGGTGTCCTTGAGCATCCCCTCTCTCTGCTCTCACGCTACTGCCTTCCTCTAGCTGGGTATCATCATCAGATCCTTCAAAACGCTGGGCATCCTCCTGGAGCATGTACCCAACACTGTGCTCAAACAGTTCGGGGGACTCCTCAGGAGGAGGACATGGTGGGTCTAGGGAAGGATTGACTAATGAAGATAATGATACCAGAGAAGAGGACGCTTTGGCAGCTGCTTTGCCAGTACCCTGAGTGAGAGAGGATGAGGATGAGGAGGATGAGGTGGGCTTGGTCATCCACTCTACCAAGTCTTCGGCATGATGTGGCTCAACATGTCCAGCTGCCGAAAAGGACAAGCGTGTCCCATGGCCATGTGCTGATGACAATGCACCGCGTCCACGACCAGCACTGTTGCCCCCCAGACACAGAGCCTGCTTGCCCTCTTTTTTTTGCCTCCTGACTGTCTGCCTCTCCTTGTTTGCCTTCCAGACATTTTAATGGATGGCCTGCAGGGAGATGGGGAAAAAGAGCAATAAGGGCTACCTTCAGGTGTATACTGTGCAGGAGGCTTAGCAACAATGACACTGACACTGTCCCCTGCCTATCCTTCTCTGTCCCTAAACACAAGGATTTGCAATATGCTTCAGCAAGATTGGTTTAGCACAGAATAGCACACTGATAGTTTCCACGAGTGTCCTTCTCTGTCCCTAAACTCAAGGATTTCAAATATGGAACAGCAAGATTGGTTTAGAACAGAATAGCACACTGACACTTTCCCTCACTGTACGTCTCTGTCCCTACAAACAAGGTTTAGCACAGAATAACACACTGACACTCTCCCTACCTATCCTTATTTGTCCCTAAACACAAGGAATCCAGGATTAGTAAAGGAAAAAAAATTACACTGTCCCTGCCTATGCTTCTCTTTCCCTGCTCCGGAACACACTACACAAGGCCGCCGCGCTGGCGGCCTTTTATAGTGTGGGGCGTGTACTAAACCCCCTCAGCAATAATTGGCCACAGGCATCCTGCCTGTGGCCAATCATTGCTCTCCTCGCTGCCGGCGCTGTGATTGGCCAAGCATGCGGGGTCACAGTGCATGCTTGGCCAATCACAGCGCCTGGATGACACTGCGATGGCGTAGTGCATTGTGGGCCGTTCGCGTCACTCGAATTTGGCGCGAACGGCCCAAATCGTTCGATCTTCGTCGAACGATCGAACAGCCGATGTTCGAGTCGAACACGAAGCTCATCCCTACTTTTGGTGGTATTTGATCACCTCTGCGGTTTTTTATTTTTTGCGCTATAAACAAAAAAGACCGACTATTTTGAAAAAAAAGCATTTTTTTATTTTATGCTATAATAAATATCCCCAAAAAATATATAAAAAATAGGATTTTTGTACTCACCGTAAAATCCATTTCTCTGACGTCCATGGACTGACACAGCTGGATACTGTAAACGTGTGGGACGTCCCAAAGCAGTATCAGAAGGGTGGGAGCAGTAGTAAAGGAACAACCAAAACTTCACTCCAAACAAGCAGAGCGCCTACAAAAAACGCCAGAGACGCAGCCACTAACGGGCGTAACGCTAACCTCAGCCTGGCGAACAGTCCAAGCCAGAGCTTCTGATCACCACTGAAAGCAGGTGGAAAGTGATACCCCTGAAACCAGGGATCCCTGTGACAATGCTCCATCCAGCAGCTACCCATGGAGAAGTGCTGATTGTGCAAACACATAGTTTATACTATGCATTGCGTCAAACGTGCAAATAGAGTGTGGGAGGAAACCCACCCAGCCACAAAGAGCATAATACCCCCACATATGGCGTATGTAGTTTTAGTATTTGTGGATAAACCTATTAAACACGTATATACTGTGCCAGTGACGAAGGCGCGCACATCATCGGGGCTTGGACGTAAACCAGCCACGCAGATTGTGTACACAACCGTGTAGGTATGTTAGCCTGCGAATAAACAAATTTCACATGTTTATACTGTGCATAGCGCTGAGAATGCGCACACCATTGGAATGCAGGGGAGAAACCTGAGCACCCGGATGAAACCCATGCAGACTGCATACGCATACCGTGTATGGTATTATAGTATGTGTGCTAAACATTTTGCACAAGCCCATGTGTGCATACCACCGAAGGTGCGCATACTGTTGGCGCGTGGGAGGAACCGAAGTACCCCACGCATACTCAGAGAATGCAATACCTACAACTACTGTGAATGTATTTAGTGTAGTGTATAAACATAATGTGTATGTTTACATCGTGTATTGCACCAAAGGCATGCATGTCATGTAGCGTGGGCGGAAACCCACGCAGACTGCAAAGACATACCGGGTAGGTATGTTAGTATGTGGATATCCAATCGCACAAATTTAGACTGTGCATAGCGCCAAAGCGCCCATACCAATGGAGTGTGGGAGGGAACCGGAGTACCCGGAGGAAAACCACACAGACTGCCTACACATACCGTGTAGGTATTCTAGCATGCGTGATAAACATTGAACATGTTTAACTGTGCAGAAGGCCAAAGGCGCACATACCGTCAGCGTGTGGGAGGAAACCGGAACACTCAGAACTCCACGCAGACAGCACACAGATACCGTGTAGGAATGATAGCATGTGAATCAACATATTGCACATGTTTATGCTGTGCATTTCCATTGGCGCGTGGGGGGAAACCGGAGTACCAGGAGGAACCCCACGCAAACAGTATACCCATACTGTAAACATGTATAATATGTGCAATAAACATAATGAACATGTCTATACTGTGCAGAGAGCCGAAGCGCACATACCATGAGAGTGCAGGAGGACACCGGAGCCCCCGCCGACCCAGAGAGTATAATACATACATATACTGTCAATGTATCTGGAGTCGTGCATAAACATATTTTGTACGTTTTATATCATGTATGGCACTGAAACACCGCATTGGAACGTGGGGACAGCCACGCAGACACAGAGACCAATAACACATACATACACTGTGAATGTATGCAGTGTAGAGGTATAGGATGAGTTTAAATTATGGCGCAGAGGCGCATAATCTTCTCTGCATCATTCCAACCTGCTTGACTGTGCTGCCGAAGCAGCATGCAGGTAACAGGTAACCTCTGATCCTCAGACCGTGTGTCTGTCAGACCTCAAATCATTCCCCAGGAAATGGCGGGAAATGTTGCCTCAGGATATCACACAGAAGGATCACAGGGACTAGAGACATAAATGAATAAAGTCCTCCCTCATCCATGCTGCTCTTGAGGCAGCGTGTGAGGAAACTGTGTAAAAGAAAAGCTTGTCACAGCAATTCTAGCTTGAGAGTGTTTCTCACATCATCAATGAGATCACTTACAAGCGCCCTGTCATTCACTGACACAGAACTGGAGTCTTCCTCACAAGGGAATGTCCTGTTCATAAACATTAAATATTCAGAGCTCGAGTCCTGAGCATAGTAGCTAGGCCCATATCTGACTCAGAGCACTCCTTCACTAAAGATTTTTGTGGGGGGAGGGGGCTTATAGCTCCTTTTGCTCGCACACCGCTTCCATTCTGACAGGAATGATTCCAGGACTGCTGACAACTGGTCCATAAGGACCACAGGTGCAGGAAACCTATGAACATGTTTAACTGTCCAGCACTGCCAGTTGCCCCAGGCAAGTGTGGAGAGCAGGTGTCTCAGACTCCATAACGCCACCATGTGAGACCTTATACACTATACAGTGAATATACAGTCCACCCACTGGCTACGCTGAGGCTGAGGAGGGGATACCCGGGAGGACCCACCAACCCTTAAGGACCGCTCAGTCTGTGAGGAGATTGTGAGGGGATTCGCGCCACCGCCAGAAATAAATGCGCGGCGGCCACAAGAAAATGGCTGCCGGCCGCAGCTATAACTGCGCCACTGAACGCCAAGTTGGCCGCCGAGCGTGAAATTCAAATCCAATGGCGCACGCAATAACCACCTCACACACCAGAAAAAACTGCAGACATGAGCGCCAAGCACCCCACAGCACAGCACCAGTACAGGGTGCAGAGAGCAGCATAACGGGGGAGACAGGGAGAAACCCCCACACACAGAAACACAGCCAGCATGTACTCACCTGCAGTAGGAGAGACTACTTACCCGTCCCTTTCACGGACCCACTGGCTTGTTTCAGACAGACCTATCACAGAGTCGTACTGCGTAGCTGTCGGCCCGGTCCACCGCAAGAGATACAGTCAGTCAAGTACTGTTCAATCTTGAGAGGACCGCGGGAGCATGAAAGCAACCCTGCCACCCCTGGAGCCACGGGGTATGTCGTGAACTGAGTCTCACGCACGCAAGGCGAGGATCAGCACGCTCAATGGTTGGGCAGGGAAGACTACGAGGATACTAGTGTACCCAACCTGTTGCCCAGCCGACAGTTGATTGAAGGTCTCAAAAATAAAATAATAAAATTCCCAAAGGAATAAAATTTTAAAGTAAAATCTTCCAGGAGACTGGCCCCTGAGAGAACCACGTCTTCTTCTGCTAGGCAGAAAAAAACCTGAGGTCTGCTAGCTGCAGGTGGGAGGGTAATGTCCGGAGGGACCGCCCCCCTGGGCGGGGCTGTTCAGCTCTGGTTTGTTCTAGAATGTTTTAACATCTAACATTCTGCCTAGATCTTCTCCTGCGAGCAGGGACATATACCCACACGTTTACAGTATCCAGCTGTGTCAGTCCATGGACGATAAGAGAAAACAAATTTCTTCCTCATATATCCAAAAAATAGTGCAGCGCTCTAAATGAGATACCAGAAATGGCTACTGAACGTAGCTCAAATAAGTGAATAACTGATAAACACAGTGAATATATCAATTAATAATAGAGTTCATGAACAGTCAATTCCAATGGGTGATCTCTAATTAAAGCTATCCTCCACGGGAACTAAGGAACATACCCCTATGAATAGACATTTTCCTCATACACACATGTTGTTTTGGACGATTGTTATGTTTAAAATATTTTTTGCATTCACCACTATATTCACTCATAGGGGTATGTTCCTTAGTTCCCGTGGAGGATAGCTTTAATTAGAGATCACCCATTGGAATTGACTGTTCATGAACTCTATTATTAATTGATATATTCACTGTGTTTATCAGTTATTCACTTATTTGAGCTACGTTCAGTAGCCATTTCTGGTATCTCATTTAGAGCGCTGCACTATTTTTTGGATATATTTGTTCTCTGCTTTGTTTGTTTGAGTGCTAGCAGCTTTTATTATCATTTTTGGTTTAGCGCAGTTTTTTCACTAATACAAATTTCTTCCTCCAGTCTAGGACAATATGTATTCTTCTACATATTTTTGGTAAAAAATAGCAATAAGTGTATAATGATTGGTTTGCGCAAAAGTTATAGCGTCTACAAAATAGGGGATAGACTTATGGCATTTTTATTATTATTTTTTTTACTAGTAATGGCGGTGATCAGCAATTTTTATTAGGACTGTGACATTACGACGGACAGATCCGACACCTTTGACACTATTTTGGGACCATTGACATTAATACAGTGAGCAGAGCTATAAATAACCACTGATTACTGTATAAATGTCATTGGCAAGGAAGTGGTTTACACTAGGGGGTGATCAAGGGGTAATTGTGTTACCTAGGGAGTTATTCTAACTGGGGGGGATGGGACTGCCTGGGTGAGGAGACTGATCGTTGTTCCCAAGCATTAGGGACAACAGTTTGCTCTCCTCACCCCTGACAGAACGGAGATCTGTTTACATTGACAGATCTCCGTTCTCTCCTTCTCAGGAGCAATCGCGAGTAGCCGCCGGCCACTGGGGCCGCGACCACGCTAAAGAGCTTCTATGTCACGCCACGGGTGCGCGCGTGCCACCAGCGGCACACGCGTGTGTCCTATACTCCTTAAAGCGCCCGCCGTACAGCTACGGCGATTCGCGCAGGAGTGCCATTGTGCCGCCGTCAATCGATGGACGGCGGTCGTCAATTGGTTAACTGGTAATAATGCTCCAAATGTACAATTTTCTATAACCTCGTTATAACAACCTATCCATCTTTCCACCAGGTTGGGTGTGTTCTAGCAAAATTATTAAATCCTGACCATCTACCTCCTAATTCACAAGGCCAATTTCCATTTAATAAAGTCTGTAACACAATTTTTTAGCATTTGTATATATTTCTTCCTGTAAAGAAATACAAGCCAATGCCTTGTTAGTATCCTTATTTCTTTTTCGTACATCACGGGACACAGAGCGACTTAGTCATTACTAATGGTTATATAGATTACCTTCAGGTGTTGGCACTGGCCAATTCCAAACCGGAAGTACCCTCCCCTATATAAGCCCCTCCCACCCGGGAGCACCTCAGTTTTTTGCCAGTGTCTAAGGTGTTGGCCAAAGAGTAACATGTGTTTTCACTGGGCTTGCGTACAGGTTCTTTTGGGCCTTAGTAAGCTGTTCCGGATCCCACCAAAAAAGCTTCATAGCTAAACGGTCGGTACCCGGGCCTTGCAGCAGAAGAGCAAGGTTTTGCCTGTAATGCTTCTCTTAGGAGGGCTGGACCCTGGGATCCAGAGCTCTGGTCATACCCACGACCAAGATGTTGTCTGTGCAGGGTGCTATACAGGTCCAGGGGAGTGGAATCCTTGGGAACCCGGTCCCTGAAGGTTTAATTACAATGCCTGCCGTGATAGGTGAAGTTTGGACTTCTGTGGACCAAACAAAGTCCTGCGGCGGGGATCAGGTAAGTGGGGGCCCCCAGGAACTTGGTTCTATTGGGGGACCCCCAAGCCTAATTTGTCTTTGTCTGTTACCTAACGGTATTCCCGCTAAATATCTGTGCTTGCCTATAACTACTGAAAATGTAAAATTTTAATAGTAGTCAAGAAAAAAAAAAAAAAAAAAAAACAGGGACCGCGGTACCTGTGTTAAACCACTAGAGGCCGCTGTAGTCCATTTTTCTTGTCATGTGGATCTTTGGTTTTCTCAAGTCAAAAGATCCAGGCAGCTGGTAAGTTTCTCTGTGGGAATCCACTTCCTCTGCCCTGTTGCTGCGCTCATCCACCGCAAAGGCCCTCCGGCAAAAAGGGCCCTGGCTCCTAGTCCCCTGTTTGATTTCGAAAAGGGCGCCAATGGCGCACGGGCGCGCGCGCGGTGCGCGCGCACGCGCCTCCTATGAAAAAAAAGGGCGGGGCGGGTGGATGACGCTCGATGCGCGCCGCGGCGCTTCTGCGCATGTGCGGGCGTCCCAGCATGGTTAAAAGACACAGTACAAGTGTCAGCTGCATGCAAACAGAGCTAGCAACAAGCAGTGGCACACAGAGGCGGTTGATGCAGGCATCCCCATAGAAAGGCACTTTAGTGGACACCAGCTGGTATATAGCAGCACCTGTGTTAGACTATTACCAGCAAAATTGGTGTATGACGACGGGAATACCTCAGCTTTGTGCTTAAAGGATATGTCGTCCAGACGCTCCGGAAATAGATCTTCCAGGAAGCCAAAGGGGTCTCCATCGGGCTCTGAGGATATTGGGCATGCTTGTACTGCACCAATCTCCCCTGAGAATTCAGAGGTCAGTAGCCGTAGAAACCCCGCAGGAATGCCTGGTGCTGCGGCTGTCCCCAGTCCACCTGCTCCTGTATATATAACAGAGGAGGTTTTATCCTCAACTCTGGGAGGATTGGAAGAGAGATTAACAGCATTGATCGCTGCTTCCCTGTCTCAGGAAAAGCGCGTCCGATCTCCGTCTCCTCCTTCAGAGTGCCTGTTAGTGGAGGAACAGCCCCACACAGAGATCGACCTACCTGAAGGGGATCAGGATGAGGTTGATTCAGTTATGGAGGAATCAACAGTGGAAGAACCTTTCTCAGCTTCTCAGGCTGAAAGATTATGGGTTCAGTCTCTGACTAATATGGTCCGATCAGCATTTAAAATGCCTCTGGCGGAACCACCATCCACTACGGTTTCCTCGCTGGGGTCGCTAAAAGCTCCCCAGGCTGTCTGTTCCTTCCCAATCCACCCTTTATTAGAAGGGCTTATTTACCAGGATTGGGAGCATCCTGATAAAATATTTGCTCCCCCCAAGAGATTTCCGGTGATCTATCCCATGGAGGATAAGTTCATAAGAAAATGGAGGGTCCCTACAGTGGACGCAGCCATCTCTTCTGTTAACAAATCACTGACATGTCCAGTAGATAATGTTCCAATGTTCAAAGACCCAATAGATAAAAAATTGGAGTCTTTACTAAAATCTGCTTTCTCTACAGCAAGTTTGGTGACACAACCTGCGGTAGCAGCGATTGGAGTCTGCCAAGCAGTGAAAGATCAGTTGAAACAAGTCTTAAGGGACTTACCAGATCAGCAGGCTCTTGCCCTAGCTGACCTACCTAGAGCCTTGTGTTTTGCGGTGGACGCCATAAAGGATACAATCCAACAGGCCTCCCGCTTTACGCTGTCTATAGTACATATGCGTAGGCTTCTGTGGCTCAAAAACTGGTCTGCTGAAGCTCCCTGTAAAAAACTGCTGGTTAGCTTCCCATTTCATGGAGAACGCTTATTTGGAGAAGATCTGGACAAATATATCCAGAAAATTTCTGCCGGTAAAAGTTCACTCTTACCGGTTAAGAACAAGGGTAGAAGTCCTTCTTTTAAGAGGCCTACTTCTCCAGTCCCAGGCACATCGGCTGTGAAGCAGTTCCGACGGCCTCCGCGGTCAAATTCAGGGGGCAGAAATCAGGGACAATCACAGGGTAACAAGAAGCCCTGGATCAAGAGAGGTACAAAACCTCCCCCCAAGGCATGAAGCGTTGCCCCCACTCAATCGGGTGGGGGGAAGACTTCAGTTGTTCACAGAGACCTGGCGGGACACCATCAGAGACAGATGGGTGCTCTCCGCAGTAAGTCTGGGATACAAGCTGGAGTTAAAAGGCACTCCTCCTGCCCAATTTATGAGGTCAAACGTGCCAAGAGATCCCCAAAAGAGAGGATCCCTCCTTCTGGCACTAGAACAACTATTGCTCCAAGGTGTAATCATGAAGGTTCCCCTGGAAGAAAGCGGATTCGGGTTTTACTCGAACCTTTTCACAGTCCCCAAACCAAATGGGGACGTGAGGCCCATATTAAATCTAAAAGGGCTAAACAAGTTCCTAAATATCAGGACTTTTCGGATGGAGTCGATCCGATCGGTGGCCACCGCCCTACAAGGGCAGGAATGGCTAGCCTCGATCGACATAAAGGATGCTTATCTGCATATTCCCATCTTTCCGGCCCACCAGAAATTTCTACGCTTTGCAGTAGAAGGGCGCCATTTTCAGTTCAGAGCCTTACCTTTCGGTCTGGCCACAGCACCACGAGTGTTCACAAAAATTCTGGCCCCATTATTGGCCAATCTAAGAACACAGGGTGTAACGATAATGGCATATCTAGACGACCTGCTACTAATAGACCACTCAGTGGAAAAGCTGGAAGTAGCTATTCACAAGACAATCGAGTATCTGGAATATCACGGTTGGATTATCAACCGGGACAAGTCAGCTCTAAGACCAGTCAAAAGTCTGGAATACTTAGGGCTAAGGCTGGATTCAAATCAGAGAAAGATTTTCTTACCTCCAGAGAAGGTGTCGTCTTTAAAAGATTTGACCCACTTAGTGGGTACAAAAAGAAAACCATCCATACGCCTCTGCATGAGGCTGCTGGGAAAGATGGTGGCTTCATTCGAAGCGGTACCCTACGGTCAATTCCATTCAAGGAATTTGCAAAGGGCCATACTGTCAGCCTGGAACAAAAAAGTTCAGGCTTTAGACTTACCAATGTCCCTGTCCCCTTCCGTTCGCAAGAGCCTCCATTGGTGGTTGGTGCCCCAGAATCTGGAAAAAGGGAAACCCTTCAGTCCGGTTTCTTGGAAGGTAGTCACTACAGATGCCAGCCTCATAGGCTGGGGGGCAGTACTGGAGCAATGGTCTCTCCAGGGCAAGTGGTCAGAAGCAGAAAAGGCCCTGCCCATCAATCTCTTAGAGATACGAGCAGCCCGGTATGCCCTAGTAGCATGGACATCCAAACTCCAAGGGTCCCCTGTCAGAATTCAATCAGACAATGCCACGGCAGTGGCATATATCAATCACCAGGGTGGCACCAAGAGTCGTGCAGCCCAGAGGGAAGCAAATTGCATCCTGGAGTGGGCAGAAAAATATGTCCCAGCCATATCCGCGGTTTTCATCCCAGGAGTGGAAAATTGGAGAGCGGACTTTCTAAGTCGCCAACAATTATGCCCGGGGGAATGGTCTCTTCACCCCGAGGTTTTCCAGGCAATATGCCAGCGGTGGGGAACACCGGATGTAGATCTGCTAGCATCCAGATTCAACGCAAAGGTGGACAGATTTGTGTCTCGCACAAGGGATCCCCTAGCTTGCGGCTCGGATGCCCTAGTGTTCCCTTGGGATCAGTTCAAGCTGATATATGCATTCCCACCGCCACAATTGTTACTGCGATTACTCCGCAGAATCAGGGTAGAAAAGAAACCAGTGATTCTGGTGGCCCCGAAGGGCATGGTACGCGGAGATTGTAAAAATGTCAGTGAGGAGTCCTTGGACCCTCCCACATCGTCCGGACCTGCTGTCGCAGGGACCGATATACCACCCTTCCTTACCAGCCCTAGGTTTGACGGCCTGGCTATTGAAGCCCACATTCTGAAAAAGAGAGGGCTCTCTAATTCTGTGGTATCTACCATGATCAATGCCAGGAAACCGGTATCCAGGCAGATCTATTATAGGATCTGGAAAGCATACATTACGTGGTGTGAGGCCAAGAAATGGCATCCACGTAAGTACGTGATAGGGAGGATTTTGGACTTCCTACAGTGGGCTGTAGATAGGAAGCTGGCCTTGAGTACTATCAAGGGTCAGATTTCGGCCTTGTCAATATTTTTTCAAAGGCCCTTGGCTTCGCATTCACTAGTCAAAGCCTTTATACAAGCAGTGATGCGTATTAGCCCTCCGGTTAGTATTCCCATATGTCCTTGGGACTTAAACCTGGTTCTGTCGGTTCTACAGAAACAACCGTTTGAACCATTACAACACATTTCCTTGGTTCTTCTCACCAGGAAATTGATTTTCTTAGTAGCCGTTTGTTCGGCTAAAAGAGTATCGGAATTAGCCGCCTTGTCCTGTAAGGAGCCATATCTGGTTGTCCATAAGGACAGAGTAGTATTACGTCCTCATCCAGCCTTTCTTCCTAAGGTGGTATCATTTGAACCAAGATGTGGTTCTTCCTTCTTTTTTCCCCAAACCTAGCTCGGTAGAGGAAAAGTTATTACATTCTTTGGATGTAGTAAGAGCAGTTAAAGCTTATCTAAAAGCCACTGCTCAGATTCGCAGAACGGATTCTTTATTTGTTCTGCCGGAAGGCCCCAGAAAGGGTCAGGCAGCATCAAAATCTACTTTAGCCAAGTGGATTCGACAGGTCATAATACAAGCCTATGGCTTGAGAAAGAGACCGCCTCCGTTCAAAGTTAGGGCGCACTCCACAAGAGCAGTTGGAACTTCATGGGCAGTGCATCACCAGGCCTCCCTGGCTCAAGTATGTAAGGCCGCAACATGGTCTTCGGTACACACGTTTACTAGGTTCTACCAGGTAGACGTTAGAAGTCAGGAGGATGTCGCCTTTGGGCGCAGTGTGTTGCAGGCCGCAAAAGATCCTCATGCCTGATGGCGCCCAGCTTATGTATCCCTCCCCTCATTTGGCATTGCTTTGGGACGTCCCATTAGTAATGACTAAGTCGCTCTGTGTCCCGTGATGTACGAAAAAGAAAAAGGGATTTTTATAACAGCTTACCTGTAAAATCCTTTTCTTGGAGTACATCACGGGACACAGAGCTCCCACCCCTCTTTTTGGGACACTTATTGCTTGGCTACAAAACTGAGGTGCTCCCGGGTGGGAGGGGCTTATATAGGGGAGGGTACTTCCGGTTTGGAATTGGCCAGTGCCAACACCTGAAGGTAATCTATATAACCATTAGTAATGACTAAGTCGCTCTGTGTCCCGTGATGTACTCCAAGAAAAGGATTTTACAGGTAAGCTGTTATAAAAATCCCTTTTTATCTGTTCAGTCACATCAATTCATTCATTTACCGGTACATGATTCTGAATTAAATTTACAATGTGACTATCAAACCTATAACTATTTACTATAGTGTTTCCTTGTATAGCACTTTGTACAAGAGCTTGAAGACAATGTCTGTATATCAGTTGTATTCGAAATTCCCGCTGTAGTACCTACTCCTAACAAAGTGTCATACCAAGCTCTCCTTACCCTAGTGTGTCTATTAATAATTAGGAATGAGCTTCGAGTTCAACTCATGTTCGACTCGAACATTGTATGTTCGCCCGTTCCCCGAACAGTGAACAATTTGGGGTGTTCGTGGCAAATTCGAAAAGTCTATGGGAGAAATCTAAAGTGCTAATTTTAAAGGCTTATATGCAAGTTATTGTCATAAAAAGTGTTTGGGGACCCGGGTCCTGCCCCAGAGGACATGTATCAATTCAAAAAAAAAGTTTTAAAAACTGCAGTTTTTTTCGGGAGCAGTGGTTTTATTAATGCTTAAAGTGAAACAATAAAAGTGAAATATTCCTTTTAAATTTCATACCTAGGGTGTGTGTATAGTATGCCTGTAAAGCAGCGCTTGTTTCCTGTGCTTAGAACTGTCCCTGCACAAAGTGTCATTTCTGAAGGAAAAAAGTCATTTAAAACTCACTCGCGGCTATAATGAACTGTCGGCTCCCAGCAATACATAGAAAAGTCATTGATAAAAAATAAAAATAAAATGCGTGGGGGTTCCCCCAAATTCAATTACCAGGCCCTTCAGGTCTGGTATGGATATTAAGGGGAACCCTGTTGCAAATTATAAAAAAAAAAAAAATGCGTGCGGTTCCCCCCAAATATCCATACCAGGCCCTTCAGGTCTGGTATGGATTTTGAGGGGAACTCCACCCCAAATTTAAAAAAAAAATGGCGTGGAGTTCCCCAAAAAATCCAGACCAGACCCTTTATCCGAGCACGCAACCTGGCAGGCCACAGGAAAAGAGGGGGGGGGGACGAGAGAGCGGCCCCTCCTGAACCGTACCAGGCCACATGCCCTCAACTACTCGCGGCTATTAATGAATTGTCGGGACCCAGATAAACAGATAAAAGTCATTGAAAAAAATGGCAGGGGTTCCCCCCCCAGTCCATTACCAGGCCCTTTGGGTCTGGTATGAATATAACCAAAATTAAAATGTGTGGGGGGTTCCCCCCAAATTCCATATCAGGCCCTTCACGTCTGGTATGGATATTAAGGGAAACCCTGCGCCATTTCTTTTTTTTAAATGGCGTGGGGTTCCCCCCAAAAATCCATACCAGACCCTTATCCAAGCACGCAACCTGGCTGGCCGCAGGAAAAGAGAGGGGGACGTTGACATGCCCTCAACATGGGGAGGATGTCCCCATGTTGATGGGGACAAGGGCCTCATCCCCACAATCCTTGCCCGGTGGTTGTGGGGGTTTGCGGGCAGGGGGCTTATCGGAATCTGGAAGACCCCTTTAACAAAGGGGACCCCCCAGATCCCGGCCCCCCCTATGTGAATTGGTAATGAGGTACATTGTATCCCTACCATTTCACAAAAAGTGTAAAAAATTGTAAAAAAAAAATACACAGACACCGTTGGGAAAGTCCTTTATTAAAAAAAAAAAAAAAAAAAAAACATTCCAGCAATGAAATCCAGTGTCCCACGGCGATCCGATGTCCAGCGCTGTCCACACGAAACGTCATTGGCTGAGCCTGAGTGGACCTGATGGGGAACTTCCTCCGCAGTGTAATAAATGAATAGACCTGCCCCTTCTAAAGTTCCCCATCAGGTCCGCTCAACCAATGACGTAGGTGTAAGGCTGAGGACCTGATGCGGAACGTGAGAAGGGGCGGGTCTATTAATTTATTATACTGCGGAGGAAGTTTCCCATCAGGTCCACTCATCCAATGACGTAGGTGGGCTCTGACATACGAGGGGGCGGATCTGATGTGGAACTTCCTCCACAGTTTAATACATGAATAGACCCGCCCCTTCTCATGTTCCGCATCAGGTCCTCAGCCTTACACCTACGTCATTGACTGAGCGGACCTGATGGGGAACTTTAGAAGGGGCGGGTGTATTTATTTATTACTAATTTACCATTACCAATTCACATAGGGGGGGCCGGGACCTGGGGGTCCCCTTTGTTAAAGGGGTCTTGCAGATTCCGATAAGCCCCCTGCCCGCAGACCCCCACAACCACCGGGCAAGGGTTGTGGGGATGAGGCCCTTGTCCCCATCAAGATGGGGACATCCTCCCCATGTTGAGGGCATGTAGCCTGGTACGGTTCAGGAGGGGGGGGGCTCTCTCTTCCCCCCCCCCTCTTTTCCTGCGGCCTGCCAGGTTGCGTGCTCGGATAAAGGGTCTGGTCTGGATTTTTGGGGGGGAACTCCACGCCATTTTTTTTTTTATTTGGGGTGGAGTTCCCCTTAAAATCCATACCAGACCTGAAGGGCCTGGTATGGATATTTGGGGGGGAACCGCACGCATTTTTTTTTTATTTGCGGCAGGGTTCCCCTTAATATCCATACCAGACCTGAAGGGCCTGGTAATTGAATTTGGGGGAACCCCAACGCTTTTTTTTTTTTTTTTTTTTTTTATATCAATGACTTTTCTATGTATTGCCGGGAGCCGACAATTCATTATAGCCGCGAGTGAGTTTTTTAAATTACTTTTTTTCCTTCAGAAATGACACTTTGTGCAGGGACAGTTCTAAGCACGGGAAACAAGCGCCACTTCACAGGCATAACACACACACACACACACACACACACACACACACACACACACACACACACACACACACACACACACACACACACACACACACACACACACACACACACACACACACACACACACACACACACACACACACACACACTATGAAATTTAAAGGAATATTTCACTTTTATCGTTTCACTTTAAGCATTATTAACTATGTCCTTACTGGGCACATATACCCCCTTCCTGCCCAGGCGAAATTTCAGCTTTCAGCACTGTCACGCTTTGAATGACAATTGCGCGGTCGTGCGACGTGGCTCCCAAACAAAATTGACGTCCTTTTTTTCGCACAAATAGAGCTTTCTTTTGGTGGTATTTGATCACATTCGGCGGTTTTTATTTTTTGCGCTATAAACAAAGAGCGACAATTTTGGAAAAAAAAGCAATATTTTTTTGATTTTTGCTATAATAAATACTTAAAATTACTGCTCCCGAAAAAACGGACGTTTTTAAAAACTTTTTTTTGCATTGATACATGTCCCCTGGGGCAGGACCCGGGTCCCCAAACACTTTTTATGACAATAACTTGCATATTAACCTTTATAATTAGCACTTTTGATTTCGAAACGTTTGAGTCCATTGTATTTAATAGGGTTCTAAAGTTCACGCAAACATTCTGTCTGTTCTCAGGTTCTGGTGCGAACCGAACAGGGGGGTGTTCGGCTCATCCCTATTAATAATATAAGCTGTAAACCATCTCCAGATCTCTACTGTAGTGATTTAACATATGGCAAACAATGTGGATATTGATGACTTATTCTCCACAATGACATATTCAAATGCCATGTGAACAATCCATTCTGAGTATCCATAGAAATATACCGTATATACTCGAGTATAAGCCATGACCAGTGTACTCGAGATCCCTCCCCACACATTACCCATAACAGTTTACCCTTATTTAACAACATGGCCTGGGGAATGCCCAGGGAAAAACCAAGCCTACTTACTGACCAGCTCGCTGACAACCAATTAACCTGTCTAACAGTATGCGTTAAAAACAGGGGTTTGTCCGCACGCATTTGCAAACGCATGCGTGAGCCACAGAGCCACGCCAAGGCCCCCTGGAGTCTGTGGTCCTACACTAACATTGAGTGTCCCCACAATGGATGCACATACCCTTATTTAACCTATACCTTAACTTAGCCAATCTATAGTAATTTAGACCACACCAGAGTTGGAGTATAACTGGCCACAACAGCCTTTTTTATTAGAACAATATTAGGTAAAAAACTCAAATAGAAAATTATATTTTTCTTCAATAACTTTATTAACATATTTAAACATTATAACTCCCAGTCTGTTGGTCTCTGACAGCACCCCTGAACTTTTTGAACCCTTTTTACACCAATACACTGCGGGACCAAATTTTAGAACCATACCAGGCCTCCAGCCGTATCACAGCTCGGAGACCACCCCTTCCCGCAGTGCAACCATACCCGTACTCCAGTGGGCACCGTTCCACTGGAATACACCAGAGGGGCACATACCACCGATGAGCCCCCACAACTTCCATACCATCTGTTTTCTGCCACCGTCAAAGACCAAAGACACCGCCACAGCCTGCAAGGGTAACCCCTTACCCTTAAGGGCCCCTCCACACCCGCAGGGCACGCTGAATGCCATCCTGAATCCCCATAGCCCATAAATCTATCCCCACATCCGAAAGATGCACACCATCCCTCCTCAAGTACATCCCCACGTTAACCTCCAACTGCCGCACCACCAACCCTCCATTAGCCGTAACGTACCTGCCCACCAGTTTGTTCAATTTGATCCGAGCCTTATTGATCCAAGCTACCGATCTCGCCCTCCGCCATGAGGTTCGTGCGACCACATCCGACCACACCAAAAGTCCCAGGAAAAGCCTCCTTGAGTGTCAAAAAAATCAGTCTTCACCGCCGAGAGCAAGGCCCCAATAGCCCTGACCCCCAAGTTGTAACCCCCCACGTGAAGAACCAACACGTCCGGCGGTCTATCCAACCGGGCGTACCGGAATACCTTAGGCACCACCCTACTCCACACCAGCCCCGGGATGCCTATCCACCTAACACAAGCCTCCCTCCTGGGTATCCCCAACTGCCTGCCGAACGTCTGCCCTCTTTGCCCCCCAAAAAACATACGAATGCCCCAAAATCCAGACGCGGTGTGTCGGACCTCCATCTGAAACTAAACACAACAAATCTATTCAAACAGCAGTCAAAAACACCTACCCCCATGTCAAACAACCCCTGCGCCCCCCAATCCTTCAGCCCCCCACTCGGTCCCCTTGCACATCTAACAAATGGGGGCGAACATACGAACGAAACCTCCTGGACTCCCACCTCCCAATCCGTTTTGCCGCCTCAGCCGCCCCGATTCGGAAAGAATGTGAAGCAAATAGCGTGCAGTCGTACCCCGCCACCCTCAGGCACTTGCGGAAAACTGCCACGAATTGAAAATGCGACAAAAACGAACCATCCCCATGGACCAGAAATGGGCCCCCCCCAGTTGGCCTGACTTCCAAAAACTCCCTCACGACCCTCACTGGACAAACCAGAGACCCGGGCAGGGAAAACAATTACACCACCACACCTTTCCCCCTTTGATCTGTCTTCGACCTCCTCAACTTCAGTCTCACCCTATCGTCCTCAGCATCCACGTCCTGAACCATCAGTCCCCCAGCCCTCCTTTTTGACGAGCACACCAGCTCCCCCACCCTAAAAGCACCAAAAAATGCGACAGAAAAAGCCGCAGAGAACAACTTAACCTCATATACAGAGGAACACACGTTGGCCAACCCCTCGCAAAGCACCTGCAAAATGGCAAAGGAAAGCGGCCGCCGTGTGTCCCTATGCGGGTGATCCTTCCGATACCCTTTTAGCGCCTGTTTCACCCAAAAGTCCATAGTGAAATCCGGCAATCCCTGGAGCTTGAACAGAAATGCCAATCCTGCCAGTTTCTTCTCAATCCCCGAGACTGAACCTCCCGCTTCCATGTGCCTGGTTACAAAATAAACCACTAGCAATCTGGTCCCTGCCATGTCCAGCTCTGCGTCCGCAAGCCGTATGAACGCGGCCCACTCACTCCAGATTTTAGTATCCGCCCCCCACGTCGGTCCACTTACCGACCTCCTGATCCAGCCTGCCGCGGCTCCAAGGCAACCTCCCAGAGCCAACTCGGGCAAGGTGTCACATCCCTCTCCGCCGCCGGCGCCAGTTCCCTGAAACGGTCCCACTGAAACCGAGACAGTGAATCAGCCAGAGTGTTCTCAACCCCGGAGATATGTACCGCATAAAGGAAAATATTCAACTGTAAACAACACAGGACCAAAGGGCGCAGCAACTGTATCACCGGCTTTGAAGAAGCTGTAATCCTATTGATGACTTCCACCACTCCCATGCTGTCACAGTTCAATCTAATCTTCAGGTCTTTACACTGCGCCCCCCACAGTTCCATAGCCAAGACCACTGGAAACAATTCCAGCAACACCAGGTTACGCACAAATCCCGCTTTCACCCAGGACTTGGGCCACGCCTCGGCACTCCACCGCCCCCGGAAAAAGGCTCCATAACCCGTGGACCCAGCAGCATCAGTGACCAACTCCAAATCGAAATTGCTCACTGGGCCACCCATCCACAACGAACGCCCATTGTAGGTTTCTAAGAACGAGTGCCACACCTTCAAATCCTCCCTATGTTCCGCATAAAGCCGAATGAAGTGCGAAGGGGCACGCACCCCAGCCGTAGCAGCCGACAGCCGTCGACAAAAAACCCGCCCCATGGGAATAATCCTGCACGCAAAATTTAACTTACCCAGTAAGGATTGCAGTCCATGCAGTTGCACCTTCTTCTTCCCCATCGTCTCCATAATCTCCTCCCTAAGGGCCTCCACCTTTTCCCTGGGCAATCTACACTCCATAGCCTCAGAATCAATCACGATCCCCAAAAAACTCAGCTCCGTCCTAGGACCTTCCGTCTTCTCCGCCGCCAATGGGACCCCAAACCTTCCCGCCATGTGCTGCAAAGTAGCCAATAAAATCGCACACACCTTGGAGGAAGGGGGGCCCACAAACAAGAAATCATCCAGGTAATGTATTACAGAATCCACACCGGACACGTCCCGCACTACCCATTCCAAAAAGGAGCTGAATGTTTCGAACATGGCGCAAGAGATGGAGCATCCCATAGGCAAACACTGATCCACGTAAAACGCCCCCTCCCAGCAGCACCCCAACAGCCAAAAGCTGTCTGGGTGTACCGGCAGAAGACGAAAAGCAGACTCAATATCTGCCTTGGCCATGAGCGCACCGCGCCCATACTTCCTGGCCCAACCCACAGTCGCATCAAAAGACGTGTACGACACCGTACACGCCTCAGGATCAATGGCGTCATTGACTGACCCCCCCTTTTGGGAAAGACAGGTGCAGGATAAGCCGAAACGTATTCGGTTCCTTCTTGGGCACCACCCCCTATCGGAGACACCACCAGTTTACCGAAAGGTTTCTCCCAAAATGGCCCCCCATGCGGCCCAAAGCCACCTCCTTAGCCAATTTCTCCGAAACCACCCCGGGGTTAGACAACGCCGACCTCAAATTCCGTGCCACCGGAGGCACCACCTCAAGAGAGCACGATATCCTAAAACCCTCCGAAAAACCCCTGGTCAATAGCTCCGCAGCCGCCCTGTCTGGGTACCTACTTAGGAAAAAACGCATCCTTTCCTCCCTCACCGGCGTCGTCCCTTTTGTGAGCAGCGTCACGCTTTCCCTTCTTAAAACAACGGGACTGCGGGTGATTGCCCCCACACCCCGAGCATTCGCGCTTAAAACGACAAGATCCCCCAAACTTGCAGGATCCCTCGTTGTACTGCCAGCACACCCCCCATTTCTTTCCAGTTGGCGGCACTGAGGTACTCGCCCCCCCAACCCCCCCTGAAGAAACTGGCTAGGCGTCCTCACCGAGGACATAAGGTGCATCCAGAGGCTTATGTCCTTGTGGTCCCACCTCAGAGCAGGACGGACCGCCATCCGCTGCCGAAACTGCTCGTCATAACGCAGCCAAGCAGTTCCGCCATACACCCTATGAGCCTCCCTGATCGCGTCTATGTAACAGAACAAGGCAGAGCAGTGTTATGGGGATTTTTCACCAATCACGCTGGCCAAAATGGCGAACGCCTGCAACCAATTCCCAAATGTCCTAGGTATCAACCTATATCTCCTCTTCTCCTCATCTTCCTTCTTGGAATCATCAGGCTTCACCCTATCCAAATTAAACTTCTCCAGCGGCAGCACAGAAAAGATCTCCACATTCTCACCCTTGCCGATTTTTTTTTTTTGTCCCGCACCTCCTGTTTTAGGTGAGCCCCTGAAGGACCCTCAAAGCACACATACACCTCACACCTGGCCGCGTCAGAAATACGTACCACATCCTCTCGGGTCTTCGCAGCCGGCTCCACCGCCTTAGCCCCCCCAGCCGTACTCACCTGCACCGCCACCAAAGGGTCAGACAACAACCCTGCAGGGGCCCCCCGAACTACCGCCCCGTCAGAAACCCCCGTCGGCACCCCGACCCAAGGAGCAACCTGCGGAGAACCCACCTGCGCCCCCGAGAACTTCTGCAAAAGATCCTGCAACCCCCCAAGTAACCCTAACAACGCACCCCCTGTCCCGGGAGGAGCAGGCAGACCGCCCGCCCCCCCGGCACAGGACCCCCATCACTTGCAGGGACCGCCATCACTTGCAGGGACCCCCCACGGTACCAAACAACCCAACCCCAACCCTTAATGTACCTAATGCAGCATTAAAGTCAATAGCAGGGACAATAGCGTTCGACTTACCGGGCTGACTGGGCATGACCCCCACAGCCGCTGCTCTTGACTCCCTTGATGCGGCGACGTCCATCCGATCCTCCCCTTCCGATCCGGACAGCTCCCCTTCCGACCTGGACTCCTGGGCTGGTGGCATGGATGCGAGGGACCCCTCTGCGCGGACCGGACGTCTCTCCCATGTGACCCGACAGTCACCTCACCGCTGCGCCTGCGCTCTCTGGATGAGCCCCTTGAAGGCCGGGCACTTCTATCCCCGCCGTCCTGCCTCTCACTCAGCCCAGCTCCATCCGAAACACCGCCAGCCTCGTCTGGTAGAGGCCCTGCGGACGTGGCACTGCTTCTCCCCCGCCGAATCCCCCCCCCCTCAGGGACGAGGGAGGGATCGAAGTCACCAATGTCCTCTGCTTCGAGGGCGAGGGACGGGCGCCATTGCGGCCCGTAGACCCGCCCCCCGCTGTCCCTGAATACACCGCCCGGCTCCCTCCCCAGCCCTAGCAGTAGCACGCTTAGCTAGGGGGGCCGACGAGTCAATTTGTGGGCTCCGGGGGTGGCGTGACCCACCCGGCAGCGGCGGTGAAAAACGCTCCGGCGGCCGCGACTGCCGAGCGCGCTCCGGAACACTGCTGCTGTCCCCCGACTCCCCCCGCCTGTTCCACTATAAAAGCGGACCCAATTGAGCCTCCAGCCAGTCGGGCCCCTTAGAAGCCGCAGCCGCGCTAGCCAAAGATCCACGGACGCCATTTTAAATCCTGGAGAGAAGTGCAAAACTTCCTCTCCCTAACTGTCCCCACACAAAATGATCCCGGACGTACCCGCCCCGTTATTTAAAGCGCTCCTCCCATTTCATTAAAAAACAACTGTCTCCCCCCTCTCCCTTCACATTTACTGTTAACCCCTTCCTGTCAGTCCTCTCCACCTAGTCATGCACGGCCCTCCATTTATTTTCTTTTTTGTCTCTTCATTCCGGGCCTCCCTAGTTTTTCAGCACAATTTTTTTGTGCTGAAAATGTCCCCCTCGGCTTATACTCGAGTCTGTGTCTGCATACCTGATGAAAGCCGTGTCATGCATTGCCTTCAGATGGTGGCCATCCAGTGTACAAAAGCTGCGCCTCCTCCTCGTTCTCGTCCGTGATGGGGGAACACTCAGTTTCCCGGCAGTGTTCAGTGTTCTGCCTATCACCGACATCCTCTCATCCTCATCCCGAGGACGAGAGGATGTCGGTGATAGGCGGAACACTGAACACTAACTCACTGCTGGGAACCTGAGTTATCCGCCTATCACGGACGAGGCGCAGCTTTTGTACACCGGATGGATGGCCACCGTCTGACTGCATTCATGACACGGGCTGATCAGGTATGCAGATCGGCGCAGTGATGTTTTGCAATGGGCACGGTGAGGCTTGCAATGGGCACGGTGAGGCTGCAAATGGGCTTTGTTGACCCTCTTATCCACTTACAGTAGCTGCTGCATTTCCCACCCTAGGCTTATATTCGAGTTAATACGTTTTCCCTTTTTTTTTTTTTTTTTTGTGGTAAAATTAGGTGCCTCTGATTATATTCGGGTCGGCTTATACTCGCGGTATATATGGTAATCCCCCGAAGGAACCAATCTTTATGGGATTGTTTTGTAATAGAAACAGTTACTTCTGTCCAATTATTTAAAAAAATTGTTTACAAGTCTTGCAAAATCTATCAAAAGATCAGGACCATCATTTGAAGTAGACAATTGTTTGTTGGAAGTGAGAACACCTAAATTAAAAATACGCTTTACCTGTCCATATCTAGCACCTTTTGGATGTAAGCCCAGGTTCACACTGGGGCTGCGGGAGTGAAGCCGTGCGAGTTCAGCTGAACTCGCACGATTTCACTCCTGCCTGTCAGTCCCGATTTCAGCTCGATTACAGAGACATCTGACACAGATGTCAATGTAAATCGCGACTGAAATCGCAAAAAGTAGTACAGAAACTACTTTTTGAAATCGGTGCAGCGCCGCAGATGTGGCGTCGCACCGATTAGGACGGTGCCATTGCCTGCAATTTGCGGCAAATTTCGCAGATTTGACATGCGATTTGACATGTCAAATCGCACCAGTGTGAACCAGGGCTAAAGGATACATATCTCCTTTTATTCCACAATTCCAATTAGGTACTGGCTTAACATTTCCTATTCTAGATGATTTCCAGTCTGTATTAATGTGTTCCCATAAAAGGATTAAGAAACCTAGATGTCCAACTATATGGCAAACTGAACTAGTATCATTATTAGTTGTGGCTGTGATATCAATCTTCCAAGGATCTACTAAACTTAAGCCTCGTACACACGGCCGAGTTTCTCGTCGAAAAAAACACGTTGTTTTTTTCGACGAGATCCTTGGACAAGAAACTTGTCCCGGCCGAGTGTACAGACGCTCGATTCAAAGAACCCGCGGTTCTTTGAATGGAGCGTACGCGGTGACGTCATCGACTACGACGAGCATGCGCTCGTCACATTCGATGCCGTCGCCGCCATCTTGGTATACCCTACCTATGCCTAGGAAGCTACCGTGCATTTCGAACATGCGCGGGCTTCCCGGAGGACAGGTAAGTGTACACACACTCACTTTTCTCGTCGAGAAACAGGCTGACGAGAATCTCGACGAGAAAATAGAGAGCAGGTTCTCTATTTTCTCGTCGAGATTACTTGTCGGTTTTCTTGACGAGAAACCATACACACAAACGAATTTCTCAGCAAGACCTCTCTGCCAGCAAGTTTCTTGCTGGTTCTTGCCGAGAAACTCGGTCGTGTGTACGAGGCCTAACAGAGGAAGTCCATTAAAAAATTATAGTCCTTGATAAAACAATCGAAAGGGAGTAATGAAGAATGCAAAGACAAGAGGTAGTGACAAATAGAAGTTTGGTTGTGGCTGTCTTATAATCATAGTAATATTCATAAGTCCCGAAAAGATAAAAAGAATAAACTTATGTAGCGGGTATACACTTTCCCTGTGTATTTGAACCTGGCAGAGACACCAGTAATGTGCAGTTCCCTGCAGCCCAGCGGGTGGCGCTGTCGCCTTGGGCTGAGGTTGAACCATTGCTGTGTGCCGTACCCCCTTTTTGTCCTCCCTCGGCAGCAGTATGGTGGGGCGAGGAACCCGCCGTGCTTGCTGGGAGAGGGTATAAAGGGGCCGGCCATCTTTGTCACGGGGTCGGAGTCCCAGGCACCTTTAGCCTGAGGGCGGTGGTCAGATGGAGGTCCTAGGCGGCCTAGAGGACGTTTGGAGGTCGTGTTCCATCCCAGGCACCTTTAGCCTGGGGTGAGGTACTCGGGTGGAGGTCTGGAGCTCAGTGCCCACCACTGAGTTCCGCGAGGGAAGGAGATCCTAGGGAACCCCGGGAGTGGGTACCCGAATCCAGAGGCGTAATGGACCGGTGGGGGGTACTTGCTTGAAGACCTGGTGCAGCATATTGCCAGTGACAGGTGAGCCTCCATTGGAGACCGCCTGGAAGGACATTCCCCTCGCTCGGAGACCGCAACCCACTTTCAGGGAGGAAAGTGGAGAGTTCATTGTGTCTGTGTACTACTCTGTTCTCGGAAGAATAAAGGAGTGTTGGACTTTATTGGTGTGGGGCTCATTTTCTGGCAGACATTGTTCAAAGGAGGAGGAGGCTCTGATGCAGAACGCCGTCCCGGAGGTAAAATAAAAGAACTTTGCTCACACCACACAACTATCTGCGGTGAAGGCTTTGCGTGGTGACCCCGCTCTCTCCTCTAAGGTACCCCCTAGACAAGAGACAGACGAACTGATGATAGAGGAGGCCGCTACACATGGGGGCTCGGGTCCGGTATGGTGTTCGTGCTACTACAGAGTTGAACGTGTCTGCCCGGAGGAGTTCCGAGTAGGTCGGCCATATTATTGGCCAAAGTGCATCCCTGCTCAAAGTCGTGGACATGACCCAGTGAAGGGAAAGGCCCACGCAGAAGAGCGAGAAAAGGGAGGAGCTCAGCCGTGTGAAGGACTACACGTGGGGGCTTCTATTTGCACTGCGCCACCAGGCACACCCCCACCGCTTAGTTCGTGGGCATGACTCAGGAAAAAAAAGAAGAAAAGCCCGTGAACTGGAGCAAAGGGGAGGAGTCCAATACGTGTGAAGGACTACACGTGGGACATTGGCGCAAAAACTTGCAGTGCGCAATGGACCAGCAGCAAGTCACCATGTTCGGACATACATCGTGGATTCCGGTTCACCCTTCTACCACGACACTGACTGCTGCTGCTCCGGTGACCGATACGGGGATTCGGCTAAAGCCAAGGGGTCGATTCGCCTTGTATTCATGCATGGACGTTGAGGCCCTGGGTGTGATTTGTCCCGGCTGTTCGGGACTGGTGTGCCAACTGAAGCCATTCGGGCGATGCGAGGCCTGTGGGGAGTTCCTATTTGAAGTGGATCCAGCGGTTGAGAAGCCGAGAACCATTTACCCCAGCCGTGCTGCAGGCAACACCACTCAAAGAGGAGGAATCACTGCTTTGACAGCCATCCCTGTGCGCACTGCAGCGACCGCGGAGGAGGTCGCGAGTACTCAACGGGAGAAATCCGAGGATGCTGACTCGGTCACCACTGTCTCGCAGCGTCCATCGCCGAAGAGAAAGACCGGCATGGTAGCCCCGACCAGCGGTTGTGGTGGACCATCCCGCCCACCTACTCCCGGCCCGGATGGATCCGTCTAAAAGAGTTCCGGACGTCCCGCTTCAAGTAAAGGCCGAGGTAAGCCAGGCGGAGAGATTTGGTGTGTGGGAGGAGGTGGTAATTCAGTCTCCCCTACAGGCTACCTGCCCACGGAGGAGTGTGACACCTCCGACCTGGAGTCGCTCTCAGATCTGGGAGATGATGTCGCTATCGAACTGTTTGCCCAAAAGGGTTGGGACAAAGTACCTCTCGCCTCGTCCCGCAGGACCAGGGACCCACCCATGTCTACAGGGGATAGTACACCCCAGGTGGAGGCACCAGCGCCTGAAGAGGGGTCCTGTCCCCAGCCTGCCCTTACATCCCCGGTACCACCTACACCTAGGACCGGGGAAAAGAGACTGTTGCGGGCACCTATGCCCAGATCAGATGTGATCAAGGTCCCTCGCCACCCGGACTCAATAGTTTTGCCTGGCAAAGGGGACAAAGCCACTATGCCTCCTCTGGCGAGACTACAACGCCTATTTGGCCAGAAGGTTGCTGAATATCCATACTTGTCCAAGGAGTTGTTGTATGAAGTGGAAGTGTGCCGGGAGCGCTGGTACAATGACTTTGTGTGGACCCACCTTCAGGTTCCACATGCCCGCAGGTACCTTGCATGTTCCCCCAAGGCCTCTCAGCGCTTTAAAGACTGCAAGGCAGAATGGCTGTTGGGATGGCACATCCACGCGGACAAGGTGCTGATCCGGCACAAAGAAGGGGAGGATGTCGAGTACCATCTGGAGACCATGGATCAGCACTTGAAACCACTTGTTTTGCCACATCCCCGTTTCTATCTGTAGGAGGAAAGAGACTCCGTTCTTGTTCCTTATGCTGCTGAACTTTCTGGGGTTTGTTGTCCTTGTTACCCAGAGGAATAAAGGACTGTTCCTGTTTGTTCTTCAATTTTCCAGCAAGTAATCATGGACTCTGGGGTAGATAGGGCCCAAAGAAGAAGGAAAGTTCCACGAGTGCAGTTGCCGCGATGCTGGCAGTGTTGCGCATCGATAACACTTTTCACACACTCACTCTATGAAGGAAGGGATTTCTCTACGGAGGAGTTTCTTCATTCTCACACGAATACATGTGTCAGGGTTATGTGTGTTAACTTTCTTTTCCCCTTTGCAGGAGAGCATCCCATCAAGACCACTGAGTATGGGGTGGGTCTTAGTCAGGATGGGTGGGGAAAAGTGTAATGTGAAAATGTGATTTTCAATGTTATGGTTAAATGTTGTTGTTTCCCTTCCCTTTCATGTAAGGCTCAGACCTTTTAGCCTGAGGGCGGTGGTCGGATGGAGGTCCTAGGCGGCCTAGGCCTAGAGGACGTTTTGGAGGTCGTGTTCCATCCCAGGCACCTTTTAGCCTGGGGTGAGGTACTCGGATGGAGGTCTGGAGCTCAGTGCCCACCACTGAGTTCCGCGAGGGAAGGAGATCCTAGGGGACCCCGGGAGTGGGTACCCGAATCCAGAGGCGCAATGGACCGGTGGGGGGTACTTGCTTGAAGACCTGGTGCAGCATATTGCCAGTGACAGGTGAGCCTCCATCGGAGACCGCCTGGAAGGATATTCCCCTCGCTCGGAGACCGCAACCCACTTTCAGGGAGGAAAGTGGAGAGTTCATTGTGTCTGGGCCTACTCGTATCCACACCCCTCTGTCTGTGTACTACTCTGTTCTCGGAAGAATAAAGGAGTGTTGAACTTTATTGGTGTGGGGCTCATTTTCTAGCAGACATTGTTCAAAGGAGGAGGAGGCTCTGATGCAGAACGCCGACGCAGAGGTAAAACAAAAGAACTTTGCTCACACCACACAACTATCTGCGGTGAAGGCTTGGTGTGGTGACCCCGCTCTCTCTCCTCTAAGGTACCCCCTAGACAAGAGACAGACAAGCTGATGATAGAGTGGAGAGGGGAGGCTGCTACACTTAGAACTGTAACTGTAAACTTAGAAACGAAAAACATATCTAGGAGAGAAAATAAAAACAAGGATCAAATTCTTGATTGTATGATTTTTCTTAAGCAATTTTACATTGATTAATATGAACCATTCTAGGTTTAGAGTCCTTTCTACGTATTTGACCTATTCTTTGAACAAGAACTGTAGTCCCAATTACTTTAAGAATCACAAAGGGACCTTCCCAGTTGGCATCCCAGGTACCTGAAGACTGAAGAGCTATAATTCTTAACCATACCCTGAGCATCTGGAATACATTTCTGAACATACTCATCAGAAGTAGAAGTCTTATCCAGGACATTTCTATTTAAATCAGGCAAGGGTCTAGCCATGTTTTGTGCAGCAAAAGCCTGAAGTTCCTGTACCTGTTGTTGCAATGTTTGCAACCACACTTCTTTCTGTACAACAGGTTGTAAATGACTAGGTATGCTAATCTCAAAAAAGGAGAAGAATAGGCATTCTTCATCCTTTAATCAACTCAAAAAGTGACAAACCTGTACTAGAAGATACTGAAGCTCTTAAGGCCAAAAGTATAGCAGGTAAATGAGTCACCCAATCTTTACCTTTTTCTTGAATAATCTTGACCAATTTGGACTTAAAGCGGAGTTTTACCCAAAAGTGGAACTTCTGCTCCTTTGTCGTCCCCCCCCCCCCTCCGGTGCCACATTTGGCACCTTTTGGGGGGGAGGGGGAGCGAATACCTGTCTTTGACAGGTATCCTGTCCCCACTTCGGGGAGCTGCAGGCGTTGACATCACCGTTTGGCTCCCTCCTCCTTCCCCCACCGCCGGGCCAGTAGGAGAGAGAAGCAGAGCCTTGCGCATGTGTAGTAGGGTTCCCGGCATGAAGCCGTAAGGCTACACTGCTGGGTTCCCTTACCCGCGATGAAGGCAGCAGCACCCGACAGCTGATGGAAACATCAGCTGCGGTGCCGACATCGCTGGAATCCAGGACAGGTAAGTGTCCTATTATTAAAAGCCAGCAGCTGCAGTATGTGTAGCTGCTGGCTTTTAATTTTTGCAGTGGTGGGCGGACCTCCGCTTTAATAGTACGATTTAAATGTTCTACAATACCTGAAGGTAAATTGGGTATCTGGCGCTCCAGGAAGCAATGCCCTTAGTTTGTAATAATGTACATCTGATTAGTCAGTATTTAGGTAAAAACAAAGTTGAACCACGGTAAGGGGGTGATTTAAAAAAGAGGCAGCCATCCTCAGAGTGTGTCCAGCAACTCTGCAAAACATATAAAAGAAACAAGGGGGGAGACGCCTGTCTAAGTGTAGTATTAAAACAGTAACATTTATTGCACAAGATTAAAAACATTTATAAGATATAAGTGGGAGTCATGCTCATCATAAGTACCGGTATGTAGTCCTGGCAGTTCTACTGCGTCCCACAGGCTCCTCGCACAATCCGGGTAGCTGGGAAAAGTTCTGGTGTGATGTTATGCTGAATAGCTGTACATTCAGAAAACCAGGAAGTAGTCACCTCTATGCAGACCAGCTTGAACCGGAAACAGAAATTATGTCACCAGCAGGGGGTGGGAGGAAGGGGTCAGGATTGTCTCTGTGGAATGAAAGGCTACGCGCTCAGAGCTCACAGCTCCTTCTACTGGCCTGTTGTTCTCTGTAGGAGAGAATCATTAAATACACTCTCCTGGGCATGGTGTCCATGGGCGTAGAACTACAACGGTCAGCGGACCAAAGGCAATGGGATGAAGGAATTTCAGAAAAATTGTAGATTATAAATAGTTGGGCTTACAAAGGTTGACAGCTGATACAAAACAGAGCACATATTGAGCTAAAAAAGGCCAAAAATCAAACTAAGGGTGCACGATCTGTCAATATTAAAAAAAAATCTATTAAAATAAATATATATATATATAGGGAGGAATATATTAAAAATATATTTTTATTTATGGGTGGAGGGGCAAATCGCCCTCCACCCCTGCCCCCATGCTTCGGCATATACAGTTGTGCTCATAAGTTTACATACTCTGGCAGAATTTATGATTTATTGGCCATTTTTCAGAGCATATGAATAACACAAACTTTTCTTTCACTCATGGTTAGTGTTTAGCTGAAGCCATTTATAATCAATCAACTGTGTTTACTCTTTTTAAATCATAATGACAGCAGAAACTACCCAAATGACCCTGATCAAAAGTTTACATACCCCAGTTCTTAATACCGTGTATTGCCCCCTTTAACATCAATTACAGCTTGAAATATTTTGTGGTATTTGTGGTTGAGGCTCTTAATCTTCTCAGATGGTAAAGCTGCCCATTTCTCTTGGCAAAAAGCCTCCAGTTCCTGTAAATTCTTGGGCTGTCTTGCGTGAACTGCACGTTTTGAGATCTCCCCAGAGTGGCTCAATAATATGGAGATCAGGAGAATGAGATGGCCACTCCAGAACCTTCACTTTATTCTGCTGTAGCCAATGACAGGTCGACTTGGCCTTGTGTTTTGAAACATTGTCATGTTGAAATGTCCAAGTACGTCCCATGCGCAGCTTCCTGGCTGATGACTGCAAATGTTCCTCCAGTATTTTTTGATAACATGCTGAATTTATCTTGCCATAAATTTTGACCAAATTTCCTGTGCCTTTTTGTAGTTCACACATCCCCAAAACATCAGCGATTTACCTTCGTGTTTCACAGTAGTAATGGTTTACCTTTCATCATAGGCCTTGTTGACTCCTCTCTAAATGTGGCGTTTATGGTTGTGGCTAGGGTTGAGCGGACACCTGGATGTTCGGGTGCGACGGGTTCGGCCGAACTTCGGAAAAAAGTTTGAGTTCGGGACCCGAACTTGACCCCGAACCCCATTGAAGTCAATGGGGACCCGAACTTTTGAGGACTAAAATGGCTCTAAAATAGTAATGGAAAGGGCTAGAGGGCTGCAAATTGCAGCAAAATGTTGTTAAGAGCATGGCAAGTGCTCTGCAAACAAATGTGGATAGGGTAATTATAACTTAAAATAACATAAAATGCATAAAAAAAATAATAATAATCTTGACCTAGGAGGACGAGGTCCATATGGAGTAGGAGGTTGAGGTGGCGGTGTAGATGGAAGCGGCGGTGGAGGAGGACGAGGTAGCCAACACTGTTTTTTTTTTATTATTTAATTTTTTTTTTTTTAAATTAGGGTACACCCCAAAAAAAGTGAGAGATCAAAAATACAACAAATGGCTGGGTAAGGCCGGTATACATGTCTATTCTGCACAAGGTACGGACAAGTCCTGTGGGATCCATGCCTGGTTCATTTTAATGAACGTGAGCTTGCCCACATTGGCTCTGGACAGGCGGCTGCGCTTGTCTGTGATAACACTCCCTGCCGTGCTAAATACACGTTCAGATAATACACTGGCTGCAGGGCAGGCCAGCACCTCCAAGGCGAAAAGGGCAAGCTCAGGCCATGTGCCCAATTTGGAGACCCAGAAGGGGGCAGACCCGTCATTCAGTACGTGTAGGCGTGTGCGCACATACTACTCCACCATGTTGGTGAAATGCTGCCTCCTGCTAAGACGATCCATATCAGCTGGTGGTGCTGGTTGTTGTGGCGTGCTGACAAAGCTTTTCCACATTTTGGAAACGCTAACCCTGCCTTCTGAAGTGCTGGCGGTGCCCCGGCTGCATTGGCGACCTTCCTCCTCCTCTGCCTTCGCCTTGTGCTTCCACTGTGCCCCCGCTGTCAGGTGGGAATGCCACCAGCAGCGCGTCTACCAGCACGCGCTTGTATTTGCGCATCATACAATCTCGCTCCAGTGAGGGAATTAAGGACTGTACGTTGTCCATGTAACGGGGATCCAGCAGCGTGGCCACCCAGTAATCAGCACCTGTTAGAATGTGGGCAACTCGGCGGTCGTTGCGGAGACACAGCAGCATGTAATCGCTCGTGTGCCAGGCTGCTCAGAGGCAACGAAAAGCTGTCCTCTGTGGGAGGTGTATCGTCTGTGTCCTCTGTATCCCCCCAGCCACGCACCAGTGATGGCCATGAGCTGGTCTGGGTGTCACCCTGCTGTGAACATGGTTCCTCCTCCTCTATCTCCTCCTCCTCCTCATCCTCCAGAACTGTGCCCTTGCTGGACAATTGTGTACCTGGCGTTTGTGGGTGCAGGAACCCACCCTCGGAGCCACTTGTGAATGACTGCCCTGAAAGCCTTGGAAATGATCCCTCTTCCTCCTCCTCCTCCTGTGCCACATCCTCTTCCATCATTACCCAAAGCGTTTTTTCAAGGAGGCATAGAACTGGGATTGTAACGCTGAGAACGGCGTCATCGGCACTGGCCATGTTGGTGGAGTACTCGAAACAGCGCAACAAGGCACACAGGTCTCGCATGGAGGCCCAGTTATTGGTGGGGAAGTGGTGCTGTTCCGCAGAGCGACTCACGCGTGCGTGCTGCAGCTGAAACTCCACTATTGCCTGCTGCTGCTCGCACAGTCTGGCCAGAATGTGCAAGGTGGAGTTCCACCTTGTGGGCACGTCACATATGAGGCAGTGAGCGGGAAGGCCGAAGTTACGCTGCAGCGCTGACAGGCGAGCAGCAGCAGGGTGAGAACGCCAAAAGTGCGCACAGACGGCCTGCACTTTCTGCAGCAGCTCTGGCATATTGGGGTAATTTTTAAGGAACCCCTGCACCACCAAATTCAGCACATGCACCAGGCAAGGGATGTGCGTCAAACCGGCTAGGCCCAGAGCTGCTACAAGATTTCGCCTATTATCGCACACCACCAGGCCGGGCTTGAGGCTCACTGCCACCAACCACTCATCGGTCTGTTGTTCCATGTCCCTCCACAACTCCTGCATGGTGTGGCGTTTTTTCCCCCAAACAGGAATGTTTTAAAACTGCCTGCTGTCGTTTACCCCTGGCTGTGCTGAAGTTGGTGGTGAAGGTGTTAGGCTGACTGGATGAGGAGGCGGTAGAGGATGAGGAAGCGGAGTAGGAGGAGTTAGCAACAGGAGGCAAACTGAAGTGCCCTGCAATCCTTGGTGGTGGAAAGACATGCGCTAAACTGCTATCCGCCTCCGCATTTACCCAGTGTGCTGTTAGGGAGATATAACGTCCCTGACCGTGCTTACTGGTCCACGTATCCGTAGTTAGGTGGACCTTGTCACAGATGGCGTTGCACAGTGCACACCTGATTTTGTCCCCCACTTGGTTGTGCAGGGAAGGGATGGCTCGTCTGGAAAAGTAGTAGCGGCTGGGCACGATGTACTGTGGGACAGCCAATGCCATCAGGCTTTTAAAACTGTGCGTCTCCACCAGACGGAATGACTGCATTTCAAAGGCCAGGAATTTTGCAATTCTGGCATTCAGGGCCAGGGATCGCGGGTGGGTAGGGGGGTACTTCCTCTTCCGCTCCAGTGTTTGGGAGACAGAGAGCTGAATGCTTCCATGGGACATTGTGGAGATGGTTGGTGACCCAGGTGGTAGTGTTGCTGGCAGATCCTCTGTTTGCGGGGTGGCAGGTGCCACTGTCACTACAGAGGTGGATGAAGAGGCCGAGACTGCAGCAGAAGAAGAAGCAGGAGAAGCCAGAGACCTTTCTTGGTTTTTTGAGGTGTCTACTCCACTGCAGCTCGTGCTTTGCACTTAGATACCTGGTCATGCAGGTTGTGCTCAGGTTGAGAACGTTTATGCCTTGCTTCAGGCTCTGATTGCACAGCATGCAAACCACTCGTGTCTTGTCATCAGCACATTGTCTGAAGAACTGCCACGCTAGGGAACTCCTTGGACCTGGCTTTGGTGTGCTCGGTCCCTTGCTTCGTTGGGCAGTAGCAGGCGTACTGTCTAGGGGACGGACGCTCCGCTTTTGCACCCTGCTCCCTCTTCTGCTGTGCTGGTGGCTCTGTGCGACCATCGCCTCTTCCTCCGAACTACACAGGTCACCTGCATGACGTTGATTCCATGTGGGGTCGAGGACCTCATCGTCATCCACATCATCTTCCACCCAGTCTTCACCCCTGCCCTCCTTGTCAGTCTGCACAATTGCGAAAGCAGCAGCAGTTGGCACCTGTGTTTCTTCATCATCCGAGACGTGCTGCGATGGTCCTCCCATGTACTCATCTTGAAACATAAGTGGTTGGGCATCGGTGCACTCAATCCCTTCCACTTCTGGGGCAGGGCTAGGTGGATGGCCCTGGGAAACCCTGCTAACAGTCATCAAAAAGCAGAAGAGACTGCTGCATGACTTGGGGCTCAGACTGCTTGGCTGATTTGCAAGGGGGTGAGGTAAAAGCCTGATGAACATCGGCTGCAGGTGCCAACTCTGATCTTTCAGCAGTAGACTGGGTGGGAGACAATGTCAGCAACCCAATCTACTATCGCCTGTACTTGTCCTGGGCCTGGCCTCAACATTCGTAGAGCCGCATTAGGCCCGACCAAATATCGCTGCAGGCTCTGTCGCCTACTCGCACCTGAGGAAGGTGTTTCACTTGTGTGTGTAGCTGGCACAGATCGACCACGTCCTTTCCCTGCAACAGGAGCTCCATCTGCAGCACCACGACCGGGGCCACATCCCTTATTTTGACGTTCTCCTCATATTTCTCAAATTTAGGATCTTGCTCTAAATGGGTGTTTTTTGAATAGCAGAATAGAGCAACAGTATCTAAAGGGCGTATCTCACAGGTACAGATATGCAGAAACATAAATAAACTAGAAAAATGGACTTTAGGCGGCACATGGATAAATGTTGTAAAAAACTAGGGGTATTTATTTTTAAACAAAGTAATGAAAAAATACATATAAACATTCAAACATTAACAGTTTGTTTATACTTAGATACAGGGCTTGGGTTCACGCTTTAACAATACTTCAAGATATATAACATGCAAGCATTCCACCTTAGTTGGAATGCGAAACCAGCAAACCAGAGGCTGGTAAAAGTGATTGTATGAAGCAAGTTAGCGAGAGCCATGGGTCCAGTGTATCATGTGTGGTCTTGACTTGCTAGTTTCGCGAGTTACCGCTTCTTCAGGAGCACAGTGATCTATTTAAACACATATATAAACAGCAGAAAATATATTTAGCATCTTTTAATATATAGAACAAAACAAATATAAAACAGCATAAAAACAACACATATACTAAATGGTAAAAATTGCTGACCCCCGCATAGCGCAGATACCCTGGATCAAACCATTCATTGGACACCAACCCATCACGTAGAACAATCCCCATGCCAGGGCAGTGGAGGGTGGTAATGGCGCTAAAGTGGCGCCCAATGGGAAAAGGGGTGGAGGGGGAAGGGAGTTTGGAAATGGGGGGTGGTAAGAAGGGGGGAAGAGGGGGGGGGGGAAGAAGAGTTTAATTAGCGTAAGATAGTAGTGCTTGTAAAAGAAGACCAAGTGGAATATCGACCCAATTAGGAGAAGAATTAGTGAGAAAGGTAGTGAAAAACATGATGGACAAATAATGAGGAAACACCCCTTTTATAGTGGTCAGTGAACTATATACTGATTAATACAGGGGTATACTCACAGGCCGTTTAATGTGCTGCCAATGGCAACACACACCTAGGTAAGATTTGATTGGCTATTCGTCGGTAACAACTAGCCAGGCATAGTGAAAATCTGGATAAAAGAAGAGGGAGAAAAGAGAGAGGGGATATATATGTAGATGTGTGTATATATGTGTGTGTATGTATATATATATATATAAGTGACAGAGCATCCCAGAGAGAGCCTGGGAAAGTCCTATTCGGGGTTTATACATCTCCCAGGCTCCTCTCATATACATTCAGGGATCTCTGAGCCAGGATCCACTTCAGGTGTTGGTTCTCTCCCCAGGTTAATTAAAAGCTCACCTGAGCAGACAGCCTTTGCTCAGCCTGGGAGACACAGACAGCATTGGTTTGTGAGAGCAAGAAGGTTTGTAAAACGTGTTACTCTGTTGGATGTGGAAGCTGACAAGTGCTAGGCTTGTCCAGCCTGGTAGTGAGGGCCTGTAAATACTGTGTAGTTAGAGCCGAGACACGGATAGGCTTTTGTTTAGCTATTTTTTTTCTTCTGTTTTCAGCACACTGTACAGCACTTGTCATTGACTTTGTATATAGCACCAATGGACTTGGTATCTGTGCCTGCTCATCCCAGGGAGCTTTTGTACCTACTACCTGTCCCCCAGGTTACAATATATATATATATGTGTGTGTGTGTGTGTGTGTGTGTGTGTATATATGTATGGGATAGAGACTAGGAAATAAAGTGTATGGCACAAAGTATAAAGGGTGCTCGCCACTATATATGTGTGTGTGTGTGTATGTCACCCTATTGTTGACCATAGTATGTGTGGCACAATACATATAGAGAATAAAAGATAAGAACTGAAGAATAAAGTGTATGGCCAAAAAATATATATGTAAAAAGGAGCTTACCGCAATGAACAGCTGGGTATACTGCTGGGCGGAGGCTGCTTGTATGCAGCGACAGGTAATGTCCTCCAGGACTTTTAGGGCTGTAACTATCACAGTAAAAAAAAGGGCTTAACATGCACCAGTATGGGTCCTGGTGTGTGTGTGTGTGTGGAGAATGTCTCACTCCACAGGGCCTTGAGTACGATGGCCAGGCTGAAAAGTAGATATAGGTATATGTTAGTGAGTTGTGCAGGACTGAGATTAAGTGTCAGACCTGCAGTGAAATCAAAGTCAACGTACCTGTAGGCCTGTGCCTTAGAGGGGAGTTTACAGCAGTCCCAGCAGTCAGCTGTATTGATCGAGCGGTGTGCAGCGCTCAAATAGGTCCCCATAGGATATGCGTCCTCTTAATAGGAAGTGACGCTCCTACATGTGAAAGTGGCCAGTGCGCATGCGCCGGACGTGCCGCTGATGCCGCGAACTTCAGCCAATAGGATGTCAGCAGGGATAGATCCCATAGTTCAATAAAGGAGAGGTAGGTGCGCATGCGCCGAAGCTACAACTGACGCGGCAAGCTCCGGGCCAATGAAACACTCACAAGGGTGGGACCCTTACGGCCAAAGAAATGTACATGTACGCCCAGGGCATCATCCGGATTCTGCATCGAGCGCAGGATCCAATTGCCGCGATGGGGCACAATGGGGAGGGGGGGAAGAGTGGGGAAAGAAAAAGGGAAAGGAAGAGAAGGGAAGAAGGAGTGCTCCTGGCATAGCCGCGAAGCGGGGGCAGCAAACACAGACAATCATAAAATCAGCAACCAGTAAAAGGTGCTCGAACGCACCCGTATGATAATTAGGACAGTTGTGTATTCTTATTGCTACATTGTACATCCAAAGATTCAATTGAGCCTATACAGATAAAAAGAGAAAGACAAGGAAAAAAACAGGAAAAAAGGGGAGGAAAGGATGACCAAGACAGATTGATATTACTCCTGGACGAAAGTGAGGGTGTTGATGTGGATGAGGAGACCCTAGCTGACCCCATTCAATCTTCAGGCAAAAAATTCAAACTTAAATCGAAGAATTTTCCAGATCTTACCACAAGCCCACAAGCATGGGCTTTCCTGTGTAGTGTCATTAGTGACATTAAACGATTTAAGATTTTGCCCAAATAGAGCAACCTTACTAGAGCACAGTACAAGAGCCTTCTAAAGATACAAAACCATCCTGACATAATTGTTAAAGGGGCAGATAAAGGAGGCAACATAGTTCTCATGACCAGAAGCTTCTATGAGAACATGTGCTACAAAATTCTTTTAAACTCCGAATGGTATCGTCCCACTAACCTGACATGCACTGCTTCCTACAGAATAATTTTTCTAGAAATTATCAATGATGCCCATACCAAGGGCCTCATAGATCAGGACACATATGAATTTCTGAATACTCGGTCTCCCAGGACGGCGTCATTCTATGCACTACCAAAAGTGCATAAGGATCCTGTGTCGCCCCCTGGGAGACTGATTATTTCAGGGATTGGCTGTCTCACCGAGAATGCCAGTCGACTGGTAGATTCGGTTTTGATGCCCCATGTGATCGCTCTCCCTTCATACATCAGGGACACCTCAGCCCTTCTTAAGCAGATTGAGGGGATGGTCGTTCCTACTGGCTCCCTGCTCGTGACCTTGGATGTGGAGGCGTTGTACTCGGGAGTCGAGACGATACGTACCTTCCTCCATGAAGAAGACCATCACCGATGGCCGTACAATGAATTCATCATCAGGCTCCTGCAATTCATTCTTACTCACAACTGGTTCAGTTTTTGCGACTCCCACTACCTCCAGGTGCAGGGAGTAGCCATGGGCACCTGCTGTGCTCCTGGCTACGCCAATCTGTACCTGGGGGGGGTGGGAGAGGAACCTGTTTTCTAGTGAGTCCTTAAGCAGGTTCACCGACAATGTGCTAGTCTGGATGCGCTATATTGATGACGTGTTCATCGTCTGGACTGGCACCAGGGGCCTGCTTGATGAATTCATACAAGATCTTAACATCAATCATTTCAATTTGAAGTTCACCTTCAGCTGTGATATGCTTACTACTACATTCCTGGATCTAACAATCTTCAGGAATTCTGATAATTCCTTGGCGACTGACCTTTTTCGGAAAAGTTCAGCAGGTAACACATTGCTGCATGCAGCTAGTCTCCATCCTCCAGCCTTGATACGCAGCATTCCCTATGCTCAGTATATCAGGCTGCGACAAAATTGTACACGCTTGCCCGACTTGTACAAACGCGACTTGTACAAACGCAAGCTAAGGCACTTAAAACTCGCTTACTTGCGAGAGGATATAGCAAGTCGCTGTTGCGACAGGCTTACAATAAAGCCATCGGTCAAACCCGTAATGAGCTCCTGTACAAGACCAAAATTACCCCCGTGCCAACCCACTACAAAACTGGTCACTAAATTTTCTAGTCATCATCTAGATATTCGACACATGCTTGGAAATCATTGGCATCTCCTACGTGAGGACCCGATACTCGGGAAATACATAGGGGAACAACCCGAAATAATTTTCAAACATGCCCATTCCCTAAAGGATAAACTAACAGCAAGCCACTACACTAGGAACAAGAACACGAATGCCAAAATACCGCTTGGCACTTCAAGATGCGGTCAATGCTCCTTCTGCAAATGGGTAAAACCCTGTCAAAATAACACACTCCCTAATGGGGAAATTCTTTCACCCAAATTTTCTGCAAATTGCCGCACTGAATGTGTCATCTACCTTATGACTTGCGGCTGTGGGGCTTTCTATGTGGGCAAAACAGCCCGACAGCTAAGACAGAGAATCAATGACCACATTTACTAATCAGGTAACGGCAAAATGCTGACATCAGTTACCTCGATTTATATCATCGTTTTGATACTTCTTGGGTCTCTTTCTCTGTCCTGGCTGTTGTTCCTAAAAATCCGAGAGGGGGCGAATGGGATAAGATTATCCTTCAGAAGGAAACCCTATGGGTTGAAAGACTCAACGCCACACACCCCCCAGGCATCAACGAAACCCAGTCGTATAGACCATTCTTATAACTACAACAATAATGGAATATATATTATGTTACATTGGTATTGATAATATTTCGGGTTTTTTCTTTTGTGTTTCTTGTCTCAACACTACAAATATCTGCTATCCATGTTTTCATGGAACAAATGCAATATGTATATCCAGCACCACCTATGGGAGCCCAATGAATCCACGAACTATATTTATTTTTTTCAGTTATTGGTTCTTTATTCAAACCTTCTTCATTCCCTTCACTTCCTTTTCAATATTCACCTTGTTACCTTATTTCCCCTTCCTTCTCACCAACCCCTCTTTCTCCTCTGTTTTCTTTCTGTCTCCCCCCCCCCCCCTCATCATACTCTGATTTGACGCCTCATTTTTACTTTTCACATTTATCATTATTACACTGACATAACTCTTCAACTGGTAGTTGCGGTCTTTGATATTACAATTACCACACATAACTAATTTGTTCATCCCCAATTTTTCATTTCTTTTGTCCCCCCCCCCCTCTCCTTGTTCCACCCTACCCTTTTCCTCTCCCTGGTTCCCCCCTTCCCCCCCCCCCCTCCTTCACATATCCTGCCTGCACTCCCTTTCTTAGTTATAGCATTTGTAGCACCATTCAATACCTTTTTTACTCATTCTTATCATAAGGTCTAGAATTTATGTGGCACGATAAATAAAATAAAAGACAAACTTTCTAAGCTATTTCTCATATTCCTAATTCTTGTTATCCAAATACCATAATTCACATTTCAAAAAAAAACCCTTCCCCCCTTTTTTTCTTTTTCTTTCATTCTTATTTCAATCACACTAACACATTGATTATTCCCTCTCTGCATTCTCGTGGCTTTGGGCATTCCGACATCTGGTTATCACTAGGGTTGTCCCGATACCACTTTTTTAAGACCGAGTACAAGTACCGATACTTTTTTCCAAGTACTCGCCGATACCGAATACCGATGCTTCTTTTTTTTTTCTCTTTTAAAAAAAAAAAAATGATTTTTTTTTACAATTTTTTTTATTTATTTATTGATTGATTTTTTATAATGTTTTCTTTTTTAAGGGGTGGGGGGTGGACAGTGTCAGTGTGTTTTTTCTTCTATTTTATTTTATTTATTTTTTACAATTCATTTCTTTATTATTTATTTTTTTATTACATTTTTTTATTTTTTTTGTCAGCCCTGTTGGGGGGCTTTGGTGAGATATCAGGGGTCTTAACAGACCTCTGACATCTCCCCTTTGAGACAGAGAAAGGGACTAGGGACAGATTCCCCAGTCCCTTTCTCAGCAGCCTCTGCTGCGCTGAAAATGAATGGAGAGAAGACCGCGGCTTCTCTTCATTCATAAACTAAAACATTGTAAACACAGTTTACGATGTTTCAGTTATGTGAATGGACAGAGTCAGTGATCACTGACTCTGTACATTCCGAACAGTAAGGAGCCAGATTTACCGGCTCCTACCTCCGCTCTCCATCCTGACAGATGGAGGGGGTGGAGGAGGAGAACAGAGGGGGATGGCAGCACGGAGGGGGACACGGATTGGGACGGCGGCACGGAGGAGGACACGGATTGGTACGGTAGCACGGAGGGACACACGGAGGGGGACGGCAGCACGGAGGGGGACGGCAGCACGGAGGGACACACGGAGGGGGACGGCAGCACGGAGGGACACACGGATTGGGACAGCAGCAAAACGGAGGGACACACGGATTGGGACAGCAGCAAAACGGAGGGGCTGGAGGAGGATACGGGGACAATCAGCGGTGATCGTGTGTGGGGGAGCTACAAGCACCGATCACCGCTAATTTTAAAGCAGCTGATACCCGCGCAAGGGGGGGAGAGAGAGAGAAGTGGACTCGGAGAAACTACTTTTAAATATATACAGCGGTGATCGGTGCTTGTAACTTCCCCCACCGCACTGATCACTGCTGATCACAAGTATCGGGTGAAGCATCGGGAGCATTTGCCCGAGTACAAGTACTCAGGCAAATGCTCGGTATCGGTGCCGATACCGATACTAGTACCGGTATCGGGACATCCCTAGTTATCACCATGCAGTTTTCATGCGTGTGTGAGAAATTCTCTGCTATCATGAACCAATTGAGACACTAAAACCCATATTATCCATCCCTGTGTAAAACTTAGGATCATGACAATCTACTATATTTACTAGTCAATCTGTCTTGGTCATCCTTTCCTCCCCTTTTTTTCTGTTTTTTTTTTCCTTGTCTTTCTCTTTATCTGTATAGGCTCAATTGAATCTTTGGATGTACAATGTAGCAATAAGAATACACAACTGTCCTAATTATCATACGGGTGCGTTCGAGCACCTTTTTATTGGTTGCTGATTTTATGATTGTCTGTGTTTGCTGCCCCCGCTTCGCGGCTATGCCAGGAGCACTCCTTCTTCCCTTCTCTTCCTTTCCCTTTTTCTTTCCACACTCTTCCCCCCCCCCCTCCCCTCTCCTCTCCATTGTGCCCCATCGCGGCAATTGGATCCTGCGCTCGATGCAGAATCCGGATGATGCCCTGGGCGTACATGTACATTTCTTTTGGCCGTAAGGGTCCCACCCTTGTGAGTGTTTCATTGGCTGGAGCTTGCCGCGTCAGTTGTAGCTTCGGCGCATGCGCACCTACCTCTCCTTTATTGAAATATGGGAGCTATCCCTGCTGACATCCTATTGGCTAAAGTTCGCGGCATCAGCGGCACGTCCGGCGCATGCGCACTGGCCACTTTCACATGTAGGAGCGTCACTTCCTATTGAGATGACGCATATCCTATGGGGACCTATTTGAGCGTTGCACACCGCTCGATCAATACAGCTGACTGCTGGGACTGCTCCGGACTGCTGTAAACTCCCCTCTAAGGCACAGGCCTACAGGTACATTGACTTTGATTTCACTGCAGGTCTGACACTTAATCTCAGTCCTGCACAACTCACTAACATATACCTATATCTACTTTTCAGCCTGGCCATCGTACTCAAGGCCCTGTGGAGTGAGACATTCTCCACACACACACACCAGGACCCATACTGGTGCATGTTAAGCCCTTTTTTTACTGTGATAGTTACAGCCCTAAAAGTCCTGGAGGGACATTACCTGTCGCTGCATACAAGCAGCCTCCGCCCAGCAGTATACCCAGCTGTTCATTGCGGGTAAGCTCCTTTTACATATATACTTTTTGGCCATACACTTTATTCTTCAGTTCTTATCTTTTATTCTCTATATGTATTGTGCCACACATACTATGGTCAACAATAGGGTGACTATAATATATATATATATATAATCTCTCTCTGTGGCAAGCACCCTTTATACTTTGGAGAGAGAGAGAGAGAGAGAGGAGAGAGAGAGAGAGAGAGAGGAGAGAGAGAGAGAGAGAGGAGAGAGAGAGAGAGAGAGAGGAGAGAGGAGAGAGAGAGAGAGAGAGAGAGAGAGAGAGAGAGGAGAGAGGAGAGAGAGAGAGAGAGAGAGAGAGGAGAGAGAGAGAGAGAGAGAGAGAGAGGAGAGAGAGAGAGAGAGAGAGAGGAGAGAGAGAGAGAGACCTTTTTCTCTTTTATCCAGATTAGGAGAACAGTATCTAAAGCAGGGTCTCAAACTGTTGGCCCTCCAGCTGTTGCGAAACTACAAGTCCCATGAGGCATTGCAAGGCTGACAGTTACAAGCATGACTCCCACAGGCAGAGGCATGATGGGACTTGTAGTTTTGCAACAGCTGGAGGGCCGCCAGTTTGAGACCCCTGATCTAAAGGGGTGTATCTCACACATACAGATATGCAGAAAACGCACCAAAAAATTTTTTGGCCCGTAAATTATTACTTTTTTTGAAGAGCAGAATAGGAGAACAGTATTTAAAGCGTCTATCTCACACGTACAGATATGCAGAAAATGCACCAAAAAAAGTATTTTTGGCAGAAAACGCACCCAAAAAATTTTCTTTGCCCTAAATTATTATATTTTTTGAAGGTCAGAATAGGAGAACAGTATCTAAAAGTGTCTATCTCACACATACAGGTATGCAGAAAATGCACCAAAATTTTTATGCAGAAAACCCACCCTAAAAAATTTTTGGGCCCTAAATTATTATTTTTTTTGAAGAGCAGAATAGGAGAACAGTATCTAAAGTGTCTATCTCCACACGTACAGATATGCAGAAAATGCACCAAAAAATATTTTTTTGCCCTAAAATATTTTTTTTTGGAATAGCAGAATAGGAGAACAGTATCTAAAGGGTGTATCTCACAGTAACATGCAGTGCTGGTGCACTGAGCTTGCATAAAATGCCCGCCGAAGCCAACCTAACTAATAGACGGATAAAAGTTATCTTTTCTCTGGCACAGGGCTCAGGGCAGGATAAAAAGATTGTGCACTGCACCCACACAACTAAAGCAAAGTAGATCGCTGAGTAATTAGATTTCTGAATCAGGACTCCTATCTAATTCTCTCCCTCAAAGCAGCAGCAGCAGCAACCTTTCCCTACACTCAAGCCTCGTACACACGACCGATTTTCTCTGCAAAAAAAGACAAGAAAAACTGTTGGGAGAGCTTTCTTGCCGAGAAAACCGTTGGTGTGTATGGTTTCTCATCGAGAAAACTGCCGGGAATCTCGACGAGAAAAATAGAGAACCTGCTCTCTATTTTCTCGTCAGGATTCTCGTTTTTCTCGTCGAGATTCTCGTCGGCCTGTTTCCCGACGAGAAAACCGGTCGTGTGTATGCTTTTCCGAGTCTTAAAAAATCGGGCATGCTGGTATCGCCCATCCACGCTTACAAAAGCATACCATCCCATCCAGCTAGACCCCCTGCAGTATCCCACACTCTTATTTTCGGACAATTCGGCCAGGGGAAACCGGAGGTCTCCCGAGATTGACCGCATCCAGTGCCCGGGGCCGCCGCCATCTTGCAGGCCCGAGGCCTCCCGGAGGAAACCTGTTTGCGGCTGTATTTGAGGTAAGGGACCCAGCTCTCGTCCCTCCCTGACACCCATCCACATACCTCCAGTGATCCGGAGCAAGAGCTACGTCTCGGGGGCATTCGTGGAGGCCACGGTCGGTGCGGCCTAGTCAGGCCTGGGAATCCGCGGTGTTTCCTGAGGCAGTACCCCGCGGGAGCGGGCCACATCTGCAGATCTCCTGTACCCAGTCACTCTTCCTGGACCCTGCTACAGCTGGGGAAACTATCCATCACTTCTCCCCAATATCTGCATAAGGCTATCTACTACCTTCTTACAAAAGTCTGTGCTGCTAGCACACGGCGGCCATCTTGGTACACCTCTGCGATCTCCATAGTCCCCCTGCAGCAGATTAAAGACCCTGTCCCTCTACCTTGGCTCACAGTTCAACAAAAGTCGGTGCTCTTGTAGAGGACTAAGGTGGGATTCCTTCCTATTAGTGGGATTCAGCTGCAGCCCGGTTCCCATAACCCTGTCAGGCGGACATCTTGCTTCACCCGGCCTCAAATTACAGAGCTCTCCCTTATCCTTCTGCAGATGTTTCACCCCCAACACTTTTAAAGTAGCCTGGCCTGAAAGAACATCCCCAGAGGTCACCATCAGTAGAGACTTCCTCCCATCCTGGTTTTTGAACTCCCCATAAGTCGTCCCCTGCCTGAACCGAGACTCCTGGCCTGCCACTAACCCCACAATCCGGTCCTCTGCCGACTTTCCCTTGGGCTGTTGGGAGAACCCAACAGGAGACAGCGCTCCATGGTTGGAGGATCCCCTCACCCCCTCACCTGTATTAAGGTGACAAGATGAACTAAAGTCACATCCTCAAGGGGGGGCGCATGCGCGGCGCGGAACTGGCAGGCAGCTAAGTGAAGGAGATCCGAGGGCACCGGAGACAATTGGCACTCCCAAGGGGGGTTATATTGCCTGCAAATCTTACTTGAATCACCCTGAACCCCTAGAGGGACCAGTTGTGCATGCCGTCGATTAAAAAATATAATAAGCAGAAATCCGCCCAGCGGTCCTTGACAAATTATTTACTACGGGCCCGGGATCAAACGAGGATGTCCCAGAGTGGCGTTGACCAGGAATCGTCCATGCTGGAGGCCCCGGAGCCCATGGCTTCCCCTTCTGCGACTTCAGAGCTGAGTGAGTACACTCCACACCTCACGAAGGCAGGCTTGGACCACAGTCTGACGACAATGTATGAAAAACTTGCCCACAAGTTTCAGGCTGAGCTTCACAAGTCCACCCATACCCTCTCCAGGAGATCGCTTCCCTGGGCGGGAGGACAGACGTACTAGAGGTGAAGCATGATGAGCTCCAGCTCGCATACGATGACCTCCGCAAAGACCATGAATTGCTCACGGACACGGTTGTCCAGCTCCAGAATAGTATGGAAGATTTAGACAACCGGAACAGGAGGAACAATATTAGAGTGCGTGGCCTGCCTGAAACAGTCATGGATCTGCCTTATGCCACTGAGAGATGGTTTTGCTCCCTCCTCCCAGAACAACCGGTGAATGCATTCATATGTGACCGCCTCCACAGGGGCCCTACGACCCAAACCGCCCTGGGAGAAGCCTCTGAGGGATGTGGTGATGTGCCTGAAGGACTACCTGGTGAAGGAGGAGATCCTGCGAGCTTCCCGCAACACCCCTCGTATACAGCTGGACGGGGTCACCATTCAGATATATCCGGACATCTCCCCGACCACACTGGAGAGACGCCGACAGATGAAAGAAATCACCTCCGTCCTTCAAACCGCTCGGAATCCGCTATAGATGGGGTTGCCCATTCAAACTGACGGTCCCCCGCACAACGGATCCACATACACCACCACCACGGTCCTGGAAGGTAAATCCATCCTGGTCAATTGGGCCTCCTCGAACCTCAACAAGCACCAAGGCACCCGTCCACCCCCCGCCCGTCACCAATCTGGGCCACCCCACCTCCTCAGAGGGGACGCAGAGCCTACCGTAGCCCATGACTGCAGACAGCTGTGGAAGTTCTTCGCGGCTCCACCACGATCTTCCCGCAGGCTTGCGGTCAAGGTACTAAATATGATTTCGGTACCACCTGTCCCCCCCTTATTTTTTTGTTCATGAGCCCCATGTCCCCTGGCCTGTCTCGCTGGACTTGTCAATTTCTGGACCCCCAAGCCTTTCGGTTCTGAACGAGCCTTTATGTCTCCGGTCCTCGTGATCCTGCCGTTTTCCACCCGGAACTTTTTACCCCCCAACCAAGTTAGTGTTCAATCCAAGAAACACTTCTCTCCCACCATTCCCTTTTTTGTTTGGGAGAGACCTTGTACTGAACTCTTGCCACTCTCTCTCTCCCCCCTTCAGTGTTGGGGGAGATTGAGTGCACGTGGAAGACTGTTTTTTTTTTCAGTCATTTGAAATAGTTGATGCTGGCCTGGATGGCCTATCCATCCAGACCCCTGTTAGTTTGTTTGCCTTTTTTTTTCTTCCTACAATGTTCCTGTTATCAATGTTATATTATTGGTTTTACTGCTACACTTAACCTGCTGACCGTGCCCCTGAGCTATGATCCAGGAATTTGGCAACCCGCTTTGGTGCTGGGCCTGTGGGTTATGCGGCTGACATTCGCACCTATCTCACCAACCTCACTCCAAGCTAAATTTGTTCCAACCATATTATGGGTTTGAAGGTTATCTCACATAATGTCAGAGGCTTTAATTCCGCACAAAAGAGGAGGAAGGCCTTTCGAGATTATAAGCAATTGGGGGCGGACATTGTCCTCCTGCAAGAGACTCATTTTTCGGCAATGTCTCACCCCAATTATTTTGCAAGTCATTTAAGTTACATTACCATACCACGTATAGCTCTAAAGCCAGAGGGGTAGCCATATTTGTCAGAAATAATGTACATTTTGATGTCAAACATGTTTACAAGGACCCGGATAGCAGGTTTTTGATACTCCAAGGTGATGTCCAGGGCAAAGCCTTTACAGTCGCCAATGTGTACGCCCCCAATACTGCTCAGGGTTCCTTTTTCAGGTCCTTCACCCAAATTTTGGACAGATATACTTCTCCACACATGATGGTGGGTGGTGACTTCAATCTAGTCGCCCATTCCACACTGGACAGAAGCAAGGTTACCCACTCATCTAAGGCCTTCCCCAAATCCCTAGTGAGGTCCCTGGAGACTTTCCAACTTATTGACACATGGAGGGCCCTCAACACAGGAGCTAGGGAATACACACATTACTCAGCCCCCCACGAGAGCTATGCAAGGCTAGATTACATTTTCAGCTCCCCAATTTTACTTGCCAACTCCACAGCGGCCACTATACACCCATGCCCATGGTCAGACCACCTGGTGGTCTCCTTTAAAACTTCGCATGTAGGCATTTCCCCCCTGACAGCCTCCTGGAGGCTTAATGACTCCCTATTGACAGACCCTGACATAGCCACGCAAGTAGCGAATCAGTTGGAAGAGTACTTCAGACTGAACGATGTAGAAGACACCACCCCCTCTATTCTCTGGGTGGCCCATAAGGCAGTACTTCGCGGCCGACTGATAGAGTTGGCCACCATTAAGAAGAGACAGAAGTTAGCCAAAATTAAAACCCTAACTGCAGACCTTGCAAAACTGTACCATATACACGCACAATCCCACGCCCCGGACACTCTTAGACAAATTGACCAGAAGAGGGTGGAATTGGATACTATCCTCTCAGACCACACAGAAAAATCTATTAGATGGGCCAAAGCGAGATTCCTATTGCACTCAAACACTGCCTCGGCCATGTTCTCACGTAAACTACATCACTCCCTTAAGCCCACCCATATCTACAAATTGCGTAGCACCTCGGGCCAGCTGGTCTCCCACCCCAAGGAGGTGCTTGACACTTTCACCGCGTTCTACAGCTCCCTACTATCTGCCCCAGATTCTCCCCCCCCCCTGCTGGAGTTGAGGACTGGTTGAACTCCATCCAACTTCCGACTTTGACACACGAACAACTGACCAACTTGAACGCCCCATGCACAGAACTGGAGGTCCTGACAGTCATTAAGTCGCTCAAAGCGTCAACAGCCCCGGGCCCAGACGGGTATACGGCGACTTACTATAAAAAATTTGCAGGTACGTTGGCCCCTAAATTGACTAAATTAATCAACCACGTATTGCAAGGCCACTCACTTCCAGAGGAAATGCTTGCAGCCAATATGACCCTAATCCCTAAACCTAACAAGGATCACTCCCTCCCCCAGAATTACAGACCAATCTCGGTTCTTAACAATGACATTAAGATTCTAGGTCGTGTTCTTGCAGATAGACTAGCCCCCATAATTTCCACCCTGGTTGGCCCCGAACAAACCGGATTCATCCCCTCTAGGCAAATCACAGACAACATCCGCTTGGCGACGGACATTATCCAGGATGCGGAGCTATTTTCCCGCAAGGTTCTTCTGTTGGGCCTGGATATACACAAGGCCTTTGATAGTGTCCTGTGGCCATATATGGACGCGGTCATGACTAGGTTTGGTTTTTCAGGGGAGTTTGTTCATGGAATTAGGGCACTGTACCACAATCCTCACACACGCGTTAAGCTCCCAGGTTGCACTTCGGATTACTTCCCCCTGGACAGGGGAACACGCCAGGGCGGCCCTATGTCCCCTTTGATGTTTGTCCTGGCCGTAGAGCCTTTGGCGAGGGCGATCATCACAGACCAGAACATTAGGGGGTATCAGAAGGGGGATGGGGAGTATAAGGTGAGCCTATACGCGGATGATATCCTTGTATTTCTCCAGGACCCAGTTACTTCCCTTCCTAATTTAATCTCTACACTCCAATCCTTTCACACTTTTTCGGGCCTTGGCGTCAACCTCTCCAAGTGTTCGGCCCTCCCTGTCAATATCCCTCCCAGAGTCACCTCTGCCCTTAAATCTTCTTTTGGCTTTTCAGTATCAAATAAAACCCTCCAATACCTCGGGATTCGTCTAGCCCCCACCCTAAGAGAATTATATAACGCTAACTACCCCCAGATCTTCGCCAAAGTCAGACAATGGTTACGCCTATGGTCTACATTCCACATCACCCTCCTAGGCAGAGTCACAGCCGTAAAAATGTCCATTTTACCGAAATTGCTTTACTTCTTTAGGGCTCTCCCCCTTTATGTATCACGACATACTCTGTTGCAGATCCAACGTGAGATTAATGGGTTTCTATGGAACAATAAACATCCTAGGTATAGCGGTCTTATCACACACAGACCCTCTTCACAGGGGGGTTAGGGCTTCCTAACATCTGGTTGTATTACTTGTCAGCCAGGTTGGCCCAGACGGCACAGTGGCATGCCGCACCAGACAGCATCCCCTGGCTACAGTTTGAAATGTCCTCTGTCAGCCCATACTACCTCCCGGGACTTCTTTGGCAGACGGGCCTTAAGCCCAGGGAACTGGGCATGCTAAACATGGTAGTGGGTCAGACAATACACCTTTGGTCCCTATATCACCACAAATTTAAACTTGGGTCTGGCAGACCCCCCCTGTCCACCTTCCTGGGATCGCCCAGTTTTCCCCCTGCTTTCCGATCCCCTGAGAGCTTCCATTGGTGGGTACAAAACTCCCTCTTGACATTAAAAGCACTATCGCAAGGCACACATTTCTGTTCATTTACACAACTCCAAGAGCAGTTCGAAGCCCCGGGAACGGAATTCTTTAGATTCCTACAAATTAGGCACTTTTTCGAATCCCTATTCACATTGAACACTAGATCCAACTTATCCCAGTATGAAACAATCTGCCAGAACGGTGCTAGAGGCAAGGGAACGATCTCTACAATATATATGTCACTGAATGATTCTCAGCTTCCAGTTAAGTCCTCGGCTATGACCCATTGGGAATCAGACCTGGGTGTGGCATTCCCCCCAGAAGACTGGAGCGACATGCTACAGAATATGCACAAATGTACCCGCTCCATAGCCACTAAGGAGACAGTACTTAAACTACATACGAGGTGGTACCTCACTCCAGATAGAGTTCATAAATACTACCCTACAGTTCAGGAGACGTGCTTTAGGGGCTGCCAGAGCCCTGGCACCCTTCTGCACACGTTTTGGGGTTGCCCTCATCTGAGGCACCTATGGAGCCAGGTGGCATCCAGGGTGACGCAGATTGCGGGCACCATCCTAGACCTAACGGCCCCGATGTGTTTGCTCTTTGCCACTATACCGGGTCTGCCTCCCCATACCCAGAGATTAGTGAATACCCTATTCTGTGCAGCTCATTGGGCCATAGCCTTGAATTGGCGGTCCCAGTCGGTTCCATGGACACAGGTACTCCAGCGGATGGAGTCTATCCGTCTTATGGAGAGGATCTATCACACTATCATGGACACCATGCCGACCTTCCATAATAAATGGGCGGCGTGGTCGACAGGAGCGGCTATACTGTGACCAACGCACTGCCTCTGGGGAGGCCGCCTCTGTGTGGTCGGATAGGTACCCCATATTCTCCCGTTTCCTTTGGGCCCTGGGCCTGGGGATACTAGGAGATGGTCAGGACATGTGATCTCAACCCAACGAGGAGTACATCCTATACTTTTTTCTTTTTGTTTGATACTGGGTCGGTCAAATTATTCATACCAGAAGTAGCAGATTAAAGTTTATTTCTCAACAGGTTGTTTTCCCCTTTCTACCCATGTACCTGTCTAAGCTTTTTCTTTTCCCTAATCTTTCTTTCCCTTCGTTCTTATCCTTCCATGGAGATTCTCCCTTATTCCCCTCTAATCCTGTTTCCTTCTTGATTTCTTTTAAGCATTAATAGAATTTTCTTTCTGTTTGAACCCTGGGATGCACCCGAAGGGCCGTCACTGGGCCTGACCTCGAGTAACACATTTAGTTTCTGCCCCTGTGACTGATCCTCTTATGCTCTTTTCCTCTCGATATTATATGTTGCAATGTAATTTTTATGTTATATGTGTGGGTTGCATCCCGATGAGATATGTGCTTTTTTTTTCTGTCTATACCCAATAAAAAAACGTTTGTATTAAAAAAAAAAAATTTGAGTAACACATTTTCTGTTTGAACCCTGGGATGCACCCGAAGGGCCGTCACTGGGCCTGACCTCGAGTAACACATTTAGTTTCTGCCCCTGTGACTGATCCTCTTATGCTCTTTTCCTCTCGATATTATATGTTGCAATGTAATTTTTATGTTATATGTGTGGGTTGCATCCCGATGAGATATGTGCTTTTTTTTTCTGTCTATACCCAATAAAAAAACGTTTGTATTAAAAAAAAAAAATTGCGCATGCTCAGAATCAAGTACAAGTGTGTACAAGGCATGAGACATCCCATACCTGCAAAGCAAATACAATAAAACACAGTAAAAATAAATTATATTTAAGCATAAATTACATTAACAATAGAGACAGAACAATGGATATAAAACAATATATAGAGAATAGAGAGAGAAGAAAAAAAAAACTAATTTGGGGCTTTTTTTACATTTATTTTAACTGTAAACGTTGCAGATTAGGGTCTCTCAAAATGTGATGGCCAGCTCATCTTTCGAGACCTTGTGTTAGTGTGCCCTAGGACTGTGCAGTGCTGTACCCTACTTTTAATGCTCCACTAGTGTGTGGTAGTGACGTAAACATTCACCAATACAGAGACCAGGTTAGTCAGGAGGGACAATAAAAGCGGGTATCACACATATATCTGGATTAATATATACTAAAGCGCTAAAATGGTGCAAACTGTATTAAAATATGTGAAAAACCCCAAGATAACCAAATGATTAAAGCTGCAATCAATCAATGTGTCTGGTAACATATATGTAAATATTAAATGTGATATTGATGCGCTGTAAAATCAATCTTAAGTAAATAAAACCGTAGCATAAATTAATTAATGTGACCAAAGTGCAAACTGCAAATTCTGTGCAAACCTGCATAAATCTGTCTGTAGCGGGGTCTCCTTTAAGACTCTCGGAACTACAGTTCCCAGAGTCCTGTTTGGCACCCAGGGTGCAGTGTTGCCACCGCAGAGACTCATGGGAGGGGCGATTTAAGAAGGAGGCGAGGCGGAGCTCGGCCTCTTTGGACACCGCGCTGCAAGCAACAGTTTCTTCCTGTGCGGATCTGCTGCAGTGCAAGGCCTGAAGCCTGGGGCCTTGCGCAACTTCCGAAGAGCCTTCCATCCCACTGCAGAGCCTGGGTGGCATCTGACTTTGTTTGCTGCGGACATCAGTTGGATCGGGGACCCGATCGTTGCAGACGCTGTGTATGGAGACACAGCAGGTGGAAGTCCCGGACTGGGATCGTATCCGGAGTGGTGAACGAGCACCTGCTCAATCCAATAGGCTGTACTGTGTTTAGGCCTATAGACTGCCTTGGCCCACCGATCATTTTTCTCTTGTCATCCATGGACTGACACAGCGTGTCTTATACACCTTTACACGTGGGTTATGTCCCTGCTTGCAGGAGAAGACCTAGGCAGAATGTGAGATGTTATACATACATTCTAAACAGCCAGAGCTGAACAGCCCCGCCCAGGGGGGCGGTCTCTCCGGCATAACCCTCCCACTGCAGTCAGCAGACCTCAGTTTTTTTCTGCCTAGCAGAAGGAGAAGACGTGGCTCTCTCAGGAGCCAGTCTCCTGACCTATTTTTTATTCCTTTTGAGATCTTCTATCAACTGTCAGCTGGGCAACAGGTTGGGTACAAGATATCCTCGTAGTCTTCCCTGTCCGACCATCGAGCGTGCTGATCCTCGCCTTGTGTGCGTGAGACTCAGTTCACGACATGCCCCACGACTCCAGGGGTGGCCGGTGGGCTTCCAGCTCCGCGGTCCTCTCAAGATAGAACAGTCCGGCTGTATCTTTCGCGGTGGACCGGGCCGACAGCTACTCAGTACCGCACTGTGATAGTTCTGTCAGAAACACACCAGTGGGTCCCTCAGGGGAACGGGTAAGTAGTCTCTCCTGGCTGCAGGTGAGTACATGCTGTGTGTTTCTTGTGTGGGGGATTTCCCTGTCTCCCCCTGTGTTTTTTAATGTCACTCTCTGTGCACTTCGCTGGCGCTGTACTGTGTGGGGTGCCTGGGGGCCATACTGTCCTGGGGGGGGGCTCATGCTGCTCTGCATTTCGCTGGGGCTGTTTATTTGAGAGTGAGGGGCCTGGGCGCCGTTCGGCGCCATGTTTGGTGACTGTGCTGTTTTTTACATTGGCGGCCATCTTGCCGTGGTCTGCCAGAGCACATTGCGGAGGCCATTTTCTTGTAGCCGCACCTTCTAGCTCTAGTTTGGCCTCTAGCGCCGCTCAGGAACGGCGCGAATCTCCTCAGTCTCTCTCCTCTCAGCTCATTCACGCTGAGCGGCGCGGAGAGACAGGGCAGCGGAACCGAGCGGTCCTGGTCAGGTTGGTGGGTCCCCTGGGCATTCCCCTACTTCAGTCAGCACAGCCTGTGGGTGGTCTCAGAGGGGGACATTATGGAGTCAGAGTCACCAGCTTCCCCTAACATGCCAGAGGCAGCAGCCAGTGCTCCAGCACCTGCGGTCCCTATGGACCAGTTGTCGGCAGTCCTGGAATCATTTCTGACCAGGATGGAAGCTGTGTGTGAGCACAAGGGAGCAAAAAAGCGCCCTCTCCCCACTTTATCTCCACAAGGGGAGTGCTCTGATTCAGATATGGGCCTAGCTATTGCTGCTCAGGACCCTAGCTCTGAATATTTGGATGGTTTTGAACAGGACATTCCTTGTGAGGAAGACTCCAGTTCTGAGTCAGTAAATGACAGGGCGCTTGTTAGTGAACTCATTGATGCTGTGAGGGACACTCTCATGCTAAATGCTGTGACTGCAGAACCTCAGGCGGATACAGTCTCCTTTGGTTCTTTTAAGACCAAGCCTTCTAAAAAGGTTTTTCCATATGTACCTTTCTTTGACCAGCTCATTGACCAGGTCTGGGAAAAGCTGCAGAAGACTTTCATGGTCCCGCGGCGTTTGTCTATTAGATACCCCTTTGAAGACGCCCTGCTTAAAAAGTGGGCTTCTCCCCCGGTGGTCGACCCTCCAGTCGCCCGTTTAAACAAGGCCACCACTCTCCCGATGGAGGGGACTCCTGCGTTTAAGGACCCCACTGACAGGAGGTCAGAAGTGGTGAGTAGAGCCATGTTCGCCTTGTTGGGATCCGCCCTACGGCCAGTAGTAGCACCGACCCGTGTGTCTCAGACACTCACGGAATGGGCAAAAATTTTGCACCAAACTGTGCAGGAGTATAACCTTCCTCCAGACACTATTGCTCTGGCCCACCAGATGGTGCAGGGTCTGATATATGTGTGCGACGCCACGTTGGACGCGGCCCCTTTAATATCCAGGGCCTCTGTCTCGGCGGTGGTATTGAGTCGTCTCATCTGGTTGAAATGCTGGTCTGCTGACCTAGCCTCTAAGAAGCTCCTGACGGATCTACCTTTTTAAGGGTGGTAGACTTTTTGGTGCTGCTCTGGATGACATCATCAAGGATGTCACGGGAGGTAAAAGCACTCTCCTTCCTCAAACTATCAAGGGTAAGGAGGCCCGACGTAAACCGGGTCCTTCCTTCCTTTCCAGCAAAAAAGGTTTTTTTTTGTCCGTCAGAGTCCACGGGTAAGCCATCCCAGACTGACAACAGTGCGGCTGGCGGGCACAAGCGCCCCTGGGTGCGTAAGCCGAACAAGCCGGCTCCCAAGCCCGCCTCCGCGTGACGTCTTGCCCCCGCCCGTCTCTGGGGTGGGGGGACGACTTCGCAGGTTCACGGATCGGTGGACCTCCCGGATCTCCGACCGGTGGGTGTGTGAGGTGGTCACCTCCAGGATACAGAATGGAGTTCCGCTCCTGGCCCCCAGACAGATTCTTTCCCTCAAATCTCCCTCTCCTTCCTGCCCGTCGGGCAGCCCTCTTGGGGGCTGTACAGGATTTGATCGGGTCCGGAGTAATTGTGCCGGTTCCGTCCCAGGAGAGGTTTCAGGGGTTCTACTCGAATCTGTTTGTTCCAAAAAAGGACGGGGTTCGGCCAATCCTGGACCTCAAGGCTCTGAATGCCTTCGTGAAGGTGCAAAAATTCCGCATGGAATCCATTGGCACGGTGATCGCTACACTCCATCAAGGGGATTTTCTGGCATCCTTGGACCTCAAGGACGCCTACTTGCATGTTCCGATCTGCGCAAGCCACCAGAAGTTTCTGCGCTTTGCGGTCGGCGAAGTCCACTATCAGTTTGTGGCTCTTCCCTTCGGCCTAGCCTCGGCACCGAGGGTGTTCACCTAGGTGCTTGCTCTGGCCCTAGCTTTGCTGAGACAGCGAGGCATTGCTATCGTAGGCTATCTGGACGATTTTCTTCTAAGAGCAGACAGTGGCTCAGAATTGGAAGAAAGTGTGACTATCGTCAGTCAGACCCTCGGAGTTTGGGTGGCTCCTGAACGTTCAGAAGTCGGTTCTAGTCCCGACTCAGCGTCTGGAGTATCTAGGTCTGATTCTGGACTCCTTGGAGGCAAGAGTCTTCCTACCTCCAGACAAACTACTGACACTTCAGTCTGCAGTACGGGTGCTGACGTCCCGAAAATGGTCATCAATCCGCTTTTGCATGAGAGTCCTGGGACTCATGGTGGCCTCCTTCGAGGCCGTTCCTTATGCCCAAGCGCACACCAGGGCTTTACAGAAAGAGATCTTGTCCACTTGGGAAAAATCCCCGTTGTCCTTGGATCTTTAGATCCACGTGAGTCACCTGGTCAGGGCGTCCCTGACGTGGTGGTTGAGGTCCCCGGCTCTTCGGTCCGGGAAGTCGTTCCTCCCCATCCAATGGACGGTGATCACGACGGACGCCAGCCTGACGGGCTGGGGGGGAGTCTGGGGAGTCCTGTCGGCCCAAGGGCTTTGGACTCCGGACGAAGCCCTCTTACCGATCAATGTGCTGGAGATACGGGCAATCAGACTGTGCCTCTCCTCATGGTCGGAGAAACTACAGGGTCACTCCATCAGGATCCAATCGGACAACGCCACAGCAGTGGCGTATGTCAACCATCAAGGGGGGACTTGGAGCTCAGCTGCGGCTTCCGAGGTCGCCCGCATCCTGAGGTGGGCCGAAAGAGAAGCGTGTCGGCCGTCTACATTCCGGGCGTAGACAATTGGCAGGCGGACTATCTAAGTCACCAGACGCTGGACCAGGGAGAGTGGTCCTTGCACCCAGAGGTCTTTCAACTCCTTTGCAGACGGTGGGGCACGCCGGATGTGGACCTGATGGCCTCTCGACTCAATCGCAAGGTGTCGAGGTTTGTGGCCAGATCCAGGGATCCCTGGGCGGATGCCTCGGATGCGTTGGTGGCCCCATGGGGTCAGTATCACCTGATATAAGTTTATCCTCCGCTGCAGTTGCTGCCTCACCTGCTCCGCAGGGTAGCGACCGAGGGAATTCCGGTGATCCTCGTTGCTCCGGATTGGCCTCGGCGTCACTGGTACGCCGATCTGGTACGTCTCGTCGCAGACGTTCCATGGCGGTTACCAATACGGGGGGACCTTCTGTCTCAAGGCCCTATATTTCATCCTGCTTTACAGTCTCTGGCTTTAACTGCATGGTTATTGAAAGCCAGGTGCTGAGAGACCGAGGTCTCTCGGATTCGGTCATTTCGACCATGTTAAGGGCACGGAAGTCTTCCTCCAGAAAGATCTATCACCGTACTTGGAGAGCTTACATGGCCATGTGCGAAGAGCTGGACTGGCGCCCACGAACGTATTCCGTTCCCAGAATCCTGCATTTTCTGCAGCGTGGCGTGACCCAAAAGCTCGCTTTGAGTACCATTAAGGGTCAGATTTCGGCCTTGGCCATCTTCTTTCAGCGACCGCTGGCGGGTCATCCCTTGGTTAGCACCTTTGTGCAGGGGGTTTGCCATGTGCTCCCCCCTGTCAAGCCTCCTCTCCCCCCGTGGGATCTGAATTTGGTGCTCTCGGTTCTCCAGGAACCTCCCTTTGAAAATATTAGAGATATTCCCCTCTTGACTTTGTCTCAGAAGGTGGCCTTCTTGGTGGCCATTACTTCCATTAGACGAGTGTCTGAGTTGGCGGCCTTGTCCTGCAAGTCGCCCTTTTTGGTCATCCATAAGGATAAGGCGGTGTTACGTCCGCGACCTTCTTTTCTGCCAAAGGTGGTCTCGGCCTTCCACTTAAATGAGGACATTGTCCTCCCGTCCTTGTGTCCTCACCCATCGCATCCCAGAGAGTTTGCGCTTCACACTTTGGATGTGGTACGAGCCTTGCGGGTGTACCTGTCTGCTACTGCCTCTATTCGGAAGTCTGACTCACTATTTGTGGCTGTCTCTGGTCCAAAACAGGGCCAAGCGGTTTCGTCTGCCACCATTTCTAGGGGGATCAGACAAACCGTCATTCAAGCTTATGCTCGCAAGGGGCGGGCGCCTCCCTTTCCGGTTACGGCACATTCCACCAGGGCAATTGGTGCTTCCTGGGCTTTCCGACATCAAGCGTCGGTTGCACAAGTGTGCAAGGCGGCGACCTGGTCGTCTGTTCATACCTTTTCTTTTTTTTATGTAATCTTTATTTAAAAAGATATATTCAAAGGACAAACAGAGAGACAATAGACAAAGTAGAAAGATTTGCAAAATACAGCATTATAGGAGGAGCCCTCCACCATGGACAAACAGTTAGTGGTAAAGCCAATCGTGGAAGCATACGGTGTAACAACCATATCTGGGGGAATAATAATCAACATATGAGCAGCGTGATACGAGTTCAAACAGACATGGATCACCCCATCCGACTCCGTCTGGCATACCCCTATCAAGGATGCCATCCCACTCCCAAAAATTTGGAGTAGGCTGGGTCCACAGTTAGCAGGCCGAAAGCCTAGGGGCAGTAACCTCAGTGAAAAGTTAAATAAAAACAAAAACTAAAAAGGAGGGTGAAGGGTGGGGCAAGAAACAAAAAAAAAAAAATATATACAACCAGGGGAAAAAGTGACACCAACCAAAGTATTACATAACTTTAAGCTTCTGTAGGTTTGTGGGAGTTCCTCACTCCTTTCAGAAACCGCCCTGCTACCCTCACATCTCCCCCGGAGAGGGACCCGGGGCACACAAAGCAGGCGGGCTTGCATAGTTTATCCAAATGGCCCATACGGAATAGAATTTCTCGTACCGATCTTTACACTTAGCCATCCATTCCTCAGCAGCCATGATATTATTCACTAACTTTACCCAATCCGCACGGGAAGGCACCCGAGGTGTCCTCCAGTGAATCGGTATCAGCCTCCGAGCCGCATTAAGCAGATGGGGCAGGATGGATTTGCTATATTGGCCGAGGGGAATGGTGGGAAAGTGCAGCAAGGATTCCAGCGGGGAATCGGGTAGCTCCAGATCCAAGATCAGTTTGATCTGTGCATGGATATCTAACCAAAAGGGCCTCAGCTTAGGGCACTCCCACCAGATGTGAAGGAACGAGCCTCTGAGGCCACAGCCTCTCCAACAATCATCTGAGAAAGAGGGGTAAATCTTAGCAAGTTTGGATGGTACCCTGTACCACCTGGACAGTACCTTGTAACTATTCTCCTGCATCTTAGTATCCACTGTGCTCGAGTGTGTTAAGCTATATAAGTGCTCTAGTTGAGGTTCAGTAAAGGTGCGCCGGAGGTCTCTCTCCCACTCACCAATGAATCCCGGTTTCCCTTCAGTATGTATGGATTGCAGCAAATCATACAGCACCAAAATGGCATGGGGAACAGCGGAGTCCGACATGCATAAGCGTTCAAAGGGGGAAGCCGAAGTGGGGGACCTAACCCCCTGGGGCAACCCGGCGACAAAATGCTGGAGCTGCCTGTAACGCCACTCATCCATGGGGTAGGGGCCGTATTGGTCCCTTAGAGTGGCCAGTGGCAATAGGCCATGGTCCTGGACAAATCTGCCGCATCTGGACTCTCCATCCGCCGCCCACGTCCGAAAGAAGGAAGGGTGTTCCCCTGGAGCGAACCAGGGGAAGCCTCCTAGGGGCGCCAACGGAGAGACCGGGGGTGCAAGCAGCCCCAGTTTATTCAGCCTGTCCCAGGTCGCCAGGGCGTGAGCAGCAAACGGGGAGACAAGCCCCGAGAGACCTCTATCTTCTCGGGGAACCCATGGGGCGTGTGACAGGTTGCGGCCCGCTAAAAACGTATCTAGGGGTACCCATAGTTTATACCGGACATTGTGGTGCCAGTCCAGAATACGCTGCAGGGCTATTGCTTCATAATACCTGCGGATCACTGGAACCCCCAACCCTCCCCTATTCTTAGGGCGCTGGATAGTGCGAAGGGCTAACCTGGGCATTTCCCACCCCAAATATAGTGTATGAACAGGCTATTGAGGGTTGAGAAGAACGTCTTGGGCAAAGTAATCGGCACGATCTGCAGGAAAAACAGGATACGGGGTAGCACATTCATTTTAAGTACACTGACTCGGCCCATCCATGAAAACGCCGCCCTATCCCAACGTTTCAGATCTATGCTGACAGTGGAAAGCAACGGAGCAAAGTTACAGTCTTAAAGCATCGAACATTTCGTGGGCAAATATATTCCCAAGTATTTTAAGGAGGTTGGGCACCAGGTAAACGGAAACGCTGTTTGCAGCCGTGTACGCAAATCCGTGGGGACATTCAAAGACAGGATTTCTGACTTATCATAGTTAATTTTAAAGTTAGACAGCAGGCCAAAGTCCCTCAGCTCCGCCAGGATGTTAGGCAGCGATATCAAGGGATCGGAAACATAGAATAGGACATCGTCTGCGTAAGCCGATAGTTTGTGTTCCGTCGGACCGACTGTGAAACCATTGGTATCATTGTTGAGGCGGATTTTATTAAGCAGTGGTTCTAGGGTCAGAGCGAAAATGAGAGGGGACAGCGGGCATCCCTGGCGTGTCCCATTGCCGATCGGGAAGGGCTCGGACAGTAGCCCATTCACCTTCACCCTGGCAGTCGGAGAGCTATAGAGGGAGGATATCCACGCCATCATGCTTGAGCCCAAGCCAAGCCTAGCCAGAACTGTTCGCATATAAGTCCAGTCCACCCGGTCAAACGCCTTCTCCGCATCGGTGGAAAGCAAGAGACAGGGGCGAGACTCCACCCGCGACCCCACCCAATGAATCAGCGGGAGTGCTCTGTTGGAGTTGTCCCTGGCTTCCCTGCCCATGATAAACCCTGTCTGGTCCGGCTGGATGACCGTTGGGAGTATCGGCATAAGTCTATTAGCCAAGATTTTGGCCAAAATCTTGACGTCTGTGTTAATAAGTGAAATAGGCCTATAGCTGCCCGGTAGGGTATGATCTCTACCATCCTTCGGGAGGACTGCAATGTGTGCCATCAGTGCCTCAGGTGGTATCGCCGTGCCGGACGCCAGCGCCGTGAAATAGGTACACATGGGACCAGAGAGCACCTCAGAGTATTTTTTGTAGTAGGTATTTGTGTAACCATCGGGGCCAGGGCTTTTCCCATTGGGTAGGTCTTTCACCACCTTCTGAATTTCAGCAGTAGTGATGGGTGAGTCCAACTGCTTACATACAGACGCCTCCAGCTGCGGGAACTTGGCCTCTGTGAGGTATTGATGAATGCGGTCAACCCGTCGGGATTCTGTCGCGCCATGTAAAGTATCAGGGAGATGGTACAAGTGGGCATAGAAGTCCCTAAAGACATTAGCAATTTTTGAGGAGTGAACGACCGGAAGTCCCGTCGAGGAGGCAAGCTTGTGGACATGTCCTGAGGCACGTCGGCTTTTAAGGGCCCTAGCCAGTAACCTCCCACATTTATCGTCGAATTCATAGAATTTGTGTGCCAAATGTCGAACGCGCGCCTTAATTTTGGTGTCTAACAGTGCAGCCAACTCCTGTCGCAGGGATTGTAATTTAGATGCCAAGTCAGGGGTTAGTTTCCATTTATGCAGCAGCTCAGCTGCATGTATTTTGGTCAAGAGGGTCTGCAGTTCCCCTTCCCTGGCCCGTTTCAGTCTCGTACCCTGAGATATCAGCTCCCCCCGAACCACCGCCTTATGCCCCTCCCATACAGAGCCCATGCTAACTTCCCCCGGTTTGTTCTCTGAGAAATACAGGGAAATGGTATCTGACACTCGCTTCTGGGCGACCGCATCATCTAGGATGCCATCATTTAGACGCCAGCTCCACGACCGTGCCTCCATTGACAGAGGATGCAGGGAGATGGAGACCGGTGCATGGTCCGAAATAGTAATGGACCCAATAGAGGCGTTAGCAAGGGAATCGAGCGAGAACTGGTCCATCACCAGAAGGTCAATGCGGGTATATACTCTATGCGTGGCAGAGAAGTAGCTATAATCCCTACCCGTAGGGTGGAGAAGTCTCCAGCAGTCGACCAAATGGTGCTCTTGTAGGGACTTTCTAAAGTGTTTCAGGAAGGCAAAGGAATGAGTCGAGTGGCCCGAGGACGTATCCACGTGTGGGTCAGGGCTAACATTAAAGTCCCCCCCCCCCCCCCAGGATGAGCTGTCCCTCCCGGAAGGTGGACAGGGACTCCAGGACCGAGTCCAGGAAGGTAAGCTGTTTGCTATTCGGGGCGTACACGGCTGCAAAGGTGAACATGCGGGTATATATGGTGCCTTTGACAAACACAAACCGACCCTCCGGGTCGAGCAATTGGTCCGTCATCACAAAAGGGCAATTTTTATGTATCGCTATAGCCACTCCCCCCGATTTAAGACGGGGGGAGTTGCTAAGATACCAGGAGCTATATAAATGGTTGGGAAGGCGGGGGACCGAGTCAGGTCGGAAGTGCGTTTCCTGCAAAAAAAAGGATGTGTGCCCCCATGCGTTTCATCTCAAGCCACAACTTACTGCGTTTCGACGGGGAGCCCAGGCCACGAACGTTGTATGACACGACTTTCAGATCAGCCATAATGAGAGTTCAACGGGTGCGGCCACTAGGCCGGCGGCAAGAGGGAAGAGAGACCCACAGCACAACAGGCCTGCAGCGAAGGACACCAGGAGCACAGGGATTACACACAGGAGCCTAAAAAACAAACCAAGGTTATAGCAGGTGTCATAGAAAATAAGACATAGAAAAAAAACGGGGAGGGAAAAATACAGGAAACAAAAACACAAACACAAATAACAAGCCCAAAGGGCGCAACAAAGTGCAACATTGCCACCAGTCGGGAGCCTCCACCCCCCCCCCCTCAAGACGAGGAGACGGTGAAGGCCAGCGAGCAGAGGCATTCCCAAAATGGGACACGTAACTCCAAGGAGTTGACCTATTGGGGGGAAGTGGTAAGGCACCAAGAGCAAGTCCACATGAGGACCCGCAAGTAGTTAAAGGTGCTCATCTACCCCTCGGCCAGGGGCAGAAAGGTGATACGGCGGCTAGGGGGAAGTCAAAAAAGTGAAACAAAGACGTCTCAGGAGCCAGCAAAAAACAGTTCAGTCGTTCAGTCTTCTCCCTGCGGGGGGCGAGATGGAGGCGCCGAGCCAGGGGGACCTCGCCTGGGTCCGCGGCGACATCTCCGGCGGGCGGGCTGCCACGTTTCAGGGCGTGCGGGAAGAGAGATGTCAGACGGCGACCTCCAGTCTGGGATGTCGACCTGAGGCAGGTCTAGGGATTCCAAGAATCGGGGCAGATCATCCCTGCTCCGTAGTGTGACCTGTCTGCCATCTTTAGTTGCGGAGAGGCTAAACGGGAAACCCCACCGATAGGGAAGCTGGGCATCCTGTAGAGCCGCCAACAGTGGCTTAAGAGCTCGGCGTTGCATCAGTGTGCGTCTGGAGAGATCTGGAAAGAATGTAAGCCTGGCCCCGTCAAAGTCCACAAATCTGACTCCCCTAACTTGATTCATGATGCGTTCTTTAAGCGAGTATTTGTGCAGCTTGCAGATAATGTCTCTGGGTTTATCAGGATCATCAGAGGGGGGCCGCAAGGCTCTGTGGGCCCGGTCGATTTCAAAATGTTCAGGTGCCTGTCGGCCTAGAATTTGCTTAAAGATCCCTTGCAGGGTGGGGATGATATCTATGGGGCCAGTGGCTTCAGGCAGGCCTCTGATGCGGATGTTAACCCTGCGACTCCTATTTTCAAAATCATCCATTTGATCTAGCAGAGCCTCAAGCCTGCGATCTTGTTTGCAGTGATCAGAGAGGTCCTGCAGGGTTGGAGCAGTCTCATCCCACTGTGCCTCCAAAGTCTCCACTCTATCACCCAAATGTGCAGTGTCAGCCTGCAGGGCCTCAATGTCCTTTTTAAAAGCCATCTCCACTCTGCTAGTAAACCTCTCCAAGTCAGCCTTAGTGGGGAGGGAGAGGATGTGGGCACGGATATCTTTATCATCCCAGGGATCACCTCCATGTGCAGGCTCTTCCATGCTTACAGAGCCGGAGAGAGAAGGAAGGGAAGGCAGGGTGTGCACAGGCAAGTGCGGGGAGCTGTTGGGGGAGGCAGCCCTAGCAGCGTGGGCGCCGGACGCCATCTTAGCTTTACCTGCCGTTCTGCTGCGGGTCTCAAAGAAGTTATCCAGTGATCCGGATCGGCCTCGAGGTGTCTGCTGTGGGTGCAGGGATGGTTTGCGCTTTGCAGGCATCCGAGCAGCGGTGTATTTCCCCCACTAGAAGCCGCCGAATGTGCCGATTAGAGCGCGGGCCTCACGGAGCTCTGAGAGAGCACGTCCTCACTCGTGCATGCCGTAGCCACGCCCCTGTTCATACCTTTTCTAAGTTTTATAAGGTTGATGTGGCTGCATCTTCGGATGCTTCCTTCGGCCGCAAGGTGTTGCAGGCCGCTGTTTGATGTTGCAACTCCTCCGTTGAGGAGCTCTGCCTTGTTTGGAGTGAAGTTTTTGGTTTTCCATTTATACTGCTCCCATCCCTCTTGACACTGCTTTGGGACATCCCACGTGTAAAGGTGTATAAGACACGCTGTGTCAGTCCATGGATGACAAGAGAAAATAGGATTTTTGTACTCACCGTAAAATCTGTTTCTCTGGCATCCATGGACTGACACAGCACCCACCCTTCTTTTCGAGTTTGTACTGCTTTGTTACGAACTGAGGTCTGCTGACTGCAGTGGGAGGGTTATGCCAGAGGGACCGCCCCCCTGGGCGGGGCTGTTCAGCTCTGGCTGTTTAGAATTAGGGATGAGCTCGGTGTTCGAGTCGAACATACGTTCGACTCGAACATCGGCTGTTCGATCGTTCGACGAAGATCGAACGATTTGGGCCGTTCGCGCCTAATTCGAGTGACGCGAACGGCCCACAATGCACTACGCCATCGCAGTGTCATCCAGGCGCTGTGATTGGCCAAGCATGCACTGTGACCCCGCATGCTTGGCCAATCACAGCGCCGGCAGCGAGGAGAGCAATGATTGGCCACAGGCAGGATGCCTGTGGCCAATTATTGCTGAGGGTGTTTAGTACACGCCCCACACTATAAAAGGCCGCCAGCACGGCGGCCTAGTGTAGTGTGTTCCGGAGCAGGGAAAGAGAAGCATAGGCAGGGACAGTGACATTTATTTTTTCTTGCTTAACCTGGATTCCTTTAGTTTAGGGAAAGAGAAGGATAGGTAGGGAGAGTGTCAGTGTGTTTTACTGTGCGAATCCTTGTTTCTAGGGACAGGGAAGGACAGTGAAGGAAATTCTCCTTGTGCTATAGTGTGCTTTAAAAAAACATTTTTTCTAGGGACAGAAAACTATAGGTAGGAAGAGTGTCAGTTTCTTTCACTGTGATAATCCTTGTTTCTAGGGACAGGGAAGGACAGTGAGGGAAATTCTCCTTGTGCTATAGTGTGCTAAAGCATTGATCATCAATCGGCTTTAAAAAAACATTTTTTCTAGGGACAGAAAACTATAGGTAGGAAGAGTGTCAGTTTCTTTCACTGTGATAATCCTTGTTTCTAGGGACAGGGAAGGACAGTGAGGGAAATTCTCCTTGTGCTATAGTGTGCTTTAAAAAAACATTTTTTCTAGGGACAGAAAACTATAGGTAGGAAGAGTGTCAGTTTCTTTCACTGTGATAATCCTTGTTTCTAGGGACAGGGAAGGACAGTGAGGGAAATTCTCCTTGTGCTATAGTGTGCTAAAGCATTGATCATCAATCAGCTTTAAAAAAACATTTTTTCTAGGGACAGAAAACTAGAGGTAGGAAGAGTGTCAGTTTCTTTCACTGTGATAATCCTTGTTTCTAGGGACAGGGAAGGACAGTGAGGGAAATTCTCCTTGTGCTATAGTGTGCTAAAGCATTCCTCATCAACCATCTTTGAAATCCTTGTTTTTTGGACAGTCAGGGAAATTGTCGTTGTGCTATTCTGTGCAAAAGCAATCATCCTCAACCATATTTAGAAATCCTTAAGTAAAGGGACAGAGAAGGACACCTGAAGGTAGCCCTTATTGCTTTTTTCCCATCTCCCTGCAGGCCATCTATTAGAATGTCTGGAAGGCAAACAAGGAGAGGCAGACAGTCAGGAGGCAATAAAAGAGGGCAAGCAGGCTCTGTGTCTGGGGGCAACAGTGCTGGTCGTGGACGCGGTGCATTGTCATCAGCACATGGCCATGGGACACGCTTGTCCTTCTTTTCGGCAGCTGGACATGTTGAGCCACATCATGCCGAAGACTTGGTAGAGTGGATGACCAAGCCCTCCTCCTCCTCCTCATCCTCTCTCACCCAGGCTCAGGGTACTGGCAAAGCAGCTGCCAAAGCGTCCTCTTCCCTGGTATCAATGTCAGACTCATCATCAGTCACTCCTTCCCTAGACCCACCATGTCCTCCTCCTGAGGAGTCCCCCGAACTGTTTGAGCACAGTGTTGGGTACATGCTCCAGGAGGATGCCCAGCGTTTCGAAGGGTCTGATGATGAAACCCAGCTACAGGAAGGCAGTAGCGTGAGAGCAGACAGAGGGGATGCTCAAGAAGGACACCAATCTGGCAGTCATGTTCCAGCAGCTGCAGCATACTGCCAGATTGGCTCCAGTGATGAGGAGGGAGGGGATGATGAGGTCACTGACTCCACGTGGGTGCCTAATAGGAGAGAGGAGGAGGATGAGGAGGAGGCACATCTCCAACGAGGCAGGATGCCCTTTGGTGGCCAGCGTAAGGGCAGTACACCGACGGAGTCACACCGCAGAGCTCTGCCTGTGCAGGGCGCTGCCTCTGCCCGTCATTCAAAAAGTTCTTTGGTGTGGGCCTTTTTTGAGGCTAGTGCATCAGATCGCACAGCTGCTGTTTGCAACATATGTCTCAAGCGTATATCGCGTGGCCAAAACATCAGCCGCTTGGGTACCACATGCCTGACCAGACATATGTTGACCTGCCATGCAGCTCGTTGGCAAGCCTACCTCAAAGACCCACACCAAAGAACAAAGTGGACCTCTCCTTGCACCGCATCAGCTGGGATCTCCAACCCCACTATAACTTCAGTCCTCTCTGAAACATGCACTGAGAGGAATGAAGGTGTAGAATTAGGTGTGTCACAGCCAAGTACTTGCGGCCACTCTGCTAGCAGTACACCGACGTCCGATTCTAGCAGGCAAATTTCCCTGCCCCAGCTGCTGGACCGTCGAAAGAAGTTCACTCCCAGCCATCCACATGCCCAGCGGTTGAATGCTAGCTTGGCTAAATTGCTAGCGCTTCAACTGCTGCCTTTTCAGTTGGTAGACTCGGCCCCCTTCTGTGAGTTTGTGCAATGTGCGGTTCCTCAGTGGCAGGTTCCCAAACGCCACTTTTTCTCACGGAAGGCTATTCCGGCTCTCTACCAGCATGTGGAAGGCAATGTCTTGGCCTCGCTGGACAGGGCGGTCAGCGGTAAGGTGCATATTACCGCTGACTCATGGTCCAGCAGGCATGGACAGGGACGTTACCTTTCTTTCACGGCCCATTGGGTCACTCTTTTGGCAGCTGGGAAGGATGCAGGACAAGGTGCAGTAGTGTTGGAGGTTGTTCCACCGCCACGCTTCCAAAATGCTACTACTGGTTGTGACACACCTCTCTCCTCCACCCCCTCCTCTTCTTCTTCCTCCATGGCCTCTTCCTGTGGTTTGTCCTCTGAACCAGCGGTGCTCCGTAGCCGTTCAAGGGGCTACGCAAGTACGCAGGCAAAAAGGTGCCATGCCGTGCTTGCGCTGGTGTGTTTGGGGGACAGAAGCCACACTGGGGCAGAGGTCCTGTCTGCTCTGCAGGGCCAGGCCGAGAGGTGGTTGACGCCACGCCAGCTTAAGCCAGGAATGGTGGTTTGCGACAATGGCACCAACCTCCTCTCCGCCCTCCGACAGGGACAACTGACCCATGTGCCCTGTGTGGCTCACGTCCTTAACCTGGTGGTGCAGCGGTTCTTGGGCAGGTACCCGGGCTTACAGGATGTCCTGAGGCAGGCCAGGAAAGTCTGTGTGCATTTCCGCAGATCTTATAATGCCAGTGCTCGCCTGGCTGAGATGCAAAAGGAGTTGAACCTGCCCAAGAACCGCCTTATATGTGACATGCCCACCAGGTGGAACTCAACGTTGGCCATGCTGCAGCGGCTGCACACGCAGCAGAGGGCCATCAATGAGTACCTGTGCGACTACGGCACCAGGACAGGGTCAGGGGAGCTTGGTTTTTTTTCTCCACGCCAGTGGGGCATGATCAGGGATGCATGCACTGTCCTGGCACCATTTGAGGAGGCCACGAGGATGGTGAGCAGTGACAGTGCATGCATCAGTGACACTGTACCTCTTGTCCACCTGTTGGAGCACACGCTGCGTGGAATAATGGACAGGGCACTTGAGGCAGAACAGAGGCAGGAAGAGGAGGACTTCCTTGCCTCTCAAGGCCCCCTTTACCCAGACAGTGTTCCTTCTGTCCCACCCATCGCACAGGAAGAGGAGGAGGAGGAGGAGGAGGAGGAGGAGGATTGTGTCAGCATGGAGGTGGAGGCTGGCACTCAGCATCATCAGCAGCAGTCTTTTAGGGATGATTTACAGTCCCAAGAAACCAGTGGACTTGTACGTGGCTGGGAGGAGGTGGCTGCGGATCATGTCGTCCTTAGTGACCCAGAGGACTCCGGAGCGAATGCCTCAGCAAACCTACGCTGCATGGCCTCCCTGATCCTGCAAAGTCTGCGGAAGGATCCTCGTATTCTTCGGATCAAGGAGAGGGACCATTACTGGCTGGCCACTCTCCTTGATCCACGGTACAAGGGTAAGGTTGCGGACCTTATGTTACCGTCGCAGAGGGAGCAGAGGATGAGACAACTCCGGGAGGCCTTGCAGAAAGGTCTGTGCAACGCGTTCCCAGAGACTGGGAGGTTACAAACTCCTGGTCCTGGACAACGAGTTGCTGAGGCTTCGGCCAGTCAAAGAAGGAGCGGTGGGGAAGGTGGCCGTCTGACCGATGCGTTCAGACAATTCTTTAGTCCGCAGCCCCAAAGTATGATCGGTTCCAGCAACCATCGCCAGCGTCTGATAAACATGGTGCAGGAATATCTAGGGGCAAGGTCAGACTTGGACACCTTCCCCACCGAAAATCCTCTGGCTTACTGGGTCTTGAGGATGGATCACTGGCCAGAGCTTGCACAGTATGCAATTGAGCTACTGGCCTGTCCTGCATCCAGCGTTCTTTCGGAACGCACATTCAGTGCTGCTGGAGGATTTGTCACGGATCACAGGGTGCGCCTGTCCACCGACTCGGTTGATCGACTGACTTTCATCAAGATGAACCAGTCTTGGATCACCACCAGCTACCACACACCTGATGCTGATATAACAGACTAATTGATTTTAACATGTCACATCCCTTCAAGACTGATGCTGATGCTGAGTGCCTGTGCTGTTATGTTGACTGGCTATCCTCCTCCTCCGAGTCCTCAATGATACGATTGATGATGATAGCTTGGAAGATCATTTTTGTTTATGGGTGCCGCCACCAGTGGCTAAGGCCCAATTTTTCAGCCCCTGTTTTACAGGGGCGTGTAATTAAAAAATGTTTAGCAATAATTTGCCATAGGGCTCATTGCTGTGCTCCAAGTACAGTATCTGTGAGGGGTTGGAGTGTTGTGGCACCAGTGCCTAAGGCCCAATTTTTCAGCCCCTGTTTAACAGGGGCGTGTCATTACAATTTTTGAAGCAATACTTTGCAACAGGGCTCATTGCTGTGCTCCAAGTACAGTATCTGTGAGGGGTTGTAGTGTTGTGCCACCAGTGCCTAAGGCCCAATTTTTCAGCCCCTGTTTAACAGGGGCATGTAATTACAATTCTTGATCTAATAATTCACAGCAGGGCCCATTCCTGCACCCACCAAGAGTAACTCTGAGGGCTTACAGTGTTGTGGCAACGCCACCACCACCACCACCACGAAAGGCCCAATTTTTCAGCCCCTGTTCAAAAGGGGCATGTAATTACAATTCTTGATCTAATAATTCACAGCAGGGCCCATTCCTGCACCCACCAAGAGTAACTCTGAGGGCTTACAGTGTTGTGGCAACGCCACCACCACCACGAAAGGCCCAATTTTTCAGCCCCTGTTCAAAAGGGGCATGTAATTACAATTCTTGATCTAATAATTCACAGCAGGGCCCATTCCTGCACCCACCAAGAGTAACTCTGAGGGCTTACAGTGTTGTGGCAACACCACCACCACCACGAAAGGCCCAATTTTTCAGCCCCTGTTCAAAAGGGGCATGTAATTACAATTCTTGATCTAATAATTCACAGCAGGGCCCATTCCTGCACCCACCAAGAGTAACTCTGAGGGCTTACAGTGTTGTGGCAACACCACCACCACCACCACCACCACGAAAGGCCCAATTTTTCAGCCCCTGTTCAACAGGGGCATGCAATTACAATTCTTGATCTAATAATTCACAGCAGGGCCCATTGCTGCACCCACCAAGAGTAACTGTCAGGGCTTACAGTGTTGTGGCACCAGCACCACCATCAAAGGCCCAATTTTTACTACCACTGTTCAACAATTATATGTAATTAAAATTCCTGATATAATAGTTGACAGCAGGGCGTTCCAGCACCAACCAAGAGTAACTGTGAGTGCTTACAGTGTTGTGCCAACACCAACAACTAAGGGGCCTATTTCTGCAGAGTATATACGGCAGGTCCCTACTTTCAAACATCCAACTTACAAACGACTCCTACTTGCAAACGCAAGAAGACAACAGGAAGTGAGAGGAAATCTACCCCTTGGAAGGAAAATTCTCTCCTGTAAGAATTAATATGGGAGAAAGGTGTCTCCTCTGTACTGATGCTTTATCAGCAATCCTTGTTTCAAGAAAAACACCACATTTCAAAAACAGTTGTCATTGGGACGGAAAGTGAGGTGAAATGTTCTGAACAGGGGCACAGACAGCAAAACAAATGTTACAGGGGTGATAACCCTTACCTATGTTTTCCAAAAAGTTTAAAAATAGATTTTTGGGCTGGAGCTACACTTAAACAATGTACCTGTTCAAAATTACAAACAGATTCTACATAAGAACAAACCTACAGTCCCTGTCTTGTATGCACCGCCTGTATACGGCTGTTCAGAGTATATAGGGCCTTTTTTATTTTATGTGCGGGGTTCCCCTTATTAATATCCATACAAGACCCAAAGGGGCTGGTAATGGGCTGGGGTAGGGGGGGGGGTCATGGGGTAGCTATGCCATTTTTCTTAAAGATTTTCATCCATATTACCGGGACCAGACATTACATTAAAGCCGCAAGCAGTTTTAAATGGCTTTTTTTTCCTTTAGAAGTGTCATTTTGTGCAGGGACAGTTCTAAACACGGGAAACACGTGGCACTTCACAGGCATACTTTAGACACCCCCCAGGTACGATATTTAAAGGAATATTTGACTCTTTTTTTTTCACTTTATGCATCATTAAAATGACTGCTCCCGAAAAACGACCGTTTTTAAAACTTCTTTTTGCATTGATACATGTCCCCTGGTGCACAACCCGGGTTCCCAGACCCTTTTTAGGACAATAACATGCATAATAGTTGTTATAATTAGCACTTTAGAATTCGAACGTCCGCATCCATTGTATTTAATAGGGTGCTAATGTTCGTACGAACTTTCGGTCCGTTCGCGGGTTCTGGTGCGAACCGAACCCGGGGGTGTTCGGCTCATCACTATTTAGAATGTATGTATAACATCTCACATTCTGCCTAGGTCTTCTCCTGCAAGCAGGGACATAACCCACGTGTAAAGGTGTATAAGACACGCTGTGTCAGTCCATGGATGCCAGAGAAACGGATTTTACGGTGAGTACAAAAATCCTATTTGCTGTTCCACTGGAGACCGGTAGCAGGACAGAGTTAAAGGGTCTCCAGCATAGTGTTCCTTGTGATTGCCTACTTTGTGGATTACAATACTGTTCCTGAACGTGCACCACCCTTTCAAGTTTGCATGCGAAGAAATCTTTATTAAAAAGACTGAGTTTGATTCTATGTCAGGCCTGACCAGGGAGGGGAGATAGAATATTGTTTAGGGAGCGTAGATAGCAATAGCTGCACGTGGTGGATTACCGCGCTGTGCTATTACTATATACTACATCTATTGCTGCAGGGCTCTGTAAGCCAGTTATATGTTTATGTTTTAACCCATGCACTTTTAACCTAAAGTAAAGCTGTTATACCTTACCACTTGCATCACTGTGTTATCATTACCCATAGTGCTTATACTTAATCTGGAGTTAAAGTGTGTATGTTACTAGGTATTAGACATGTGCATTCGTTTTCGTCCGAATGCATTTTCGTCCGAATTTCACTTATTTTCGTTATCGTTTTAACAAACGAAAATGCAGAATCCGAAAACCAAAAGATCCGACATAAACAAATGCTTAATTTTCGTTTTCGTTGCAACAACAGTTCGATATAGATAGGAGATTCGACATGAGGCTGACAATAACAATCTGTGTCCATTGAACCTGTGGTCGAATGTGCCTAACCTTAACTCTATTAGTCCAAGATTATTCTACATAGAGAAAAGATTTGACATAGAGAGAAAAGATCACTGCTGGAATTGGGTGGGGGAAGTAAAATAAAAAAATGATGATGACGACGATTGACGACGAACGACGACGACGACGACGATTGACGACGCATCGAAAAACATACAAACGTCGAATCTGTCATTGAAGGCTTATGGTGTCTGTTGAAAGTTCTAAGAAGATTCGACGGAGCAGATAAACTGTACGACGCTGCAATCGTACATTTCCGGTCAAATGCTCGGCCCATAGGCTATAGAAGAATTCTAATGTTGGTTGACTAGTAGGGATGAGCTTCGAGTTCGAGTCGAACTCATGTTCGACTCGAACATTGCCTGTTCGCCCGTTCGCCGAACAGCGAACAAATTGGGGTGTTCGCGGCAAATTCGAAAAATCTATGGGAGAAATCTAAAGTGCTAATTATAAAGGCTTATATGCAAGTTATTGTCCTAAAAAGTGTTTGGGGACCCGGGTCCTGCCCCAGGGGACATGTATCAATGCAAAAAAGTTTTAAAAACTGCCGTTTTTTCGGGAGCAGTGATTTTAATAATGCTTAAAATGAAAAAATAAAAGTGAAATATTCCTTTTAAATTTCTTACCTGGGGGGGGGGGGGGTGTGTATGATATGCATGTAAAGTGGCACATGTTTCCCGTGCTTAGAACTGTCCCTGCAAAAAATGTCATTTTTGAAAGACAAAAAGTCATTTAAAACTCATTCGCGGCTATTAATGAATTGTCGGCTCCCGGCAATACATACAAAAGTCATTGATAAAAAAAAAAAAAAAAAAAAGCGTGGGGGGTTCCCCAAAATTCAATTACCAGGCCCTTCAGGTCTGGAATGGATATTAATGGGAACCCCGCCGCAAATTTAATTATTTTTTTACGTGGGGTTCCCCCAAATATCCATTCCAGGCCCTTCAGATCTGGCATGGATTTTAAGGGGAACTCCACCCCAAATAAAAAAAAAATGGCGTGGAGTCACCCTAAAAATCCATACCAGACCCCTTATCCGAGCACGCAACCTGGCCGGCCGCAGGGGAAAAGGGGGGGACGAGAGAGCGGCCCCCCCTCCCTCCTGAACCGTACCAGGCCACATGCCCTCAACATGGGGAGGATGTCCCCATGTTGATGGGGACAAGGGCCTCATCCCCACAACCCTTGCCCGGTGGTTGTGGGGGTCTGCGGGCGGGGGGCTTATCGGAATCTGGAAGACCCCTTTAACAAAGGGGACCCCCAGATCCCGGCCCCCCCTATGTGAATTGGTAAGGGGTACATTGTACCCCTACCATTTCACGAAGAAAGCGTAATTTTTTTTAAAACAAAACACACAAACACCTTGAAAGTCCTTTAAAAAAAAACATTCCAGCGGTGAAATCCAGTGTCCTGCGGCGATCCCGATGTCCAGCGCTGTCCTTCATTGGTTGTGCCTGAGCGGACTTGATGGGGAACTCCCTCTCAGTGTTTTAAATGTATAGACCCGCCCCTTCTAAAGTTCCCCATCAGGTCCGCTCAGCGGACCAGATGCGGAACATGAAAAGGGGCGGGTCTATACATGTATTACCAAAGTGAGAGCAATTCCCCATCAGGTCCGCCCCCTCGGTATGTCGGACCCGCCTACGTCATTGGCTTGAGCGGGGAACTTCCTTCACTGTGTAATTTAAATTTACATAGTGAAGGAAGTTCCCCGCTCAAGCCAATGACGTAGGCGGGTCCGACATACCGAGGGGGCGGACCTGATGGGGAATTGCTCTCACTTTGGTAATACATGTATAGACCCGCCCCTTCTCATGTTCCGCATCTGGTCCGCTGAGCGGACCTGATGGGGAACTTTAGAAGGGGCGGGTCTATACATTTAAAACACTGAGAGGGAGTTCCCCATCAGGTCCGCTCAGGCACAACCAATGAAGGACAGCGCTGGACATCGGGATCGCCGCGGGACACTGGATTTCACCGCTGGAATGTTTTTTTTTTTTTTTAAATAAAGGACTTTTTCAGGGTGTTTGTGGTTTTTTTTTTGTTTTTAAACTTTTTACGCTTTCTTCGTGAAATGGTAGGGGTACAATGTGCCCCTTACCAATTCACATAGGGGGGGCCGGGATCTGGGGGTCCCCTTTGTTAAAGGGGTCTTCCAGATTCTGATAAACCCCCCCGCCCGCAGACCCCCACAACCACCGGGCAAGGGTTGTGGGGATGAGGCCCTTGTCCCCATCAACATGGGGACATCCTCCCCATGTTGAGGGCATGTGGCCTGGTATGGTTCAGGAGGGAGGGGGGGCCGCTCTCTCGTCCCCCCCTCTTCCCCTGCGGCCGGCCAGGTTGCGTGCTCGGATAAGGGGTCTGATATGGATTTTTAGGGGGACTCCACGCCATTTTTTTTTAAATCTGGGGTGGAGTTCCCCTTAAAATCCATGCCAGATCTGAAGGGCCTGGAATGGATATTTGGGGGAACCCCACGTAAAAAAAAAATTAAATTTGCGGCGGGGTTCCCCTTAATATCCATTCCAGACCTCTAGGGCCTGGTAATAGAATTATGGGGAACCCGCACGCTTTTTTTTATTTTATCAATGACTTTTGTATGCATTGCCGGGAGCCGACAATTCATTAATAGCCGCGAGTGAGTTTTAAATGACTTTTTTTTTCTTTCAAAAATGAAATTTTTTGCAGGGACAGTTCTAAGCACGGGAAACATGCGCCACTTTACATGCATATCATACACACCCCCCAGGTACGAAATTTAAAGTAATATTTCACTTTTATTTTTTCATTTTAAGCATTATTAAAATCACTGCTCCCGAAAAAACGGCCGTTTTTTAAAACTTTTTTTTGCATTGATACATGTCCCCTGGGGCAGGACCCAGGTCCCCAAACACTTTTTAGGACAATAACTTGCATATTAGCCTTTATAATTAACACTTTAGATTTCGAACGTTCGAGTCCATTGTATTTAATAGGGTTCTAAAGTTCACACGAACATTTTGTCTGTTCGCAAGTTCTGGTGCGAACCGAACAGGGGGGTGTTCGGCTCATCCCTGTTGACTAGTAATAGTAATTAAAATATATAATTATTACTAGTCATACAATAGAATTCATCTATAGCTTGTAGGCGGAACATTCGACCGGAAATGTACGATTGCAGCGTCGTACAGTTTCGCTGCTCCGTCGAATCTTCTTTGAACATTCGACAGACACCATAAGCCTTCAATGACAGATTCAACCTTAATTCAGATTTTCGGACGAATGCAATTTCTAACGAAAAACTAAATAAATAAAAACGAATTTCGGGAGTAACTAAATTTATTTTTCTAACGAAAACGAAATTCCGAAACGAAATATTGTGCACATGTCTACTAGGTATAGATTGTGATAGAAAACATCCCTAGACTAACTGTGCCATAGGGGACTATACAAGATTGCCGGGGGTTGGTGGAGCTGTACTCAGGGCCCAAAAATCAAACCAGTGGGTCTCTTAACTGGGGGTAGCGCTACATGTGCAAAGTGCAAAAACAATTATGCAATATAAAGTGCTCAAAAACACGCCAATGGGTACAATTCAGTGTAACACAAACAGCCTCAAACAGAAACACTCCTGAATTTACTGCTCTGCACCAACTCCGTGGAATATAAACACATGCAGTTTTTCAGTCCTTTTATAAAGACCGACTAAAGCACTCCTTTACTCTGTCCCCTTTATCCAACTGATCACAGACCGGGACGGCTGTTTGGTGTTCTAACTTGAGCAGTCTCAGCAGTGAGCTAACAACGAATGAACCATGAAAGGAAAAAGAAAAACACCCATTGCGCAATACTGTATAACCTGGAGGCAATGATGTTTACATAAGGCGCTTTCACTCACGTGACCAAAAATAAATATATGCATAGATAGCCACAGTTCAGCTCAGTACGAGCGCTCTCCTTTACTGCTCCAGCTTCCGACTCCTCAGTGCCGCTGGAAGCATGACTAGGCTCCTCCTCCTACGCGTTACGTCACTCGTCACGTGACTTAGTCATGGGTATACATACATACATACATACATACATATATATATATATATATATATATATATATACATACATACATATATATATATATATATATATATATTGTGACAGCAGGAAGGTAAAGTCACCTGGTTGCATCCAGGGGGTAGGTATATTTCCCCCAGATTCAGGCTTTATGCCGACTTATACAACTAGGGAGAGAGTTGATGAAGCCCAGCTGAGGCTAGTGGGCTCATGGATGATTCATACCTCTAGGGAGAGTGCTGGGCGTCGTGCAGGCAGGGAGTTGATGAGACCAGCTGAAGCTTGTCAGCTCGTTTAAGGCCTCTATAAAAACTCCCAGCTTCATTAGGTGTTTGCTCATGCCTGGAACCAGACCTGTGTGGACTGTCTAGGGAGAGTGAACCCCTGTGCGGTGAGACAAAGCCTGTGTGGCTATTTGTTTGGACATTTACTAAACCAGGGACTTAGGGACTAGGACAGCACCAGGCTGATCCCAGTTGTTAGTTTAGGAAACCTGCATGTTTAGTCAGAGGTCAAGCTGACCAGGGTTTATTTTTGTTTATGTTTCTTTTTGCTTTGCTGTGTTTTTGTCACTGTAAATAGAGAAATAAACCGCACCCTTTTGATCTTGAAAACCACAACCTCCGTCTGCTGGGCCTGTTTTTGTGTGGGGAGCCCATCCCGGGGGTCACACACACCCGCTGCCGAGCTAACCCCCTCACAATATATATATATATATATATATATATATATATATATATATATATATATATACTGTGACAGCAGGAAGGTAAAGTCACCTGGTTGCATCCAGGGGGGTAGATATATTTCGCCCAGATTCAGGCTTTACGCCGACTTATACAACTAGGTGGAGAGTTGTATAAGGCTAGTGGGCTCATGGATGACTCATACCTCTAGGGAGAGTGTGGGGCGTCGTGCAGACAGGGAGTTGATGAGACCAGCTGAAGCTTGTCAGCTCATTTAGGCCTCTATAAGAACTCCCAGCTTCATTAGATGTTAGCTCATGCCTGGAACCAGACCTGTGTGGACTGTCTAGGGAGAGTGAACCCCTGTGCGGTGAGACAAAGCCTGTGTGGCTATTTGCTTGGACATTCAAAACCAGGGACTTAGGGACTAGGACAGCACTAGGCTGATCCCAGTTGTTAGTTAGGAAACCTGTATGTTTAGTCAGAGGTCAAGTTGACCAGGATTTATTTTGTTTATGTTTCTTTTGCTTTGCTGTGTTTTGTCACTGTAAATAGAAAATAAACCGCACCTTTTTGATTTTTAAAACCACAACCTCCGTTTGCTGGGCCTGTTTTTGTGTGGGGAGCCCATCTCGGGGGTCACACACACCCGCTGCCGAGCTAACCCCCTCACAGTTGGTGGAGAATGCGGGCAGTTTTTTTTTAAGCCAGCATGGAGGAGATACTGAAGCAGCTGGCTCTAGCAAATGCCAATCAACAGCAGACAAATGCAGGTTTGCAAAAGAACTTCGCAGCCCAGCAGCAAGCTCATCAACAGAGCCTTGCAGCCCAGCAGCAGACAAACGCAACTTTGCAACAGAGTCTGGAGGCTCAGCAACAAGCCCAGCAGCAATCTGAGGCCCGCTTCATAGACCTGTTGCAGAAGCAAGAGCAGAGACTACAACAACAGATGGAAGCAGTAATGCAGCAACGTCCGCAGACCAGTGAGGAAAGCCGTCCCACTAATACCGCGTCCTTTGGGGTGAGTCGTTTATTGACAAAAATGACTGGAGAGGATGATCCAGAGGTATTTTTGACCACATTTGAAAGGACCGCTGAAAGAGAAAAGTGGCCTGAGGAGCAGTGGGCTGGACTGGTGGCTCCTCTGTTAACTGGTGAATCGCAGAAAGCTTACTATGACCTAGAGCCTAACCAAGCAAAAGACTATGTGATGCTAAAAGCTGAAATATTGGCAAGGCTGGGTGTCACCCAGGCTGTCCGGGCTCAGCGTGTGCATAACTGGACTTTCCAGCTTGGAAAACCCCCCAGGTCTCAAATGTATGATCTCATTCACCTGAGCAGAAAGTGGCTACAGCCAGAGACTTTGTCCGCACCAAAGATTGTGGAACGTGTTGTAATGGATCGGTTTTTGAGAGCTCTTCCTACTGCCATCCAAAAGTGGGTAAGCCATGGAGACCCAGAGACGGCCGATGGTCTTGTGGATCGTGTGGAGAAATACTTGGCTACAGAGAACCTGACGGCCTCTTCCAGAGACACTCGGACTTTCCACCCTAAGACCAGACCATCCCCAGGGGCGGATAAGAGGATTCCAAGGGGTGAGGGTGGAGAGAGTGAGAGGGTGGGAGCTCTACCCCAAGTTTGGCGAGAACAGCCTGGGAAATCAGCGGCTCAAGAGGTCGCAAGAAGGATCGTTTGCTACCGCTGCCGGCAAGCGGGACATATTGCAGCCAATTGCCCGGTTGTGGAGGAACCCATGCAGTGTGACTTTCTGACGGGCAGACGTCAGTCGCTGTGTGCGACAGTCGCATGCACTGCCATTCGAGGAACTGAGAAACATTTATGCAAAATGTGTGTTAATGGTAGAAATGTTGTGGTATTGTTGGATTCAGGTAGCCTTGTGACCCTGATAAAGGCTGAGTTAGTTAAAACAGAGGTCTCTGGGAATAGCAAGGTAGCTGTTATTTGTGTGCATGGGGACACCCGAGAGTATCCAGTGACTACAGTGTGTTTCGAGACCCCCAAAGGTACCCTCTCTCATCCAGTGGGCTTAGTATCTCAGTTACCGCATGACGCCATTGTGGGAAGGGATTTTCCGAAGTTCTGGGAACTGTGGGATGATCCTGAGCCCCCCACTGGTGCCCCTATGTACCAGGAATGTGATAGCCAGAACTCCCCTGAGAGTGGTGAGGACTCTCCGGAATTTCCCTTATCAGTATTGGCAGGGGAGACTCAAGAAACTGGAGAGGAGCCCACCTCCTCAGACGAAAACCTACCGTCTGTGGAGTTTTCTGATCTTGAGGTTCACAGGGAAAACTTTGCCACAGAACAGTTGAAAGACCCCGCCCTAATAAAGGCACGGGAAAACGTAGTGAAAATAGATGGCGAGTTAGTGAACCCAGATAATACCTGCACTTACCCATACTTCAGCGTAGAGAAGGACCTACTGTATCGGGTGGCAAAAAGGGCAGAAGAAACCGTTGAGCAGCTTGTGGTGCCCAAACCTTACAGGAAGTTGGTGTTGGAGTTGGCCCATGGGCACATTCTTGGAGGTCATCTGGGGACAGAGAAAACCCGAGAGAGGGTATTACAGAGATTCTATTGGCCGGGGGTGATGAAGGACATAGAAAATTATTGTTCCTCCTGCCCTGTGTGTCAGAGGTCGGCCCCGATGCCACGTTTCCGTAGCCCGCTGGTCCCTCTACCCATCATTGAGGTCCCGTTTGAGAGGATCGCCATGGATTTGGTAGGTCCTATAATCAAGTCCGCTAGGGGGCACCAGTACATATTAGTTATAATGGACTATGCCACCCGTTATCCAGAAGCGATCCCTCTCCTTAATACCTCGGCCAAAACCATAGCCAAAGAGCTATCTCTTGTGTTTAGCCGGGTGGGTATTTGTAAAGAACTGCTTACGGACCAAGGTACACCCTTTATGTCCCGGGTTATGAAGGAGCTGTGTAAATTGTTCAAAGTGACGCAATTACGTACATCTGTGTATCACCCCCAAACCGATGGGCTGGTTGAAAGGTTCAACAAAACCCTAAAACAAATGTTGAAGAAAGTGGTGGATAGAGATGGAAAGGATTGGGACTGTCTACTTCCTTATCTGATGTTTGCTATTAGGGAGGTGCCCCAATCCTCTACGGGATTCTCCCCCTTTGAGTTACTGTATGGGAGACACCCAAGAGGGCTGTTGGATATTGCCAAGGAAACTTGGGAAAGTGAGAGTTCTCCCCACAGGAGTGTGATTGAGCATGTCGCCCTGATGCAAGACCGAATTGCACAGGTAATGCCCATCGTGAAGGAACATTTGGCCCAAGCGCAGTTAGCACAGCAGAGAGTGTACAACCGTGGAGCCAAGACCCGTACCTTTTCCCCGGGGGATAGGATACTGGTACTTGTCCCTACGGTTGAAAGTAAATTCCTTGCCAAATGGCAAGGCCCCTACGAGATAATGGAAAAAGTGAGCGAAGTGAATTACAAGGTCAGACAACCAGGAAGGCGAAAGCCCGAACAGATCTATCACGTTAATCTGTTGAAAGCCTGGAGGGATAGAGAGTCCCTAGTCGCAGACACTTGGTCACCAGCTCAAACTGGTTGCGTGATTCCTGAGGTTGGAATAGCAGCCACCTTGTCACAACCCCAACAACAGGAGGTTAAGGAGTTTGTGCTTCGCAACAAGGAGGTATTCTCTGAGCTGCCGGGACAAACATCTGGGGTAGAGCATGACATCATTACCCCGCCCGGTGAAAGGGTGAAGTTAAAACCCTATCGGATCCCAGAGGCCCGACGGGAGGCAATACGGGAGGAAGTACAGAAAATGCTGAACTTAGGGGTGATAGAGGAGTCCCAAAGTGATTGGTCTAGTCCCATTGTGTTGGTGCCTAAACCGGATGGGAGCTGGCGATTTTGTAACGATTTTCGACAGTTGAACAAAGTTACAAAATTTGACACCTACCCCATGCCACGTATAGATGAGTTGATCGACCGGCTGGGAACAGCCCGATACATGACGACTCTTGACCTCACAAAAGGGTATTGGCAAATCCCCCTGGCCAAGTCGGCCAAAGAGAAAACCGCATTTGTAACCCCAGACGGGGCGTTCCAATATAAAAGAATGCCGTTCGGGTTACAGAATGCGCCGGCCACATTCCAGCGGAAAATGGACCAGATGCTGAGGCCCCATCGGAAGTATGCTGCGGCTTACCTGGATGACATAATTGTCCATAGCACAGATTGGGCCTCACATCTGCCAAAAGTGCAAGCAGTCCTGGACTCTGTTCGGGAAGCGGGGTTTACGGCTAACCCCAAGAAGTGTACCATTGGGCAGGAGGAGGCCAAATATCTTGGGTACACCATTGGGAGGGGAGTAATAAAACCCCAACTCAACAAAGTCGAGGCCATCCAGAGTTGGCCACGTCCCAACAGCAAGAAGCAGGTACGAGCCTTTCTGGGAATCGCTGGGTATTATCGGCGATTCATTCCCCACTTTGCTTCTAAGGCTGTGCCCCTAACCAACCTGACGAAGGGGAAAGGGTCGGTCATGATTAAATGGACCCCCGAGGCTGAGGCAGCATTCCAATTCTTGAAACAAGCCTTATGTAGCCAGCCAGTGTTGTACTCACCCGACTTCTCTAAAGACTTTGTCGTACAAAGTGATGCGTCAGATGTGGGGTTAGGAGCAGTATTGTCCCAGGTCTGGAACGGGGAAGAGCACCCAGTCATTTACCTCAGCAGGAAGTTGAAGTCCCATGAGGTAAATTACGCCACCGTTGAAAAGGAGTGTTTAGCGGTGAAGTGGGCTCTAGATTCCCTTCGGTACTACCTGCTAGGTAGGCACTTTGACATGGTTACGGATCACGCTCCGTTAAAGTGGATGGCTCAAAACAAGGAAACAAATAGAAGAGTGAATAGGTGGTTCCTGGCCCTCCAGGAATTCAACTTCACAGTAAAGCATCGCCCTGGCGTTCAAATGGGGAATGTGGATGCTTTGTCTCGAGTACATGAATGCCTGATTGCTGGTGTTCCAACCCCGAGGTTAAAACAAGAGGGGGGGTATGTGACAGCAGGAAGGTAAAGTCACCTGGTTGCATCCAGGGGGGTAGATATATTTCGCCCAGATTCAGGCTTTACGCCGACTTATACAACTAGGTGGAGAGTTGTATAAGGCTAGTGGGCTCATGGATGACTCATACCTCTAGGGAGAGTGTGGGGCGTCGTGCAGACAGGGAGTTGATGAGACCAGCTGAAGCTTGTCAGCTCATTTAGGCCTCTATAAGAACTCCCAGCTTCATTAGGTGTTAGCTCATGCCTGGAACCAGACCTGTGTGGACTGTCTAGGGAGAGTGAACCCCTGTGCGGTGAGACAAAGCCTGTGTGGCTATTTGCTTGGACATTCAAAACCAGGGACTTAGGGACTAGGACAGCACTAGGCTGATCCCAGTTGTTAGTTAGGAAACCTGTATGTTTAGTCAGAGGTCAAGTTGACCAGGATTTATTTTGTTTATGTTTCTTTTGCTTTGCTGTGTTTTGTCACTGTAAATAGAAAATAAACCGCACCTTTTTGATTTTTAAAACCACAACCTCCGTTTGCTGGGCCTGTTTTTGTGTGGGGAGCCCATCTCGGGGGTCACACACACCCGCTGCCGAGCTAACCCCCTCACAATACATACATACATATACATACATACATACATACATACATACATACATACATACATACATACATATGCATCTTCTGAAGCCACAACATCTTCTTTGGGGTGATATTTGGGTCTTGAGGACTTCTGGAAAGCGCCTCTCATGCAGCCAGCTCACTGCATTTGCGTCGGGAAGTTGGGCCACAGCATCGACTGGAAACAGAAGGACTGTGATGATCTCTTCCTAGAATTTTGGGAAGGATCCAATTTGTCCTGACGCTTTGTATAGCACATAAGCGTTCAGCAGAGCCAATTGGAATAAATCTACAGACACTTTTTTATTCCAGCGTCTGGCCTTACGGGCAATTAAGTACAGTGCCATCATCTGGTCGTTAAAGTCCACCCCTCCCATGTTAAGGTTGTATTCGTGGACACAGGGGGGCTTCACAACAACACCAGTCCCTTTGGATTTTTGACTGCCATATCTGCGTGAAGGGAGAACAGAACAAAAACATTCCATGTATCCCTCCACTTCACTGCGAGCAAATTATTACACTTTAAGCAGGCTCTCTCCCCCTGTCTAAGTCGGGAATCTACAAGCCGTTAAGGGAAGCCTCGGTGATTAGATTGCACGGTGCCACATGCGCCAATTCCACAATCACAAAGGTGACTAAAAAGTGACACGCTTGTGTAATAATTGTCCACGTACATGTGACACCAAGGCCCAAACAATCTTGCCAGTGCTCCCTATGTAGTCTGGGCAGTTGGGGGACTCCACGTGACTGTCTTTTCCCTCGTAAACCATAAAACAATATGTATAGCCTGTTGCCCTGTCACAGAGCTTATACAACTTGACCGCATATCTGGCACGCTTGCTGGGGAGATACTATTTGAAAGACAAGCGGCCAGAGAATTTAATCAGGAACTCATCAAAGCAGACAACTTGATCTGCTTGAAAGGCTGCAAACTGTTGGTTGAAGTGGTTTACGAGGGGCCAAATTTTTTGGAGCCGATCGTATTCAGAGTCACCCCGAGGAAGACAGTCCATTGTCATTGAAATGTATGAACCCCAAGATCTGCTCAAATCGCGTCCTGGTCATGGAAGCAGAGAACACGGGCATATGGTGAATTGGGTCAGTGGACCAATATGACCGCAACTCACTCTTTTTTAGTAATGCCCATGAGGAGGCATAGGCCCAGAAAGGTCTTAAATTCAGAAACCGCAAAAGGTTTCCATTCTCTGGCAAGGGTCAACTGGGGATTGGTGGCGATGAATTGACCAGCATACAAATTGCTTTGGTCCACAATAGATCTATAGAGATCTTCCGTGAAAAACAGTGAATAAAAATGAAGTGACGTAAAATCAACTGTTTCCATCTGAATTCCGGGTTGGCCAGTGAATGGGGGAAGTACGGGCGCTGCAGAAGTGGTGGACTCCCAATTAGGATTGGCATATGCAGCGGAAAGAGCACTATAGGCTCTACGGGCCTGTGTTCGAACTCTTGGAGACTGCAGACACTACTTGTGCTAGCCACCGCACCAGCTTGAACTGCACTTATGGGACTCGCCACGTCACCACGTGATACTGCAGTGCTGGTTTATCTATGACCAGGATGTACTAGGCCGCTGGTGCTTGCCAATTCACCAGAAGGATGAGCAGCACTAGTTCTGGCTCTCTGCTCCATACGAAAGCCCTGCGGTTCTTGCACCTCAACAGAAGAACAGGGTCGGGTACGCCTGACCTTAGCAGGGACCACTACTGTTGTCAGAGCTATCTGTCGGGGTACTGCTGCTCTCTGGAACAGAGACGAGCCTCATCTGTGTCTATGATGTCTTTCACAGCTTGGACAGGGGTGACTCAGTAGCTCTGGTTCTTTTGGATCTGTCGGCCGCATTTGATACCATTAATCATGGAATCTTACTGGAGCGGATGAAATCTGTTTTGGGCATAGGCGTGCCCACGGGGTGTGCCTAGGCACACCCTAATCCTCCCTGTGCATTTTCTGTGTTTCACAAGTTTTGTTAGTGCTAAACGCCTGCAACATCTGTCCTGTCCCTGTATAACTCGGTCACCACCACTGGGGTTGGTAAAAACAGCTGTGCTGCGAGTGGGAGGTAATTGAGCAGGGGACTAGGACCTCAGCCGCGGAGTTAGCCAGACGCATTTTTCCGATGCAGCTTCTATAGTTCCGGCTGCAGGTCCCCACAGGCGCTGGCGGAGTGATATACATCTGCACTCCGCCCCCCCTCCGGCCTCTCTCTCCCTTAGAATGGAAGCAGTGGACTGGAGCCTGCTTTCTCCCCTGTGAGGTGCCTGCTGTCCAGCCTCCTCCCCCTGCCAGTCAGCCAGCCTGTGGCTTCTCTAGAAGCCTGTCACTGTGCTGTGCCCTCCATAACACCACCCACCCCCGCCTCCACTGCTGACAGCGAAAGTTCAGCAGCGCGGGGGACAGAACAGAGGAGAAGAACCAGCAGTGACAGCCCAGAGCTCCTTCAGACATCGGAGCTCTATGGGGATTTCTTCCTCCTCCTTATCTGATGCGGTGAGTCACCTCCCTCCCCCTCTGCACTGTGGCCGGAGCTGTTGTGTGTGTGTGTGTGTGTGTGTAACTCTATGAATGTCTTCACTACATTGTCTGTCATTTACCTTTTATTAAGAGGAAGGAGGGGGCAGATGTCTGCATTCTTCCTAGCCAGTGGTCTCTTTCTACCAGAGGGGGGGGGGTTTATCAAGGTCCCCTCTTATCATCCCTCACCTATTCCTGGATGGGGGTCCTCCTTATCACCCCTTCAATCCTCCTAGCTGGGGGTGTTTTTTAACTTGTGTGGGAGGACGGGGGTCCTATGCTCCTGGATGGGGATCCCCTCTTTTCACCTTCCCAGAGTCCTCCTAGCTGGAGGTCTTCTTTACTGGAGGGGGTTCTGTGCTCCTGGATGGGGATCCCCTCGTATAACCCCCCCACAGTCCTCCTAGCTGGAGGTCTTCTTCACTGAAGGGAGATCCCCTCTTATCACCTCCCGCAGTCCTCCTAGCTGGAGGTCTTCTTTAACTGGAGGGGTGATGTAGGGGGATTTCCTGTATTCCTGGATTGGGGTCTCCTGTTATGTGTTAGCATAAGCTAACCTGGGGAGGATTAATACTGGGAAACAGACTGACCTTCTGGCCACACCTACTGTTCATCACGGCATCGCATTACTGCTCTTTTGGGGCACCCAAAGGTGTCCCAATCAATCCTATAGTGTACACTGCAAAAAAAAATTAAACTGCTGTGCGCCGCTAAAGTGTTCGGGTTTGGCTTAATGAAAAGGTGGCAACCCTAGTCTGTGCTGAAGGGGGGGGGTCTGTGCTGAAGGGGGGGATGTGCTGAAGCGGGGTCATCAGTGCTGAAGGGGGGGTCCATCTGTGCTGAAGGGGGGGGGGTCTTTGCTGAAGGGGGGGGGTCTGTGCTGAATGGGGGGTCTGTGCTGAGGGGGGCTGTATAATGTAAAGGGGTCCAGTGATGCAGGATGCTGTGTAATGTAAAGGGGTCCAGAGGTGCAGGATGCTGTGTAATGTAAAGGGGTCCAGTGGTGCCGGGTGCTGTGTAATGTAAAGGGGTCCATAGGTGCAGCATGCTGTGTAATGTAAAGGGGTCCAGTGATGCAGGGTGCTGTGTAATGTAAAGGGGTCCAGTGATACAGTAGTGAAAAAAGATATTGAAGGATGCAGGGGGCACAGTGGGGTGTTTTTACATTTTAACGTGGGGGGGTTACAGATATAGGATCCGCCTCGGGTGCCAAATGCTCTAGGTACACCCCTGGAAACCCCCCCTCTCCTCTGTCAGTGCTTCCAACTAATGCCACCTGTCTGTGCCAATTAGTGCCACCTGTCAGTGCCGCTTGTCAGTGCCAATTAGTGCTTCCAATCAGTGCCACCTGTCAGTGCCAATCAGTATCAGTGCCACCTATTAGTGCCAATCAGTATCGGTGCCGCCTGTCAGTGCCAATCAGTGCTTCCAATCAGTGCCACCTGGCAGTGCCAGTCAGTCCCACACCAGTGCAAATGAATGCCACCTGTCAGTACCAATCAATGCCGCTTATCAGTGCTGCCAATCAGTGCTGTTAATCAGTGCACTGAGTGCAGGGATGGGGGTGATGAACTCAGCAGACAGGCACATTGTTCAAGGGGGTGCCGGCCTGGTGGGGCACAACTGAAATCTGTTGTTTTATTAATGCCACATGACGATTTTAGTATAATAGGTAATCACCACACTACTATTTACAAGAAACTACTGGAGGTAAAATAAAAAAGTGTAATTGAAAGGCCTCCCGCTAAGCACTAATATGTTTTCCCTCACCACAAAAAAAAAAAGTGCAGAGCTAACTTACTGATCAATAACTTTACAATAATGGTGAAATCCTCTAATGTATGGAAATCTCAAACTTCCATATTACCACAATACCGGTCTCTGTAATACGCAACTTCACATAATAAACATCAAGCTGAAAATAAGACATACTGTATAAAAATAAACTTAGCAGGGATGGTGGAAAACCCCCCTATAGATTTTTACCATACAGATTAATCTCAAGTGAAACAACCTTTTAGTTGGGAGGTTCCCACCATTATAGCACTTTGGAATTTTTATTTTTTAGATTGTTACACTTAATTTTAGATGTTTTAGTTACTATTATAATGTGAATTTTTGCACTTGAAGGTAATTTTCTACCACCCCTGCTAAATCCCTGTCTTTATGAAGCTTGCTTTGTGCACTGGTGCGCAGTCATGTTGGAATAGGGAGGGGCCGTCCCCAAACTGTTCCCACAAAGTTGAGAGCATGAAATTTTCCAAAATGTCTTGGTATGCTGACTGATGCCTTAAGAGTTCCCTTCACTGGAACTAAGGGGCCAAGACAAACCCCTGAAAAACAACCCCACACCATAATCCCCCCTCCACCAAATGATTTGGACCATTGCACAAAGCAAGGTCCATAAAGACACGGATGAGTGAGTTTGGGGTGGAGGAACTTGACTGGCCTGCACAGAGTCCTGTCCTCAACCCGATAGAACACCTTTGGAATGAATTAAAACGGAGACTGCGAGCCAGGCCTTCTCATCCAACATCAGTGCCTGACCTCACAAGTGCTCTTTCGGAAGAATGGTCAAAGATTCCCATAGACACCCTCCTAAACCTTGTGGACAGCCTTCCCAGAAAAGGTGAAGCTGTTATAGCTGCAAAGGGGGGGCCAACTCAATATTTAACCCTACGGACTAAGACTGGGATGCCATTAAAGTTCATGTGTGTGTAAAGGCAGGCGTCCCAATACTTTTGTCAGTTTGAGCTTTGGGGTGCACACCCTAATGCGCACGCCTATGGTTTTGGGTATGAGTGGGTCGGCTTTGGCATGGGTGGCCTCTTTCTTAGAGGGCAGAGTTCAGGGAGTCAAGACTGGCCCCTTTTACTCTAAGTACACTGCCCTGGATTGCGGAGTGCCACAGGGATCTGCCTTGTCTCCCCTGCTGTTTAAAATATATATATATATATATAATATATAATGAGGCCCCTTGCCGACCTGCTAAAGTCCCACGCCGTCCATTACCATGTTTATGTGGACGACACCCAGGTTTACCTAAAGATTCCTAGGAACCAGACGGCTGATGCCACCATTGCCAGCTGTTTGGAGGCCATCAACACATGGATGTCTGCCAACTTCCTGAAACTTAATGGGGGAAAAACTGAGGTGATCATCTTTAGCGATCTGGCCACCCCTCCAGATATCCCACCTTGGCCTTCCTCATTTGGTCCTGCTCCGGAGGTGGCCTCCCAGGTCCATGATCTGGGATTTGTCCTATATTCAGGTTTAAATTTAACTCCTCAGGTAAAGAGGGTCATCATTGCATGTCACTGGCAGCTAAAACTCCTTGAGGGGGCTGTTTAAATATTTGGATATCTCGGACAGAAAAACTGTCATCTGCGCCACGATAGGTAGCTGCCTAGACTACTGCAACTCTCTTTATCTGGGATTGCCAAAGAGTTAGTGCAGAAGCTTAAACTTATTCAAAATGCTGCGGCTAGGTTACTCATGGATGTCCCGCTGAGGGATCATATCACCCCTGTTCTCTGCGCCTTGCACTGGCTGCCAGTCCTCTATCGCACCTTATTTAAGGCTGGATGTATTATGTTTAAGATAATGAGAGGCCTGGCCCCAAGCTATCTCTGCTCTCGTTTTCATAAACAAGCTTTTGTTAGATCACTCAGATCTACCGGCAGAGATCTCCTCCACATCTCAGTGCCCAAGAAGATCCGGCGTGGTGGTCGGGCCTTCTCCCACCAGGGTGCCGTTTTGTGTAATAGCCTCCCTGTCAAGCTCCAGGAGGCCCCTACTATTCCGGTCTTCCGCGGGTTACAGAAGACTTGGCTTTTCACGCAAGCCTTCCCTGCGTAGCCTCTCTTCCACCCTTTCTGCCGCTCTGTGCTGCTTCTAGTTCCTGGGTCCTCTTTTCCCAGGAACTCTGCTATGCGCGTCGGGACCCTTCGGGGTAAGACGGCGCTATATTAAGATACCTCTCAACTCTACCGGTTCGTATACTGAGCCTGAATCTGACAGTGAGGCGGCTTCCCCATCGCTCTCGTCTGTCATGCTTAGCAACGTGTAGGCCTCTTCACTAGTGTACCTCTGTCTGGACATTTTGGCCTCTAAAGTTACAGGTACAACTAGTGCGACTCGCAAGCAAAAGAGCAACTGGTTGTTAGCGACTGCTTCAATCGCTACCAAAAAAACTGTTCACAGAGTCAGGCCTGATCCCTGCGAACGCTAACGCTATAGTTATGTGTGTTGTTTGTTAAGTGACAGCGATTTATTGATCCTGCACTTGGGTGGGCTGGGCTGGGCTGGGCGGAGGGGCTAAACGCAGGTGCTAGCAGGTGAATGGGCTGATCCCACTAACACCGTGTTTTTGGGAACACTAAACTACTGGGGACGCTTAAATAGTTCTGGTCAGATCAAAGATATTGATCCGTTCAGACACTATACTAGTAAGGGGGGGTGTAGGGTGTGTGCATAGGTGTTGGCGCTACTGGCACTAATCTGACGCTGCCTGGGATTGACGCTGACCCTAACTGATGCTAAAACCTGTACTGGGGGGCGGTCAGGGGGTTAAACCTTTATTCAGTAATATATGGCGGGTACCCTGACGCTATAAAAACCTGATGGTGACAGTAACTAGCTAATTAGCTAACTAGCTTCACCCGTGAGACTAAATGCAGTGATCAGAAAAGAGATATGTACACTATATTAGTGACACTGGTGACAGGGGGTCAAAGGGTTAACTGGGGGATGATCAGAGGGTTAAAGCTTTATTATGGGGTTAATGGGGGGGTACCCTAAAGCTACCTGAGCCTACTACTAACTTCCCTAATGCTGATTAGTGTCACAAGTGACACAAGTACAGTGATCAGTGAAAAATCTTAAAACTGCACATGGTGACATAGTGACAGGGAGTGAAGGGGTTAACTGGGGGGAGGGGGCAATCGGGGGGTGACCAGGGAATGAAAAGTGTACCTATGTGTACTGTGTCAATGTAGTGTTGGTGCAACTCACTTTTAAATGTCCTCTCTCCGGAACAGAAAAGGGCTCCACGAGGGGAGGTGACATCACATCACTTCCTCTGCCTGTGCTTACAATTCACAGGCAGAGGAAGCATTTCATTTGCCAGAACTAATCACCAGATCCAGGCCAAAAATTATTGGCCTGGGCCTGGAGACTGATCGTTTCTGAAGTGAATCTGATTGCTGCGGGTGCGCCCCCTAGGCCAGTGTTTCTCAACTCCAGTCCTCAAGGCGCACCAACAGGTCATGTTTTCAGGATTTCCCTCAGATGAAACAGCTGTGGTAATTACTAAGGCAGTGAAACTGATTACATCCCCTGTGCAAAATAATGGAAAGCCTGAAAACATGACCTGTTGGGGCGCCTTGAGGACTGGAGTTGAGAAACCCTGCCCTAGGCAGCCATGCGCCCGACATACCATGATGCTGATTCGCCCAGGAGAGACAACCTGCCGCAGTATAACTGCGGTGGCTGGTCTTTAACTGGTTAAACTCATAATGTAAACTTCCCTTAATTTCTATTTCCTTATTCCTCCTATCGTCTAACACTAGTTGTAAAGCTTTTTGTAATGATTTAAAATCATCCACTTGTAAAGCTTCAGATTCACTAGTTTTTTTCCATCCATTCATCTAATTTGCATACAGGTCTTTCCACAATCTCAGTTCATGGATTCTCTTGAAAGCTTAGCTCTGCCTCTTGCATTTTTTTGGAATGACCACATGTAACAACATAAATTTTCTTTTGGCTTTCAGGGCTTAAATATTCATGAAAAGATAACCTCAAATTACATGCAGCATGATACTTGGTAGATTCTTTGCTAAACATTTTGTTGTCAATAAACTGGCATTCGGTAATGTACCACTGCATGCCTGTATTCCATATATGGAACGTATAAGTTCTTGATAATACGAGGTGATGTTTATGTAGCAAGGGGTTCCGATTAAGAGTATCCTAAAAGACTACTTTGTGTTCCTAACTAAGAGGTTGGCTCCCTCTGGTGTCTGTTTATGTTGTGCCAGTTTGTTCAGTTCCGTTGTATTATGGAACAAAGCATGGTGGGCATTGTAGTGCGAGAGGAAGTGACTCTATTGCCGTGGGTTGGATTGAGACTACAATACCCACAGTGCCACTGTGCTACCAGAAAACAGTGCCCCACCACACAACCTGCTGGGGAATCTTATATAAGGACAAGCAAGGCCTCAGCACACTCTCTCTGAATGCCATATTTCAACAGGCACGAGGCCTGCTGTTGAGCGTGCCTAGGCCGTAGAAGCCTGGGCCTAAAGTTGGAGAGCGGATTGCCGACGGAGGGATCCTTGTGGACAGCATTGCTGACTGAAATAGAGAGGGGACTGTCCTACGCTCCACCGCATCTGACGCCATCCATCCACCTGCACCTTGTAAGCGGCCGCGCGGTGAACCGGCGACATCTTGCCTGACGAAGATACCAGTGAGGAGAAGACTATTAGTGGTGAGAAAGCACTTGCCTACCAACATAGTTTACTGAGTTGCAGGAGAGTGGTCCCTATAGTCCCACTTGTACCTGCTGACACTTGCAGTGCCACAAATAGGGATCCTTTGCACCCGAGAGTGGGACAGCGGCTTGGGAGAACTAGCGTTTCCTTTACTTCTACTTTACATTCACAGAGTGATTTACTTTTCCTCTTTACATATTATTTGGAATACAATTAAGTGCACCAACAGAGCTATCAGAAGACTAGTTGAACTTAAAGGAACAGTCGTCACTTTGTTTCTCTGCAACATTCACTACAAAGGGATACACACCAGTTTCAACTGTCCACTAGAGGGAGCCATATTGTCATAAGAACTCTAATGCTTGATGTAACTGTTTATTGCCTCTGTGGTTCTGCTGTTATAGTGAGTGTGTGTGAGACTTGGTGGGGAAGTGTCCCAGTGCCGGTATCGTGGCATTGGGAGGTTCCTACACCATACACTTACTTGCATCTGACCCAGGTTATGGTAATCGGGTCTTGTGATATAGAAATCTTGAACCATTTATGTTTCATTGACTTTGCAGGGATCTGTGTACTGTCAATTTTATCTGTGTAACCACTGTTCTGCTTTTTTCTAAGTAAACATTTTACAACTGGTTAAGTTACATCCTGTGTGGAACTCTGTCTATTGCAGCTGAGAGTCAGGTGACCAGTGCCAAGGTAACGGTAACTATACATATTACAGTACATAGAGAGTGAGAGATCCGAGTAGTTTTCAAAAAAGTTTAAATGCACCTCATCCCGGTAATAGAAATGTCAAATAGGAGAGAAAAGTGGGACTATCGCGGTGCTTTGTAAAAAATATATTACATAATCAACATCATGATTTTACAATTTTTACTAAAATATCACATAGATATTATACACATATATGAAAAAATGCTAATAAAAAAACATAGCTTGAACATATAGGAATCTTTTCTGGGTTGCTGGTTTACCCAAGGAGAGTATGGCGGGGGGTCAGGTATGATGTTATATCCCTATATATTTCGCCGGGTGTGGCTTCTTCAGGGGAATATACTGTAACCGCCCTAATTTTTGTATGCCCAGCTCTAGCAAAAAATCAAAGAAAACAACAAAATCAGGAAATGTTATACACATGTTCACATATCTTTTAGTTCCTATGGTTTGTATCATCATAGTTACCAGGTATGGAGCCCAGCCCCTGTTCAGCCCAGGCAGAAAAAAACACACATGCGAGTCCCACATATGCTATTGATAATTGATCACAACTGCAGGACCACGCAGGGAGCTCAGTTCAGCTGTAGGGGGCAGAGAAGACCTAGCTGAAAAGAAGAGAAGTCCTAATGACTAAATGCTTCCAAAATCGCAAATAGATTAAACATAACATAATATGTAGAAGGCCAGCAGGCTCAAAAAATAACTTACTCTGTTCAAAATGCTTTAAGGAAAAAATAGGCAAACGGAGGCGACCAAATGAACAGTTTCCATAGTATAGCTGGAAAAGATCACACAAAGGTCTATCCAGCAATATGGTATATCCTAAAAAATCAAGATAAAAATTAAAAATTAAAAAAGAAATGTTTATTATATATATATATATATATATATATATATATATATATATATATATATATATATAACTCGCGAAGAAGGTTTTATTCCAGACATGAGTGTTAATGCCTGGTTAGATGAATTGCCATCCATAAGAAAAGGGAATTGCCACATAACAAGTAGCTGGATATACTAAAATACAACACACTGCACTGCTGATATACAGGGCGCATTAGAAATATAGTGTGCCATCGTCAAGCAGCATATAAGGAAAGCATGAAGCCTTCCTGATCCCAAGGGTACATTACCTTAATCCAGGAAGTTCAAAATGAGGTCGCCTCCATCTGACAGCCTAAGATGGAATGGCAAGATGCTGGCGTTTTAAACCCCCCGCTCATTCGGGCGTGCTGACGTCACCGAACGAGTGTGGACAACGAGGTGCTCACTCCTATGCAAAAGGAGAAGGACCGCCAAGGAACTACGATCCCCAGAATCCTAAGCGGCGTGCGCATGCGCCGTGGTGACAGCGGCGAGAATGATTAGGCCGGTGTCACAGGAGATGGCCGAAGCTGGTGGGCGGCACTAGGGCGAGTACATGTCAGCCCAAAGAGGGCGGAGAAGGAGATGGAAGGGGCAGGTCAATAAAGATGTACCACTTAAGCAGAGGAGTGAAAGCACAGGGACGGGCTTCTATGCTGCAGAAGCCCTTGGGTGTCCATACAGCATGGACAAAGAGACCCACAATGCGCGCTACAGCAGTATAGGAAGTGTGACATCTGGAAAAAAGGATATGCCTGAGAATCGCATGTGTAATATCATGCACTGGGCCGGAAAAGGAAAACAATGGGCTCCTGTACCTGAATTAAAGAAAACACAATGAAAACACATACAAAAACAAAACAAAATAATAATTTAGTTATCTATTGCATAGCATATAATGTACATAATGTCAGCAAGTTTATTACATATATATGAAAGAAGGAAATTAATTAATTTCTCAACAATCGACAAGAAAGAGGGGGGGGAGGGGAATAGCAGAGGAGATGGGGGAAAATGAAAAAAGGAGAATAGAAAAGGACATGGAAGAAGTAAGATAAAGAGAGTGTGGGACACAGAAAAAGCATGGCTTGAGTCCCTGATGGAAAATAGGGGTAGAAAACCAGTGGATCCGCAATATGAATATAGTAAAATATCCAATGCAGTCTTAAAACAAATATTTGTGCGACAATGTTTATATTGGTATCCTAAAAGGATTTAAAACTGATATATTCATTTAAGCCAGGATGGCGAGTTGCTTTTAATTGGTGGATCCATTTGGTTTCAAGTTGCAAAAGTTTGCGGTCAATGCCGTCTCCTCTTGCATGTGTGGGTACGTGTTCAAGGGCTGTGAATGTAATCATTCCTGCCTCAAAGTCATGTTCACTACCTATATGACGGCTGATGGCAGTGGTCATTAGTCGTTTGCGAATAGGACCGATATGATCTTTTATGCGTTTGAAAAAGGGCCTTTTGGTTTTTCCCACATAGAAACAGCCGCAAAGACATTTTGCCAAGTATACAACACCAATGGTTTGACAGGATACTCTATGATGTATGGAATGTGTGAGGCCATTAGGAAGAATTACAGTCTGGCCATTTAGGATAAAAGAACATATGTCACATTTGTTACAAGAAAAAGTACCCATCTGTGTACTGCGTGTAGAGTCTGTGGGGTCAAAATGGCTTCGGACCAATTTATCCCTAAGGGAGGGAGCACGTCGATAAGTGATGTCTGGACGATTATTGATGTATTTGCCAGCAGTGCTGTCCGCTAGTAATAAGGGCCAATGTTGTGTCAGAATGTTTCTAAAGGATGCATGGTGTTTAGAGTATTGGGTAATTAGTCGAATTGGTTGAAGGGAAGATTTGGTTCTGGTAGGAAATACTAATTCATTACATTTGGAAGCTTTATTATATGCACGTTTCAGGATTTTGTGGCTGTAGCCTCTGTCTGAGTCTATGATACAGGTTTTTAGCTGCCTTTTCAAAATCATCAACATGAGCACAGTTCCTTTTTAGTCTAATGTACTGGCTATATGGAATACTTCTGATTAGAGATTGGGGATGTCCGCTGGATGCATGTAAAATAGTGTTGCCAGATGATGGCTTACGGTATAATGAGGAATATAAAAGGCCATCTTTATCTATAGAGATTGTTAGGTCTAGAAAATTCACACAGTTCTGGCTACATTCCATGGTAAATTTTAAATTATACGTGTTCGTGGCTAGAATAGTCATGAACTGCTTCAATTCATTCTTGCTACCAGACCAGAGGAGTAGGACATCATCAATGTACCTGTACCACGAAAGGACGTGGGACAGGTACATCGGTATGTCCTCGCGTGCAAAAAGTTCTTTCTCCCACCCCCCCAGGTACAGGTTGGCATAGGATGGGGTGCACTTGGTTCCCATGGCAACCCCCTGTACCTGGAGGTAGTGGGAGAGTCCGAAAAGGAACACATTGCGGGTCAAAATGAATTTTAGAAGATCCAAAATAAATGCATTATATTTGTGTGCCGAACTGCCTCTGTCTTTCAAAAGATGTTCCACAACCTCAATACCCTTGGTGTGGGGGATTGTGTTGTAAAGACTTTCTATATCAATTGCCACTAACCAAGTATTGGGGGGGACGCATGTCCCCTCGATTGTTTGTAGTAAGTCAATTGTGTCTTTGATATAGGATGTCAATGATGTCACATGTGGGTAGAGGTAGCGATCAACCAGTGCTCTGTGAGGCTCTGACACCCAGATAAGATAGGTCGACCGGGTGGATTGGTCATGGATTTATGCAATTTAGGGAGTGCATACATAGTAGGTATTCTAGGCTCTTGGATGTTTAGATAGTTCCACGTATCTTTATCAATAAGTCCAATACGGAATGCTTTAGTGATAAGAGAGTAATATTCTGAAATAAAACTAGAGATCAAAGTTTTAGAGATGGGACGGTACCATTCTTTGTTTTGAAGAATCTTAAGACACATAGTTTCGTAGTCTGCTGTATTCATGATGACTACGTTGCCGCCTTTTATCGGCTGGCTTGATTGTAATATGCCTGTTGTTCTGAAGAGATTGGAGGGCTTTCTTATGTTTCAAAGAAAGATTATTATTATTATTATTATTATTATTATTATTATTAGAGTAATCTATACCAAGATCTAACTTATCTATTTCTCTAGTAGTTTGTTCAACAAACGACCATATACTCGCATTTTTACTTAAGAGGGGAAAGTTTGTTGACTTTGGCTTGTACGACGGAGGGGGGGGAACATAACACCGGGGGCACAAATGCCCTCCACGGAGGGCGGCACAGAGCCCTCCTGGTCAGTCTGCCCCTCCTCCCAAAAGTTCCATCAAGTCTTCAATGGCTTGGATTTCATCAAGATCTAATTTCCGTTGTTCAAAAGAGAGTCAGAAGTGGTTGTACAGTCAGTCGACGGTCTGTCATATATAACTTTGAACATGAGTTTACGTGCAAATAAATGCACATCTTTTATCATTTGAAATTTATCACTGCTAGCCAGAGGACAATAAGTGAGACCCAGTTTGAGGACATCAATTTCATCTTGGCTTAAAGAGATGGATGAAAGATTCACAACTTCCAATTGAGTTGTATTGTCTAGTATTAGGGCTGTGTCGTTGGTGACGTCATGGTGCCGGAGTGATCCGGGGTTTTGACTAAAAAAATAGGTGCCAATTTGGGGTCGAGGGACGCTGTGCTTTGTGGAAATAAGGATGAAAGGTTAGGTTCACTTACCCTTCTGATGGGAGGGGTTATGGATGATAACGGTGGGGCCAAAGCCCGAGCAGGTTGTGCAGATAAGGAAACCGGTGCGAAAGGTGTGTCAGATCGAGAAAATCGCATGAGTGAGGGAGGGCGAGCAGTTTCAAGTGTAGAAGAGCAAGCTGAAGAGTGCCGAGTGATGGTGGAACCTGTGCGTGAGAGTGATTCCGATGCTCTTGAGTCTCGATTGCCCTTACGTTTTTTTGGAAGTCGATCGTGAGATAGGACTCGATAGACCGTAGACTGACTTGACACTGCTGAGGAAACTGAAACAGAAGACATGTCAGGTATATTTGGAACATTTTCAGTTGCTCTGCGAGTGGATGGATATGTGGATGGTCTGTTAGACATTGGCTGATTCCACTTGTAGGCATAATTGTTATCATAGGCGGATTTATCTTTCAGAAATTTGCCTTCTTTTACACTAATGATATCAGAGGTATATTCCTCTAGGTGTTCACGTAAAGCTTTTTCTTTCTGTTTAAAAAGAGAAGTGGAAACTGCCAATATCATTTCATCATACCATGCACTAATTAAGATATCCAAGTCTGTGATTTCACTATCATACTGGTAACAAAGAATGGTCATCATCTCAAAAGGAACAACTCTGTAAATTGTGTTCCCATTTTAATTTTAATGAATCATCTATTTTTTTGAGATTGGGAAATATTTGTATGCGTAATCCCCACGGAGTGATTTTATGTTCAGAGTATTTTACAAAGTATTGTTTGTGCCAAAACACTCTGACTTTTTTCTCAAGTAGTCTTTGTAATCTTAGAAATGCCTTATCTAGATCAGGTTCAGATATTTCAGTAATGTTTTTAGTAGACTGAATTTTTAACATAAAACCTTCCCATGCCTCTCCACAAAAGCTGGCCATGACTGGGACCGTGTCCTAGCAACAATCCGATAGAACAACAGGAATAGGGGGAAAAGAAAAAAACATTGTGGTCATATTTATCAGCAATCTATGTTTTTTTCTTTTCCCCCTATTCCTGTTGTTCTATCGGATTGTTGTTAGGACACGGTCCCAGTCATGGCCAGCTTTTGTGGAGAGGCATGGGAAGGTTTTATGTTAAAAATTCAGTCTACTAAAAACATTACTGAAATATCTGAACCTGATCTAGATAAGGCATTTCGAAGATTACAAAGACTACTTGAGAAAAAAGTCAGAGTGTTTTGGCACAAACAATACTTTGTAAAATACTCTGAACATAAAATCACTCCGTGGGGATTACACATACAAATATTTCCCAATCTCAAAAAAATAGATGATTCATTAAAATTAAAATGGGAACACAACTTACAGAGTTGTTCCTTTTGAGATGATGACCATTCTTTGTTACCAGTATGATAGTGAAATCACAGACTTGGATATCTTAATTAGTGCATGGTATGATGAAATGATATTGGCAGTTTCCACTTCTCTTTTTAAACAGAAAGAAAAAGCTTTACGTGAACACCTAGAGGAATATACCTCTGATATCATTAGTGTAAAAGAAGGCAAATTTCTGAAAGATAAATCCGCCTATGATAACAATTATGCCTACAAGTGGAATCAGCCAATGTCTAACAGACCATCCACATATCCATCCACTCGCAGAGCAACTGAAAATGTTCCAAATATACCTGACATGTCTTCTGTTTCAGTTTCCTCAGCAGTGTCAAGTCAGTCTACTGTCTATCGAGACCTATCTCACGATCGACTTCCAAAAAAACGTAAGGGCAATCGAGACTCAAGATCATCGGAATCACTCTCACACACAGGTTCCACCATCACTCGGCACTCTTCAGCTAGCTCTTCTACACTTGAAACTGCTCGCCCTCCCTCCTCACTCATGCGATTTTCTCGATCTGACACACCTTTCGCACCGGTTTCCTTATCTGCACAACCTGCTCGGGCTTTGGCCCCACCGTTATCATCCATAACCCCTCCCATCAGAAGGGTAAGTGAACCTAACCTTTCATCCTTATTTCCACAAAGCACAGCGTCCCTCGACCCCAAATTGGCACCTATTTTTTTAGTCAAAACCCCGGATCTCTCCGGCACCATGACGTCACCAACGACACAGCCCTAATACTAGACAACACAACTCAATTGGAAGTTGTGAATCTTTCATCCATCTCTTTAAGCCAAGATGAAATTGATGTCCTCAAACTGGGTCTCACTTTTTGTCCTCTGGCTAGCAGTGATAAATTTCAAATGATAAAAGATGTGCATTTATTTGCACGTAAACTCATATTCAAAGTTTTATATATGACAGACCGTCGACTGACTATACAACCACTTCTGACTCTTTCTTTTGAACAACGGAAATTAGATCTTGATGAAATCCAAGCCATTGAAGACTTGATGGAACTTTGGGAGGAGGGGCAGACAGACCAGGAGGGCTCTGTGCCCTCCTCCGTGGAGGGCATTTGTGCCCCCGGTGTTATGTTTCCCCCCCCCCCTCCGTCGTACAAGCCAAAGTCAACAAACTTTCCCCTCTTAAGTAAAAATGTGAGTATATGGTCGTTTGTTGAACAAACTACTAGAGAAATAGATAAGTTAGATCTTGGTATAGATTATTCCAATAATAATCTTTCTTTGAAACATAAAGCCCTCCAATCTCTTCAGAACAACAGGCATATTGCAATCAAGCCAGCCGATAAAAGGCGGCAACGTAGTCATCATGAATACAGCAGACTATGAAACTATGTGTCTTTAAGATTCTTCAAAACAAAGAATGGTACCGTCCCATCTCTAAAACTTTGATCTCTAGTTTTATTTCAGAATATTACTCTCTCTTATCACTAAAGCATTCCGTATTGGACTTATTGATAAAGATACGTGGAACTATGTATGCACTCCCTAAATTGCATAAGTCCATGACCAATCCACCCGGTCGACCTATCTTATCTGGGTGTCAGAGCCTCACCGAGCACGCCAGTGCACTGGTTGATCGCTACCTCTACCCACATGTGACATCATTGACATCCTATATCAAAGACACAATTGACTTACTACAATCGAGGGGACATGCGTCCCCCCCAATACTTGGTTAGTGGCAATTGATATAGAAAGTCTTTACAACACAATCCCCCACACCAAGGGTATTGAGGTTGTGGAACATCTTTTGAAAGACATAGGCAGTTCGGCACACAAATATAATGCATTTATTTTGGATCTTCTAAAATTAATTTTGACCCGCAATGTGTTCCTTTTCGGACTCTCCCACTACCTCCAGGTACAGGGGTTTGCCATGGGAACCAAGTGCGCCCCATCCTATGCCAACCTGTACCTGGGGGGGGTGGGAGAAGGAACTTTTTGCACACGAGGACATACCGATGTACCTGTCCCACGTCCTTTCGTGGTACAGGTACATTGATGATGTCCTACTCCTCTGGTCTGGTAGCAAGAATGAATTGACGCAGTTCATGACTATTCTAGCCACGAACACGTATAATTTAAAATTTACCATGGAATGTAGCCAGAACTGTGTGAATTTTCTAGACCTAACAATCTCTATAGATAAAGATGGCCTTTTATATTCCTCATTATACCGTAAGCCATCATCTGGCAACACTATTTTACATGCATCCAGCGGACATCCCCAATCTCTAATCAGAAGTATTCCATATAGCCAGTACATTAGACTAAAAAGGAACTGTGCTCATGTTGATGATTTTGAAAAGGCAGCTAAAAACCTGTATCATAGACTCAGACAGAGGCTACAGCCACAAAATCCTGAAACGTGCATATAATAAAGCTTCCAAATGTAATGAATTAGTATTTCCTACCAGAACCAAATCTTCCCTTCAACCAATTCGACTAATTACGCAATACTCTAAACACCATGCATCCTTTAGAAACATTCTGACACAACATTGGCCCTTATTACTAGCGGACAGCACTGCTGGCAAATACATCAATAATCGTCCAGACATCACTTATCGACGTGCTCCCTCCCTTAGGGATAAATTGGTCCGAAGCCATTTTGACCCCACAGACTCTACACGCAGTACACAGATGGGTACTTTTTCTTGTAACAAATGTGACATATGTTCTTTTATCCTAAATGGCCAGACTGTAATTCTTCCTAATGGCCTCACACATTCCATACATCATAGAGTATCCTGTCAAACCATTGGTGTTGTATACTTGGCAAAATGTCTTTTGCGGCTGTTTCTATGTGGGAAAAACCAAAAGGCCCTTTTTCAAACGCATAAAAGATCATATCGGTCCTATTCGCAAATGACTAATGACCACTGCCATCAGCCGTCATATAGGTAGTGAACATGACTTTGAGGCAGGAATGATTACATTCACAGCCCTTGAACACGTACCCACACATGCAAGAGGAGGCGGCATTGACCGCAAACTTTTGCAACTTGAAACCAAATGGATCCACCAATTAAAAGCAACTCGCTATCCTGGCTTAAATGAATATATCAGTTTTAAATCCTTTCTTTAGGATACCAATATAAACATTGTTGCACAAATATTTGTTTTAAGACTGCATTGGATATTTTACTATATTCATATTGCGGATCCACTGGTTTTCTACCCCTATTTTCCATCAAGGACTCAAGCCATGCTTTTTCTGTGTCCCACACTCTCTTTACCTTACTTCTTCCATGTCCTTTTCTATTCTCCTTTTTTCATTTTCCCATCTCCTCTATTCCCCTCCCCCCCCCCCTCTTTCTTGTCGATTGTTGAGAAATTAATTAATTTCCTTCTTTCATATATATGTAATAAACGTTATAAATTTGCTGACATTATGTACATTATATGCTATGCAATAGATAACTGTAAATTATTATTTTGTTTTTGTATGTGTTTTTCATTGTGTTTTCTTTAATTCAGGTACAGGAGCCCATTGTTTTCCTTTTCCGGCCCAGTGCATGATATTACACATGCGATTCTCAGGCATATCCTTTTTTCCAGATGTCACACTTCCTATACTGCTGTAGCGCGCATTGTGGGTCTCTTTGTCCATGCTGTATGGACACCCAAGGGCTTCTGCAGCATAGAAGCCCGTCCCTGTGCTTTCACTCCTCTGCTTAAGTGGTACATCTTTATTGACCTGCCCCTTCCATCTCCTTCTCCGCCCTCTTTGGGCTGACATGTACTCGCCCTAGTGCCGCCCACCAGCTTCGGCCATCTCCTGTGACACCGGCCTAATCATTCTCGCCGCTGTCACCACGGCGCATGCGCACGCCGCTTAGGATTCTGGGGATCGTAGTTCCTTGGCGGTCCTTCTCCTTTTGCATAGGAGTGAGCACCTCGTTGTCCACACTCGTTCGGTGACGTCAGCACGCCCGAACGAGCGGGGGGTTTTAAAACGCCAGCATCTTGCCATTCCATCTTAGGCTGTCAGATGGAGGCGACCTCATTTTGAACTTCCTGGATTAAGGTAATGTACCCTTGGGATCTGGAAGGCTTCATGCTTTCCTTATATGCTGCTTGACGATGGCACACTATATTTCTAATGCGCCCTGTATATCAGCAGTGCAGTGTGTTGTATTTTAGTATATCCAGCTACTTGTTATGTGGCAATTCCCTTTTCTTATGGATGGCAATTCATCTAACCAGGCATTAACACTCATGTCTGGAATAAAACCTTCTTCGCGAGTTCAGTAATATATATATATATATATATATATATATATATATATATATATATATATTAAACATTTTTTTTAATTTTTATCTTGATTTTTTTAGGATATACCATATTGCTGGATAGACCTTTTGTGTGATCTTTTCCAGCTATACTATGGAAACTGTTCATTTGGTCCCCTCCGTTTGCCTATTTTTTCCTTAAAGCATTTTGAACAGAGTAAGTTATTTTTTGAGCCTGCTGGCCTTCTACATATTATGTTATGTTTAATCTATTTGCGATTTTGGAAGCATTTAGTCATTAGGACTTATCTTCTTTTCAGCTAGGTCTTCTCTGCCCCCTACAGCTGAACTGAGCTCCCTGCGTGGTCCTGCAGTTGTGATCAATTATCTATAGCATATGTGGGACTCGCATGTGTGGTTTTTTTTTTTTTTTTTTTTCTGCCTGGGCTGAACAGGGGCTGGGCTCCATACCTGGTAACTATGATGATACAAACCATAGGAACTAAAGATATGTGAACATGTGTATAACATTTCCTGATTTTGTTGTTTTCTTTGATTTTTTGCTAGAGCTGGGCATACAAAAATTAGGGCGGTTACAGTATATTCCCCTGAAGAAGCCACACGCGGCGAAATATATAGGGATATAACATCATACCTGACCCCCCGCCATACTCTCCTTGGATAAACCAGCAACCCAGAAAAGATTCCTATATGTTCAAGCTATGTTTTTTTATTAGCATTTTTTCATATATGTGTATAATATCTATGTGATATTTTAATAAAAATTGTAAAATCATGATGTTGATTATGTAAATTTTTTTACAAAGCACCGCGATAGTCCCACTTTTCTCGCCTATTTGACATACATATTACAGTGTGGTGTTGTTGTGGTTCTCTTTGCCATTGGGTCCCACATCCATATTGTTATCCAGTTGTGCCAAGGGGGGTTCAAGCCAAATTTCTGGGGGTTGACAGGCAGAGTGCAGACCCAAACTAATACCAGCAGCTCCTACGGGGGTAGTGTTACATTTATATTTCTGAAATGTTAAAGGGGTTGTTAACCCTCATGGTTTTTCACCTTAATGCATTCTATGCATTAAGGTGAAAAACCTTCTGTAGTGCTGCATCCCCTCCTGTTTTACTTACCTGAACGCTGTCATCCTCCGTTCGGGAACAAGCACACCATCTCTAGCTGGTGTCTCGTGTCCCGATTGGATAGATTGATAGCAGCGCAGCCATTGGCTCCCGCTGCTGTCAATCAAATCAAATGACGCAGTGCCGGGGGGCGGGGCCACACGGGTGTACACCAAGGAGAGCGCTTCTCCAACGTGGACACTCAATGCGGGGAGTATCCACCAGGGCCGCTGAGGGACCCCAGAAGAGGAGGACTGGGTCCACTCTGTGCAAAACGAACAGTGGAGGTAAGTATGACATGTTTGTTATTTAAAAAACAAAACAAGGGTTTACAACCCCCTTAACCATTCCATGTTATCTGCTTATATAAACAAAACACACTCACCCTTGTTTAGAATGACAGTCCTTTGCGCACTTAAAAAAACAAGAGATGAGCAGTTTCTTTTATCTTTTCAATTTGTTGTTCTTTCTTTTAGTTTTTTCTTTTGTTATTTCTGCTGTTTTTTCTTTGAAGAATAATGTCCTTTATTTTTTGTCCTGGAACTTCAATTTTCAGAATCCGACCTCCAAACTTAGCCCTTTTTCCAATATCTGCCAAGTATTCCTGCAATGGGGGCTTTAAAAATAACGTGAAGCCTTAGTCTCTGCTACAACACTTATCCTCTGGCTCTCTACCCGGTTGGGTAGAGAGCTTTTCACGTTTTCTTAGTTACCAGTCTTCTCTGCTGGTTGGGACTGTGACCTTGATCGAAATCTCGACGTATGTAATGTCACGCTTTGTCAAACTGGATGTCCTTTTTGATCCAAAAATAGTTGAATACCATCCAGATGGTAATGTCAATCAACCTCGTACGAGCTGGGCTCTTTGTTTTTTTTTGTTTTTTTCTTCTGCATGCTTTAAAGTACAAGCTATCCATAGGTGATAACTGAATTCAGAAATATATCAGCCAGGGCCGCATTCTTCACCAAAATTGTTAGAAATTGTAGAATCCTCAGCTCTTTTACGATACTTCAAGAAAAGTTGTTTATTTCCACATAGCAAACACAACCAAATTTTCATTAGCATATGGTAAAATGTGGTACTGGCTACAGAAGGAGAGAGAGAGATCTTTTAGAGTACAGAGTTTTTCCTTTCTCTTCTCTGAGCAGTATTCATTTATGGTGCAACATTTAGCACCTCTCCAAGAAAGGTAGTACTTCTAAACATAAAAGTAACACCCACTCTTGCCTATGTGATTTGAGTCCAGGGCCGCAGATAAGCCAGTACAACTGGCTCTGTTGTACCGGGCCCAGCCAGCGGGCAATCTGAATGAATGAGTGCAGAAAAAAAAGTATTTCTCCAAGAAGCTAGCTTCCCACTCTAGCTTAGGAGTCACTCACGTCCCGACTGCTGCTGTCGCCTCCCACCTATGTGCTGTTTGTGAAAACTGATACATGGAGGCTCCGGCAGAACGGAACAGGCTGCTGTCTGGACCGGGCAGTCTAATCTCCTGTCATTACCCTTTGGTGATAAGAGAACAGACGTAACAGTCACCACATTCCCAGGATGAAGCACAGGAAGACGTCTTTCAGGTGTTGAGGTGCTTGAGCGGGGGAGGAGGGGGGTAATTTACAGCATGAAGTCAGATAGCTGACCAGCCTGTCATCCTTAAAGTATATCATGTGCTGAGTGTATAGAAGCCGCACATCCCCCACCTCTGCTGCACCTTCCTATCCAGCCTGTGTCTATCACACAGGGGGGCTGCACACTTGTGTTCTGTCTAGTTTCTTCTTGGGATCCTTATGTAGGAATCTTGACCCTCTGGAGACATTCAGTATACTCCTTTCTGAATGGAATGCTATCCTCATTTTTTTCCCCCAGTGTTTTGGCAATAAGCCAAGTGATACTAAAAGGGTTTTATTTTATTTTTTAATTAACAACATATTCTTACCTGCTGACCATCTCCTGCAGTATTGCTGCAGTCTCTGACCATCTCCTATACTATATCTGCAGTCTCTGACCATCTCCTGTATCATGTCTGTAGTCTCTGACCATCTCCTGTATCATGCCTGCAGTCTCTGACCATCTCCTGTATCATGTCTTCAGTCTCTGACCATCTCCTGTATCATGTCTGTAGTCTCTGACCATCTCCTGTATCATGTCTGCAGTCTCTGACCATCTCCTGTATCATGTCTGCAGTCTCTGACCATATCCTGTATTATGTATGCAGTCTCTGACCATCTCCTGTAGGATGTCTGTGGTCTCTCTGCAGGCATTGTATGCGTTATGGCATTGGCAGGAGGTCTGTTCTCATCTGAAAACAGTATTTCTTTTGGATAATCCAACTTATAACTGGCTGGAGAAAGATAAATGGCACTTGAAGACAAACCTGCACTTTTTTCATGGTGGGTCTGGGGAGGGGCCAGGGGGTGGGGCCATAGATGGGGCTGAAGGAGGGACCAGGGGTGGGGCTGAAGGGGGGGCCCCGTCAGGTAGGCTGTATGGGGCCCCATGATTTCTATCAGAGGCCCTGTTTGAGTCTATAGTAAGTAACCTAACTCCACCCAACGTTCTGACAAAGTACTTTAAAATAGATATACATACACAGCATAATTAATTTTCTGTCCTTGAGAGAAGTAATATGACATTTACATATATTTCAGAGACTTTTATCATTTAAAATAATAATAAACCTAAAACTCTAACAGCGCTCACCAGTGCTCTCATAGTTCATTGAGAACTACAAGCCGTCAGCCTCAATGGTTGACCGTAGTTGTAGTTCCCTCATTCACAGAATTGCAAAAGTGGGTGCAGAGAAAATCCCCTGCCCGCTGTCACAATGGGGGGAGCAGGGGCTGATGATTTAGTAACATGTTACACCCTGAATACAGGTGTAACACATAACATGTTATGAAAGGTGTACTTCGCCTTTAAAACCCATGACAGAGTTTTTTTTGGTCATGTCTCATCAGGGAGATTTCTCTTCACTGTCTTTCCTGTGGACATGTTTCAGGATTATCGGTGATCTGAGTGCAAGGTATGACAAGGATGCAGCCTCCAGTATTAGAGAGTTGCTCTCTTGCTTTCTAAGTTTAATGTGAACTTGTTGGTTTCAGTCTCCTGTAGTCACACTACAAATCATTAGAGCTCCCTCTAGCTGCAGCCTAGTAATATCATTACTGGGAGGTTTATTTATTTATCCTCTAGATAACTATCGGCATATGTTCCTAGCAAGAAAAATTAACATGAGGGAATTTTAAAGTTTGTATATGTTGGGCAATGGACATGTGGGGGGAGGGTCACAATGCTGTTCAATTATATTTGTGGAAACATCCCGCTTTTGAAAAGGGTTGCCAAATATCTCATATGCAGTGGCGTCGAGAGGGGGCTGACCCGGACTATAGCCCTGAGTGGGCCCCCAAAAAGCTCTCATATTACTCAATGACAATTATTAGCCTCCGAGTCCCAAGGCCTGGGGTTGGCCGGGAACTCAGGGCTATTGGCCGCCTGCCCTGAGGCTGCTTTGCAGGGCCAATCCTGGGCGGGTTCACTGGCTGCCTCTGAAAGGCAGAGGGGGTGAGCGCCACCGGTTTTATTTTAGAGTGGGGATCTCCCGCTTACCCGGCGCGGCCGAGTCATGCCAAGTTTTGCCTTCTGGACCGACTTCTATGATGGACGTCACACTGGTTCAATGCTGGACGTGAGACGTCTATCATAGGAGCTGGTCCAGGAGGTGGGACAATGGCCACACTGAGTAAGCGAGAGAACCCCGCTCTGTGTAAACTGGTGTCTCTCCTCTCCCCATGCACTGGCAAGGCTGCGCTGATGGGCACTGACAAGGCTGCGCTGATGGGCACTGGTGAGGCTGAGCTGATGGGCACCGATCAGGCAGCATTGATGGGAACAGGTAAAGCTCAGTGCCCATCAGTGCAGCCTTACCTGTGGGCATTGATGGGCACTGGTGAGGCTGCATTGATGGGCACTGGTGAGGCTGCATTGATGGGCACTGGTGAGGCTGCATTGATGGGCACTGGTGAAGCTGCATTGATGGGCAATGATCAGGCTGCACTGATAAGGCTGCACTGTGCCCATCAATGCAGCCTGATCAGTACTGAGGCTGCATTGATGGGTACTGATGAGGCTGCATTGATGGGCACTGATGAGGCTGCATTGATGGGCACTTGTGAGGCTGCATTGATGGGCACTGGTGAAGCTGCATTGATGGGCAATGATCAGGCTGCACTGTGCCCATCAATGCAGCCTGATCAGTACTGAGGCTGCATTGATGGGTACTGATCAGGCTGCATTGATGGGCACTTGTGAGACGGCATTGATGGGCACTTGTGAGACGGCATTGATGGGCACTTGTGAGACGGCATTGATGGGCACTGGTGAGGCTGCATTGATGGGCACTGGTGAGGCTGCATTGATGGGCACTGGTGAGGCTGCATTGATGGGCACTGGTGAGGCTGCATTGATGGGCACTGGTGAGCCAGGCAGCAACCAGTAAGTGAGCCTAACCCCCCCCCCCCATGATGCTGGGCTTGGGCTGGACTTACTTTAAAACGTGGGGTGGGTTATCAAATTTACCTTCGGACTGAAGCCCCTGGTCTTTTTCCAACACTTAGCAACACCCCTGCTCATATGTTAATATTTCCTTTTGGTTATGTGTTCTTCGAGAATATCTTTGTTCAGAGGACAGAATTCCTTCTTTCACTGGTTCATATGGTGTTGATGCAGCTTGTATTTCTGGCTCCTGTTGAAGTGATTCTGGAATATTTTCTTCCACAAGAAACAACTTCATGTGGCATTTCTTGACTTTCTAATTTTCCAGGTGAAAGGTTAGGGTTACTAGGAATGAATTCCTCAGCCTCAGTTCGTATTTGGGGAGCTATGTATTGCTCACTGTCTTGGAAAAGTTTGGGATAATACACATAGTATTCATCATATAAACAAAAAAGTCAGTGCTACTACCCATACATCACTGTGGCTTGTTAATAAATACAACGATTTTTTTAAAGAGCATCGACCGGAGTGCGGATCATCTTTTCCTCACATAGTATTCATCGTCTGAGATATCTGAGATCTCTGGGCTATTGTTTTCTTTCATGCTTGTCGCTGTCCTAGTAGCATTTTTTTTTTGTCTGGTGTAATATCTTCAAAGGGAAAATCATTGACTGGGAGTAGAAGTTGCGTTGAGTAACTCTTACTGGTTTGCTGCCTTTCTCCAGTTTAACTTTGTAGATGCAGTATGGTCTTGCCCTATCTGTTCAACTACCCTGTGAACTTCCTTTTTCCAGTATGTTCAGAGTTTTCCTGGGCCTCCCCTTTCTGACAAATTTATTACAAGTACACGGTCTCCAGCTTGTAGAGCCACTTCCTTTTTGTGTGTTCCTTTTTTGAGAGGTCTTTTGGCTATCAGAAGAAAATCTGTAAGCTAAGCTTCTTTCATTTTGGTAGGCCATTTTTCAGCATACTGCTGGATCTTTCATCCGTCTCATCATCCATATCAAATAACTGGTCAACTGGTAAATGGGGTATGTTCTGCCATACAACAGAAAGAAAGGAGCATAGCGAGTTGCAGAGCTGGCCCAAAACATTGTGCTGCCTGGGTCCAAGAATGAAATGCTGCCCCCCCCCCCAAAAAAAACATGTCCGCCAAAATCATGTGTCCCTGTGCAGATTGTAATGTGTGCAGACAAACAGATCCTCCCCATCATTGGACTCACCAGATCCCCGGAATCCTCGTGCAGACGGATCCTCCCCTATCCCTGAACTCCTCGTACAGATGTCACCACCGACACCCTGAGAAGCCTCTGCACGGCCTGGGTGAAAACACAAGACATGTGGGCAGAGGGACAGGAGGGGGGCAGCATCACAGTAGCTGGCAGAGGGACAGGTGGGAAGCAGCGTTACAAGAGGTGGGCAGAGGGACAGGTAGGGGCAGTGTCACAGAAGGTGGGCACAGGGACAGGTGGGGGCAGAGTCACAGGAGGTGGGTAGAGGGACATTTGGAAGGCAGCGTCACAGGAGGTGGGCAGAGGAACAGGTGGTAGGCAAGGTCACAGGTGGTGGGAAGAGGGACAGGTGGAGGCAGCATAAGAGGAGGTGGGCAGAGGGACAGGTGGGGAGCAGCGTCACAGAAAGGTGGGCAGAGGGACAGGTGGGAGGTGGTTCACATACAAGTTATAAGGTTGTGTATGAGATACAGAGAGGATGAAGAGGATTTTTTACGCCCCTGGAAGACACTCAGCCTGATTTATAGATCTCCTCATTTTACTGTAATGCTGACCCTATACTTTCTTTCTTAGAAACGTTTAACACTTTTAATTTCTGGTCTAAAGTGGTTTAAAGTGGTTGTAAACCCCCCAATTTTAAAAAAAATATATAAAAACCTGCAAGACAAAGGCATAATGAGCTAGTATGACTAGCATACTAGCTCATTATGAATTGCTTACCTTAGATCGAAACCAGGGATGAGCAGAACCTGCGAACAGACAGAATGTTCGTGTGAACTTTAGAACCCTATTAAATACAATGGACTCGAACGTTCGAAATCTAAAGTGCTAATTATAAAGGCTAATATGCAATTTATTGTCCTAAAAAGTGTTTTGGGGACCCGGGTCCTGCCCCAGGGGACATGTATCAATGCAAAAAAAGGTTAAAAAAATAGACGTTTTTACGGGAGCGGTGATTTTAATAATGCTTAAAATTAAAAAATAAAAGTGAAATATTCCTTTAAATTTCATACCTGGGGTGTGTGTATGATATGCATGTAAAGTTGCGCATGTTTCCCGTGCTTAGAACTGTCCCTGCACAAAGTGTCATTTTTGAAGGAAAAAAAGTCATTTAAAACTCACTCGCGGCTATTAATGAATTGTCGGCTTTTATCAATACATAGAAAAGTCATTGATAAAAAAAAAAAAAAAAGCGTGGGGGTTCCCCCAAATTCAATTACCAGGCCCCTTAGGTCTCCCTAAATATCCATACCAGGCCCTTGAGATCTGGCATGGATTTTAAGGGGAACTCCACCCCAAATTTAAAAAAAAATGGCTTGGAGTCCCCGCAAAAATCCATACCAGACCCTTATCCGAGCACGCAACCTGGCCGGCCGCAGGGGAAGAGGGGGGACGAGAGAGCGGCCCCCCCTCCCTCCTGAACCGTACCAGGCCACATGCCCTCAACATGGGGAGGATGTCCCCATGTTGATGGGAACAAGGGCCTCATCCCCACAACCCTTGCCCGGTGTTTGTGGGGGTCTGCGTGCGGGGGGCTTATCGGAATCTGGAAGACCCCTTTAACAAAGGGGACCCCCAGATCCCGGCCCCCCCTATGTGAATTGGTAAGGGGTACATTGTACCCCTACCATTTCACGAAGAAAGTGTCAAAAAAATTTAATAACACACAAATACCTTGAAAAAGTCCTTTATTAAAAAATAATTAAAAAAGCATTCCAGCGATGAAATCCAGTGTCCCGCGGCGATCCCGATGTCCAGCGCTGTCCGTCATTGGTTGTGCCTGTGCGGACCTGATGGGGAACTTCCTCCGCTGTGTTTTAAATGTATAGACCCGCCCCTTCTAAAGTTCCCCATCAGGTCCGCTCAGCGGACCAGATGCGGAACATGAGAAGGGGCGGGTCTATACATGTATTACACAGCGAACGAAGTTCCCCATCAGGTCCGCCCCCTCGGTATGTCCGACCCCCGCCTACGTCATTGGCCAGAGCGGGGAACTTCCTTCACTGTGTAATTTAAATTTACCTGATGGGGAACTTCGTTCGCTGTGTAATACATGAATAGACCCGCCCCTTCTCTCGTTTCGCATCTGGTCCGCTGAGCGGACCTGATGGGGAACTTTAGAAGGGGTGGGTCTATACATTTAAAACACAGCGGAGGAAGTTCCCCATCAGGTCCGCTCAGGCACAACCAATGACGGACAGCGCTGGACATCGGATCGCCGCGGGACACTGGATTTCATCATTGGAATGTTGTGTTTTTTTTTTTTTTTTTAATAAAGGACTTTTCCAAGGTGTGTGTGTTTTTTTTATTTAAATTTTTTGACACTTTCTTCGTGAAATGGTAGGGGTACAATGTACCCCTTACCAATTCACATAGGGGGGGCCGGGATCTGGGGGCCCCTTTGTTAAAGGGGTCTTCCAGATTCCGATAAGCCCCCCGCAGACCCCCACAACCACCGGGCAAGGGTTGTGGGGATGAGGCCCTTGTCCCCATCAACATGGGGACATCCTCCCCATGTTGAGGGCATGTGGCCTGGTACGGTTCAGGAGGGAGGGGGGGCCGCTCTCTCATCCCCCCCTCTTCCCCTGCGGCCGGCCAGGTTGCGTGCTTGGATAAGGGTCTGGTTTGGATTTTTGGGGGGACTCCACGCCATTTTTTAAAATTTGGGGTGGAGTTCCCCTTAAAATCCATGCCAGATCTCAAGGGCCTGGTATGGATATTTAGGGGGAACCCCACGCCATTTTTTTTTTATTTGTGGCGGGGTTCCCCTTAATATCCATTCCAGACCTAAAGGGCCTGGTAATTGAATTTGGGGGAACCCCCACGCTTTTTTTTTTATTTATTTTTTTATCAATGACTTTTCTATGTATTGACAATTCATTGACAATTCATTATAGCTGCGAGTGAGTTTTAAATGACTTTTTTTCCTTCAAAAATGACACTTTGTGCAGGGGACAGTTCTAAGCACGGGAAACATGCGCCACTTTACATGCATATTATACACACCCCCCAGGTACGAAATTTAAAGGAATATTTCACTTTTATTGTTTCATTTTAAGCATTATTAAAATCACTGCTCCTAAAAAAAAACGGCCGTTTTTAAAACTTTTTTTTGCATTGATACATGTCCCCTGGGGCAGGACCCAGGTCCCCAAACACTTTTTAGGACAATAACTTGCATATAAGCCTTTATAATTGGCACTTTAGATTTCTCCCATAGACTTTTCGAATTTGCCACGAACACCCCAAATTGTTCGTTGTTCGGCGAACAGGCAATGTTCGAGTCGAACATGAGTTCGACTCGAACTCGAAGCTCATCCCTATTCGAAACCCCCAAAGCCGTCCTCGTCTTCCCCTCCAGACATCTCTCCCGGAGGTTACTTCCGGGTATCGCCGCTCCGGCCGGCATTATCCGTCAAAGCCGGCATTATCTATTCAGAAAACCAGCATTCTCAGTGCGCCTGTGCCGATGTCTACGGCGCGCATGCGCCGTAGACATCGGTGCATTTTTTTTGGCAAATATCTCCTGAACCGTGTAGGTTTAGGAGATATTGCAAACACCTACAGGTAAGCCTTAATCTAGGCTTACATGTAGGTGAAAGTTGTTTAGGAGAGTTTACTTCCATTTTAACAACCACTACCAATGACAGTTTCTCTCTAAACCACAAAACAATCAAAATGGTTAGTGGCAACTGTAATTACTACTCGGATTAAGACTTTTTTGCTGCTGCTAACTGTGAACCTTCTCCTGACAGGAATGAAGGGCTACTCAGCGGCAGTGAAGTGACTGCGGCCGGTGGGTGCTCCTGCTATTGAATCTGGCCTGTGCTGTTCTGGGACCAGGAGAGCTGCTCCACCCCCCCTACCGCTCCGCTCCCAGCATGCAAGCAAGACACTGCACGTTAGAGGGAGGGATCCTCGGGTCCTCGGGCAGTCTGCCCGTGTTGCTGCCCCTCTTAAAGTGCCGCCTGTGTCCCATGGACCCACCGGGACCCATGGTAGGGCCGGCCCTGGCCAGTTGCTTCATGTCTAGTACAATTATATGCATGTACTATTTATAGTAAATACTCTTTTCCACTGAGCTTCTAATACATGTCATCGTCATTATCATTGTGCCTGCAAACTTCAGTTACAGCAGGGCTCATGGGAAAAGGCCTGCTTATCAGCTTTGCAGGCGCCAGCCAGTCTGGAAGCTTGGGAGTGGAGCCACGCCTCAGAGGAGACCCAGCATTCCCTGCTAGCAGCGAGAGAGAGGAGCAAGATGGCAGAGGGTGCGCATGTGTACCCAGCTTTAACCTGGTTGCCTGATCTGCAGGAGCAGACACCGATGTCCGGTTGGAGCATCGCTGGGGATTTGTCCTCGGCATGATTGAGGGGACCAAGCGACTGTGCCTGCTGTGTCCTGCTTGCATAATACCAACAACGGTGGCTGGTGCCTGGATTCCGTGCGGCACTGTGACGAACCGCTTCTACGGCTGATATCCAGTGAGCACGAGCCATAGAGCTACAGTGGGGGCCTGCAGTCAGGACTGTGTACTTTGCAGCAACGAAAGTCCCGGAATGCCCGCTAACCCTGCCAGCCCCGCCTGGAAGGAGCCTATGCAGGAAGATGACAAGTCTTCAGGTGAGCCAGCATTGAGTGGTAGCTGTGGGGACATAGACTGGGGATCACCCAGACTTCAGGCACACTTTGGGCCCATGGATGATGAATTTGCAGACTGGTCGTCTCACAGCAGCTTGGAGAAGGAGTGGAAATGGGGACCCACTCAGAGGCAGGAGGAGGCTTCGGTAAAGGTGCTGAACATGCCAGACCGAGCTGAAGGGACGAGAGGAGCCACAGAAGCCTCAGTGTCCAGCGGACTTTCCACAACAGACCCTCAACCACCCAGACCAGAGCAGATGAATACAGGCAGTGGGTAGTGAGGTTGCCCAGTGACTGTGTATATTCAGGAAAAGGGAAACCCAGAGAACTGCCCAGGTTTTCCTTTAGGAGGTTCAGCATAAGACAGTTTGGAGTGATGTCCCTCCCAATACCATGGACATCATAAAAAAAAAACTCAGAGAGAGTGGGAGGATGGCCTGGCATGGGAAAACATGCATATCCCTAAGCCACTGTGGGTGCCAGACTGACTGTGAGGAGACCTGGGCCCGAGAATGGAGGTTGGGGAGAGCAATTTACAAAGACAGAGTGGTGATTGTGAAGGCGAGATGGCCAATTAGAAGCCACTCTGTCGCAGTCAGAAAAGCTGATGGCAGAAGGTTGCCAGATCCAGATCTCTGTCTCTACTGCTTAAGTGCAAAGCTGAGAGGCCAAGATTGTCACATTGACAGCTGGGAGATTGCTGCCTGTGTCTTGCTTTTCTGCTTATTTCAGGCTAGGCCGGCCTGCCTGCACCCTGATCTATGCTAGATGGATGAACTATTCCCACTGATGAACTTGGGTGAAGCCTTTTGGAAAGAGCCTGCTGACAAAGGGAGGTGCTCCTCCCACCAGGGACTCAAAAGAAAGCTGCTTTGAAAAGTGTGTTTCTGCCAGCAGGATCCTAACCCCATGCTTACTGTGTGTGTGTGTGTGTGTGTGTGTGTGTGTATGTATGTATGTATGTATGTATGTATGTATGTATGTGTGTGTGTGTGTGTGTGTATATATATATATATATATACGGGAGGGCCCGTGGAACCCAGAATCTCTTGGAAAGTATGAGATACCCTTGCTTCAGCACCCTGTGCACCTCTTATGTCTAAATCACCCTATGACCATTAGGGGCATAGGGTAACTGAGAAAATATATATTGGACTACTTAAAATAGGACAGTAATATTCATTAACACTGTGAGGGCTATGCCTAGGAAGTATAACTCCTTATTTGGGCATTCCAGGAAGTTTAATTTAAGAGTCATTTAGATCTCATTGTTGCTTGCGCTAATTGACCCTGCAATTGTGTGAAGGTGTATTTATGATGATGTGTATTGTAGTTTAGGAGACAGACAGTCTAGGAAACTCAAAGGTCATGCATATGAGTCATCTTGTCTAAGGGATGTATTGACATTCAGAATAATGTGTATTGGGGGCTCGTTATGTAACCATTGTGTGATGTTGTGGGTGGATCCGGGTCATTGTTCATGTGGTTACTGCAGTATTCTCAAGTGTATATAAAGAGCCTGTATTCCTTCCAATAAAGTTCATGTTCCTGTTTGACCTTCAACACAGAGCTTTGTCTCGTATTTGGGGGAGAATTTTTCGTATGGATTTCTTATTCGGCTGGTTGAAGTGTCTGGTAGCTGTCTTGGTGTTCGGAAAGGGAACGTCCTAATCGTCTTTAACCCCTCTCATACTCAGGGTGCCGTTATATATATATATATATATATATATATATATATATATATATTGTGACAGCAGGAAGGTAAAGTCACCTGGTTGCATCCAGGGGGGTAGATATATTTCGCCCAGATTCAGGCTTTACGCCGACTTATACAACTAGGGAGTTGATGAAGCTCAGCTGAGGCTAGTGGGCTCATGGATGACTCATACCTCTAGGGAGAGGGCTGGGCGTCGTGCAGGCAGGGAGTTGATGAGACCAGCTGAAGCTTGTCAGCTCATTTAAAGGCCTCTATAAAAACTCCCAGCTTCATTAGATGTTAGCTCATGCCTGGAACCAGACCTGTGTGGACTGTCTAGGGAGAGTGAACCCCTGTGCGGTGAGGCAAAGCCTGTGTGGCTATTTGTTTGGACTTTTACTAAACCAGGGACTTAGGGACTAGGACAGCACCAGGCTGATCCCAGTTGTTAGTTTAGGAAACCTGCATGTTTAGTCAGAGGTCAAACTGACCAGGATTTATTTTGTTTATGTTTCTTTTTGGCTTTGCTGTGTTTTTGTCACTGTACATAGAGAAATAAACCGCACCTTTTGATTTTGAAAACCACAACCTCCGTCTGCTGGCCCTGTTTTTGTGTGGGGAGCCCAACCAGGGGGTCACACACACCCGCTACCGAGTTAACCCCCTCACAGTTGGTGGAGAACCAGTGGCAGTTTTTTTTTAAGCCAGCATGGAGGAGATACTGAAACAGCTGGCTCTAGCAAATGCCAATCAACAGCAGACAAATGCAGGTTTGCAAAGGAGCCTTGCAGCCCAGCAGCAAGCTCATCAACAAGCCCAGCAGCAATCTGAGGCCCGCTTCATAGACCTGTTACAGAAGCAAGAGCAGAGACTACAACAAATGGAAGCAGTAATGCAGCAACGTCCGCAGACCAGTGAGGAAAGCCGTCCCACTAATACCGCGTCCTTTGGGGTGAGTCGTTTATTGACAAAAATGACTGGAGAGGATGATCCAGAGGTATTTTTGACCACATTTGAAAGGACTGCTGAAAGAGAAAAGTGGCCTGAGGAGCAGTGGGCTGGACTGGTGGCTCCTCTGTTAACTGGTGAATCGCAGAAGGCTTACTATGACCTAGAGCCTGACCAAGCAAAAGACTATGTGATGCTAAAAGCTGAAATATTGGCAAGGCTGGGTGTCACCCTGGCTGTCCGGGCTCAGCGTGTGCATAACTGGACTTTCCAGCTTGGAAAACCCCCCAGGTCTCAAATGTATGATCTCATTCACCTGAGCAGGAAGTGGCTACAGCCAGAGACTTTGTCCGCACCAGAGATTGTGGAACGTGTTGTAATGGATCGGTTTTTGAGAGCTCTTCCTACTGCCATCCAAAAGTGGGTAAGCCATGGAGACCCAGAGACGGCCGGTGGTCTTGTGGATCGTGTAGAGAAATACTTGGCTACAGAGAACCTGACGGCCTCTTCCAGAGACACTCGGACTTTCCACCCTAAGACCAGACCATCCCCAGGGGCGGATAAGAGGATTCCAAGGGGTGAGGGTGGAGAGAGTGAGAGGGTGGGAGCTCTACCCAAAGTTTGGCGAGAACAGCCTGGGAAGTCAGGGGCTCAAGAGGCAGCCAAATGGATTGTTTGCTACCGCTGCCGGCAAGCGGGACATATTGCAGCAAATTGCCCGGTTGTGGAGGAACCCATGCAATGTGACTTTCTGATGGACAGACGTCAGTCGCTGTGTGCGACAGTCGCATGCACTGCCATTCGGGGAACTGAGAAACATTTATGCAAAATGTGTATTAATGGTAGAAATGTTGTGGTATTACTGGATTCAGGTAGCCTTGTGACCCTGATAAAGGCTGAATTAGTTAAAACAGAGGTCTCTGGGAATAGCAAGGTAGCTGTTATTTGTGTGCATGGGGACACCCGAGAGTATCCAGTGACTACAGTGTGTTTCGAGACCCCCAAAGGTACCCTCTCTCATCCAGTGGGGTTAGTATCTCAATTACCGCATGATGCCATTGTGGGAAGGGATTTTCCGAAGTTCTGGGAACTGTGGGATGATCCTGAGCCCCCCACTGGTGCCCCTATGTACCAGGAATGTGATAGCCAGAACTCCTCTGAGAGTGGTGAGGACTCTCCAGAATTTCCCTTGTCAGTATTGGCAGGGGAGACTCAAGAAACTGGAGAGGAGCCCACCTCCTCAGACGAAAACCTACCGTCTGTGGAGTTTTCTGATCTGGAGGTTCACAGGGAAAATTTTGCCACAGAACAGTTAAAAGACCCCGCCCTAATAAAGGCACGGGAAAACGTAGTGGAAATAGATGGCGAGTTAGTGAACCCAGATAATACCTGCACTTACCCATACTTCAGCGTAGAGAAGGACCTACTGTATCGGGTGGCAAAAAGGGCAGAAGAAACCGTTGAGCAGCTTGTGGTGCCCAAACCTTACAGGAAGTTGGTGTTGGAGTTGGCCCATGGGCACATTCTTGGAGGTCATCTGGGGACAGAGAAAACCCGAGAGAGGGTATTACAGAGATTCTATTGGCCTGGGGTGATGAAGGACATAGAAAATTATTGTTCCTCCTGCCCTGTGTGTCAGAGGTCGGCCCCGATGCCACATTTCCGTAGCCCGCTGGTCCCTCTACCCATCATTGAGGTCCCGTTTGAGAGAATCGCAATGGATTTGGTAGGTCCTATAATCAAGTCCGCTAGGGGGCACCAGTACATATTGGTTATAATGGACTATGCCACCCGTTATCCAGAAGCGATCCCTCTCAGAAATACCTCGGCCAAAACCATAGCCAAAGAGCTATCTCTTGTTTTTAGCCGGGTGGGTATTTGTAAAGAACTGCTTACGGACCAAGGTACACCCTTTATGTCCCGGGTTATGAAAGAGCTGTGTAAATTGCTCAAAGTGACGCAATTGCGTACATCTGTGTATCACCCCCAAACCGATGGGCTGGTTGAAAGATTCAACAAAACCCTAAAACAAATGTTGAAGAAAGTGGTGGATAGAGATGGAAAGGATTGGGACTGTCTACTTCCTTATTTGATGTTTGCTATTAGGGAGGTGCCCCAATCCTCTACGGGATTCTCCCCCTTTGAGTTACTGTATGGGAGACACCCAAGAGGGCTGTTGGATATTGCCAAGGAAACTTGGGAAAGTGAGAGTTCTCCCCACAGGAGTGTGATTGAGCATGTCGCCCTGATGCAAGATCGAATTGCACAGGTAATGCCCATCGTGAAGGAACATTTGGCCCAAGCGCAGTTGGCACAGCAGAGAGTGTACAACCGTGGAGCAAAGACCCGTACCTTTTCCCCGGGGGATAGGATATTGGTACTTGTCCCTACGGTTGAAAGTAAATTCCTTGCCAAATGGCAAGGCCCCTACGAGATAATGGAAAAAGTGAGCGAAGTGAATTACAAGGTCAGACAACCAGGAAGGCGAAAGCCCGAACAGATATATCACGTTAATCTGTTGAAAGCCTGGAGGGATAGAGAGTCCCTAGTCGCAGAAACTTGGTCACCAGCTCAAACTGGTTGCGTGATTCCGGAGGTTGGAATAGCAGCCACCTTGTCACAACCCCAACAACAGGAGGTTAAGGAGTTTGTGCTTCGCAACAAGGAGGTGTTCTCTGAGCTGCCGGGACAAACATCTGGGGTAGAGCATGATATTATTACCCCGCCCGGTGAAAGGGTGAAGTTAAAACCCTATCGGATCCCAGAGGCCCGACGGGAGGCAATACGGGAGGAAGTACAGAAAATGCTGAACTTAGGGGTGATAGAGGAGTCCCAAAGTGATTGGTCTAGTCCCATTGTGTTGGTGCCTAAACCGGATGGGAGCTGGCGATTTTGTAACGATTTTCGTCAGTTGAACAAAGTTACAAAATTTGACACCTACCCCATGCCACGTATAGATGAGTTGATCGACCGGCTGGGAACAGCCCGATACATGACGACTCTTGACCTCACAAAAGGGTATTGGCAAATTCCCCTGGCCAAGTCGGCCAAAGAGAAAACCGCATTTGTAACCCCAGACGGGGCGTTCCAATATAAGAGAATGCCGTTCGGGTTACAGAATGCGCCGGCCACATTCCAGCGGAAAATGGACCAGATACTGAGGCCCCATCGGAAGTATGCTGCGGCTTACCTGGATGACGTAATTGTCCATAGCACAGATTGGGCCTCACATCTGCCAAAAGTGCAAGCAGTCCTAGACTCTATCCGGGAAGCGGGGTTTACGGCTAACCCCAAGAAGTGTACCATTGGGCAGGAGGAGGCCAAATATCTTGGGTACACCATTGGCAGGGGAGTGATAAAACCCCAACTCAACAAAGTCGAGGCCATCCAGAGTTGGCCACGTCCCAACAGCAAGAAGCAGGTACGGGCCTTTCTGGGAATCGCGGGTTATTATCGGCGCTTCATTCCCCACTTTGCTTCTAAGGCTGTGCCCCTAACCAACCTGACGAAAGGGAAAGGGTCGGTCATGATTAAATGGACCCCCGAGGCTGAGGCAGCATTCCAATTCTTGAAACAAGCCTTATGTAGCCAGCCAGTGTTGTACTCACCCGACTTCTCTAAAGACTTTGTCGTACAAAGTGATGCGTCAGATGTGGGGTTAGGAGCAGTATTGTCCCAGGTCTGGAACGGGGAAGAGCACCCAGTCATTTACCTCAGCAGGAAGTTGAAGTCCCATGAGGTAAATTACGCCACGGTTGAAAAGGAGTGTTTAGCGGTGAAGTGGGCTCTAGATTCCCTTCGGTACTATCTGCTAGGTAGGCACTTTGACATGGTTACGGATCACGCTCCGTTAAAGTGGATGGCTCAAAACAAGGAAACAAATAGAAGAGTGAATAGGTGGTTCCTGGCCCTCCAGGAATTCAACTTCACAGTAAAGCATCGCCCTGGCGTTCAAATGGGGAATGTGGATGCTTTGTCTCGAGTACATGAATGCCTGATTGCTGGTGTTCCAACCCCGAGGTTAAAACAAGAGGGGGGGGGTATGTGACAGCAGGAAGGTAAAGTCACCTGGTTGCATCCAGGGGGGTAGATATATTTCGCCCAGATTCAGGCTTTACGCCGACTTATACAACTAGGGAGTTGATGAAGCTCAGCTGAGGCTAGTGGGCTCATGGATGACTCATACCTCTAGGGAGAGGGCTGGGCGTTGTGCAGGCAGGGAGTTGATGAGACCAGCTGAAGCTTGTCAGCTCATTTAAAGGCCTCTATAAAAACTCCCAGCTTCATTAGATGTTAGCTCATGCCTGGAACCAGACCTGTGTGGACTGTCTAGGGAGAGTGAACCCCTGTGCGGTGAGGCAAAGCCTGTGTGGCTATTTGTTTGGACTTTTACTAAACCAGGGACTTAGGGACTAGGACAGCACCAGGCTGATCCCAGTTGTTAGTTTAGGAAACCTGCATGTTTAGTCCGAGGTCAAACTGACCAGGATTTATTTTGTTTATGTTTCTTTTTGGCTTTGCTGTGTTTTTGTCACTGTACATAGAGAAATAAACCGCACCTTTTGATTTTGAAAACCACAACCTCCGTCTGCTGGCCCTGTTTTTGTGTGGGGAGCCCAACCAGGGGGTCACACACACCCGCTACCGAGTTAACCCCCTCACAATATATATATATATATATGTGTCAGATATAGTACAGAAGCGCTGACCGAACCCTCGACACTCCTTGGTACATACCTGATAGAGTATGCGCACACTCCTGAAAGGTCACTGGAGACTAGGGATGAGCCGAACACCCCTCAGTTCGGTTCACATCAGAACATTCGAACGGACCGAAAGTTCACACGAACTTTCGAACCCCGTTAAAGTCTATGGGACTCGAACGTCAGAAATCAAAAATGCGAATTTTAAAGGTCAATATGCAAGTTATTGTCCTAAAAAGGGTTTGGGGACCCGGGTCCTGCCCCAGGGTACATGTATCAATGCAAAAAAAAGTTTTAAAAACGTCGGTTTTTTTAGAGCAATGATTTTAATGATGCTTAAAGTGAAAAAATAAAAGTGAAATATTCCTTTAAATATCGTACCTGGGGGTGTATATAGTATGCCTGTGAAGTAGCGCGTGTTTCCCGTGTTTAGAACTGTCCCTGCACAAAATGTAATTTCTGAAGGGGAAAAAAAGTCATTTAAAACTGCTTGCGGCTTTAATGTCATGTCTGGTCCCGGCAATATGGATGAAAATCATTGAGAAAAACGGCAAAGGATTTGGCCAAGGCTTTCCAAAACCGAGCAGTAAATTGAACTCCTCTGTCAGAGACGATATGTGAAGGCATCCCATGAAGACAAAAGATCTCCTTAATGAAAGTTGTGGCAAGACTGGGAGCAGAAGGTAGGCCTGGGAGAGGGATCAAGTGACACATTTTGGAGAACCGATCCACCACTACCCAGATGACTGTGGAACCTGTTGAGAGGGGCAGATCCGAGATAAAATCCATGGAAATACAGCACCAAGGTATATCGGGAACTGGTAAGGGCAGAAGCAACCCGGCTGGGGCGGATGTGGAAGACTTGGATAGTAGATAAACCGTACAAGCTTGAATGTACTCTTTGACATCCTTACGAAGAGAGGGCCACCAGTAATGACGCTGAAGAAGGTCACAAGTACGAGGTATACCAGGATGTCCAGAGAACTTGGAGTCATGAGCCCACGCAAGGAGTTTGGGATGAAGTGCAGGAACTACAAAAGTTTTACCTGGGGGAGGCTGCGTAGACCGGAGCTGAGGAGTGGCTAGAATTTGATGCAGAGGGATGATGGGACCAGGATCGAGGCGATTCTCAGAATCATTGCCGTCGAGGGACCTGGACAAGACATCGGCACGAAGGTTTTTGGCACCAGGACGAAAGGTAATATTGAAGTTGAAGCGGGCGAAAAAGAGGGCCCAGCGAGCTTGGCGTGGGTTCAAGCGTTTTGCGGATTGTAAATACAGGTCCTTCTCAAAAAATTAGCATATTGTGATAAAGTTCATTATTTTCTGTAATGTACTGATAAACATTAGACTTTCATATATTTTAGATTCATTACACACAACTGAAGTAGTTCAAGCCTTTTCTTGTTTTAATATTGATGATTTTGGCATACAGCTCATGACAACCCAAAAATCCTATCTCAAAAAATTAGCATATCATGAAAAGGTTCTCTAAACGAGCTAATAACCTAATCATCTGAATCAACTAATTAACTCTAAACACCTGCAAAAGATTCCTGAGGCTTTTAAAAACTCCCAGCCTGGTTCATTACGCAAAACCGCAATCATGGGTAAGACTGCCGACCTGACTGCTGTCCAGAAGGCCATCATTGACACCCTCAAGCAAGAGGGTAAGACACAAAGAAATTTCTGAACGAATAGGCTGTTCCCAGAGTGCTGTATCAAGGCACCTCAGTGGGAAGTCTGTGGGAAGGAAAAAGTGTGGCAGAAAACGCTGCACAACGAGAAGAGGTGACCGGACCCTGAAGAAGATTGTGGAGAAGGACCGATTCCAGACCTTGGAGGACCTGCGGAAGCAGCGGACTGAGTCTGGAGTAGAAACATCCAGAGCCACCGTGAACAGGCGTGTGCAGGAAATGGGCTACAGGTGCCGCATTCCCCAGGTCAAGCCACTTTTGAACCAGAAACAGCGGCAGAAGCGCCTGACCTGGGCTACAGAGAAGCAGCACTGGACTGTTGCTCAGTGGTCCAAAGTACTTTTTTCGGATGAAAGCAAATTTTGCATGTCATTCGGAAATCAAGGTGCCAGAGTCTGGAGGAAGACTGGGGAGAGAGAAATGCCAAAATGCCTGAAGTCCAGTGTCAAGTACCCACAGTCAGTGATGGTCTGGGGTGCCATGTCAGCTGCTGGTGTTGGTCCACTGTGTTTTATCAAGGGCAGGGTCAATGCAGCTAGCTATCAGGAGATTTTGGAGCACTTCATGCTTCCATCTGCTGAAAAGTTTTATGGAGATGAAGATTTCATTTTTCAGCACGACCTGGCACCTGCTCACAGTGCCAAAACCACTGGTAAATGGTTTACTGACCATGGTATTACTGTGCTCAATTGGCCTGCCAACTCTCCTGACCTGAACCCCATAGAGAATCTGTGGGATATTGGGAAGAGAAAGTTGAGAGACGCAAGACCCAACACTCTGGATGAGCTTAAGGCCGCTATCGAAGCATGCTGGGCCTCCATAACACCTCAGCAGTGCCACAGGCTGGTTGCCTCCATGCCACGCCGCATTGAAGCAGTCATTTCTGAAAAAGGATTCCCGACCAAGTATTGAGTGCATAACTGAACATAATTATTTGAAGGTTGACTTTTTTTTGTATTAAAAACACTTTTCTTTTATTGGTCGGATGAAATATGCTAATTTTTTGAGATAGGAATTTTGGGTTGTCATGAGCTGTATGCCAAAATCATCAATATTAAAACAAGAAAAGGCTTGAACTACTTCAGCTGTGTGTAATGAATCTAAAATATATGAAAGTCTAATGTTTATCAGTACATTACAGAAAATAATGAACTTTATCACAATATGCTAATTTTTTGAGAAGGACCTGTACTGCAGATTTTTATGATCAGTATAGATGGTAATGCAATGGGGAGAACCCTCTAGAAGATGTCGCCATTCTTGAACAGCTAGTTTTATAGCCAGTAGCTCACGGTCCCCAATGGTATAGTTCTTTTCCGCATCAGAAAACTTCTTGGAAAAGAATCCGCAAGGCTGAGACTTGCCCTTCTGAGCTTGGAGTAGGACGGCACCGACTCCTACTGAGGAGGCATCAACTTCCATAGAAAAGGGTTTTGTAATGTCCAGACGTAGGAGAATTGGGGCGAAGAGGAAGGCTGCCTTGAGTTTGTGGAAAGCATTAATGGCTTCAGGGGACCAGAGCCGGGCATTGACACCCTTGCGGGTGAGAGATGTAATAAGGGTCCACCAAGGTGGAGTAATTATGAATGAATTGGTGAAGCCCAAAAAGCGTTGGGTGGCTTTAAGACCAGAGGGCTGGGGCACTCAGAGATGGCCCGAAGTTTGGCTGGGTCCATGAGGAGGCCCTGTGACGAGATTATGTAGCCCAGAAATGGAACTTGTGTTTGTTCTACTAGGCACTTCTCCAATTTAGCATATAGACAATTGTCCCGTAGACGCTGTAGCACAGCTTTCACATGGAGACGATGGGTGAGTAAGTTTGGTGAGAAAATAAGAATATCATCCAGATATACAATAACACAGACATACAGAAGGTTGCGGAAGATCTCATTAACCAAATTTTGGAAGACAGCTGGGGCATTGCATAAGCCAAAGGGCATCACAAGATATTCATAATGTCCGTCCCTGGTGTTAAAGGCAGTCTTCCACTCGTCTCCTTCCCGGATTCTTATTAAATTGTAGGCCCCTCTAAGATCCAATTTGGTAAAACATGAGAACCTCGCAGTCTGTCAAAGAGTTCCGAAATTAAAGGAAGAGGGTATCGGTTCTTCACGGTGATGGTGTTAAGGCCCCTGTAGTCGATGCATGGACGGAGTGAACCATCCATTTTCCCTACAAAGAAAAACCCGGCTCCGGCAGGTGAGTTGGATTTCCTGATGAAACCCTTTTGCAGGTTTTCCTGAATGTATTCAGACATGGCTTGTGTCTCTGGGATAGATAGAGGGTAGACTCGGCCTCAGGGAGGAGAGGTCCCTGGTAACAGATCAATGGAGCAGTCAGTCTCTGTGAGAAGGAAGGCGATCAGCTGACTTTTTGCAGAAAACATCTCGGAAGGACTGATATTGGGAAGGCAACATGGGAGTTGTGGAGGTTTCAGCCAGAGGTATGGAAGGCGGTGGTATTACCTTGGAAAAGCATTGTTGCTGACACTGAGGACCCCAAGACAATACTTGGAGAGAGGTATCTTGATTGGAACTCTGGTCGAGTGACTTAGACCCTGGAGTTTCCCAGACGGACTGGACAGGAGTTCAAGAGATGTCCTTTATCGCCGCAATAAAGGCACAAGCCCAAACCCATGCGCCGGGCACGTTCCTCTGGAGAGAGGCGAGTTTGACCAAGCTGCATAGGTTCTTCCAACGTTTGAGAGGTTGGAGAGGGTTCCACAAGTCTTTGGAGTGCCTGTGCTGGACGGCCAGCAGGGGGATGACTGGATCTGGATCTCTCCAGGGCCCACTCCTGGAAACGAATGTCTATTTGAACGCTTAATGCGATTAAATCATCCAATGTGGTAGGAATGGTGCGTCCAGCGAGTTCATCCTTTGCACACTCAGATAGGCCTTACCAGAAGGTAGCGGTAAGAGCCTCATTATTCCATTTTGAGTTCAGCGGCCAGCATTCGTAATTGAACTGCGTATTGACTGACTGTTATTCCTTACTGACGGAGACGAAGGAGGGCCCCAGCAGCAGAAGACACTCTGCCGGGCTCATCAAGTTTTCCGGAAAGCATCCAAAAAGGCCTGGAGGTTGGAGGTGATAGAATCGTGTTGTTCCCAGAGTGGGGAGGCCCAAGCTAGGGCATCACCAGAAAGTAGATAGATGATATATGCAACTTTGGTGCGATTAGTTGGAAAATGGTGGCTGGAAAGTTCAAAGTGGATGGAACACTGATTAATGAAGCCACGCCAAGCCTTAGGGTCGCCAGAAAAATGAGTTGGTGGTGGCAGATGCAAGCAGGGATTGCCTGGAGAGGCAGGTAACACGGGAGCAGATGAGGCAGAAGCAGAAGCCGAAGGAGCTGAAGTTGCAGCGACTTGCAGGCGATCCAGGCGGGAGGCAAGATCCTGTAGAAACAGCATTATTTGCTCTTTATTTGCTTGCTGGGAGTTAAGTCGCTGAACTAGATGTTGCATCTGGTCCTCAGTTAGTGGCCGACTCTCTGAGGAGCTCATGGCTTGAGCAAACTGTCACAATGGTACTGAAGTGAGCCCACAGGCGAGCAGGTGACACGGGATCCCCCAGGGTGTGGAACCTAAGGGCCAGCCGGTATTCCGACAGGGACCCCCTCACGAGGGTTTGGGCTTGGCTGCATGCTGACCCCAGGTCACGACTCCCAGGTTCACCCTGCTCACGAGGAGAGTACCAGAAGACACAGAGGGATGGATGGATGGCTAAAGCAAAAGGAGAGCACAAATACCGAGCCAAGGTCAGGGCGGGCAGCAGACAGGGTAAACAGGAGGACTAGCCGATTCGGTACACAAGAAGTCTGGTTAAGTAGGTTACAGGCAGGGAGCTCTGAAACAAGTGTTGCTCAAGCAACCAGAAACTAGTTTGAGTGCAATTTAAATAGTGAGGCACATGGGAGGCTGGACAGGAAGTAGCAGGAAGGAAGAATATATTAAGCCACAGGTGAAGCCGGCGACACCCATAGCTGCAGAGTGCAGCCAGAGCTGAACACAAGCTAGTGGAACAACAGGTGCCAGCCAACCTACAGCAGTATAGGTAAGACACAGATCAGCTCTGCAGCTGATCTGTGACATGCAGCTGCATGCCTGTGGTATTATTAGAAACAAAACACCAGCAATTGTCTGCAGTTAGATTTAGTTGCACACTGTGTACAGGATAGAGTACACTGACTGAAAATACTGCAGATGCCTGCCTGTGGTATTATTAGGAACAGAACACCAGCAATTGTCTGCAGTTAGCTTTAGTTGCACACTGTGCACAGGATACAGTACACTGACTGGTGCCACAACACTGCAACCCCTCACAGATACTCTAGTTGAAGCGCAGGAATGAGCCCTGCTGCAAAGCATTGCATCAAAAATTGTAATTACATGCCACTGTGCACAGGATACAGTACACTGACTGAAAATACTGCAGCTGCCTGCCTGTAAGTATATTAGGAAGAGAACACCAGCAATTGTCTGCAGTTAGCTTTAGTTGCACACTGTGCACAGGATAAAGTACACTGACTGAAAATACTGCAGCTGCCTGCATGAGGTATTATTAGGAAGAGAACACCAGCAATTGCCTGCATTTAGCTTTAGTTGCACACTGTGCATAGGATGCAGTACACTGACCTAAAATACTGCAGTTGCCTGCCTGAGGTATTATTAGGATCAGAACACCAGCAATTGTCTGCAGTAAGCTTTAGTTGCACACTGTGCACAGGAGAAAAATTCAGAGATTGGCACCACAACTTTCGCAAAGGCCAAATAATATACACCAATTTGGGTTATTTTACCAAAGATATGTAGCAGCGTAAATTTTGGCCAAAATTTATGAAGAAAAATTACTAATTTGCTAAATTTTATAACAGAAACAAAGAAAATGCTTTTTTTAACCGAATTTTCGGTCTTTTTTTCTTTTATAGCGCAAAAAATAAAACCTCCAGCTGTGATTAAATACCGCCACAAGAAAGCTCTTTGTGTGAAAAAAAGGACAAAAATGTTATAGGTACAGTGTTGCATGACTGAGTAATTGTCATTCAAAATGTGAGAGCACCGAAAGCTGAAAATTGGTCTGGTTAGGAAGGGGGTTTAAGTGCCCAGTGGTCAAGTGGTTAATCACTTAATACCCAGGCCATTTCTGACACTTCGCTCCTACATGTAGAAATTTACTTTTTTTGATAGAAAACTGCTTAGAACCCCCAAACATATTTTTTTTTTTTTTAGCAGAGACCCTATAGAATAAAATGGTGAGTGTTGCAATTTTGTATGTCACACGGTATTTGTGCACCGGTTTTTCAAAATTAAAGTAAGCCCAATTTTTTGGTATAATGTGAAAGATGATGTTACGCTGAGTAAATGGGTACCTAACATGTCACGCTTTAAAATTGCATCTGCCCGTGGAAAGGCGGCAAACTACGGTGCTTAAAATTCTCTATAGGCAACTTTACAGATTTCCAGTTTAGAGTTGTACAGGAGGTCTGGTGCTAGAATTATTGCTCTCACTCTGACGTTTGCGACAATACCTTACACGTGTGGTGCAATCAGTGCTGGGGCAGGGTCATCCAGTGCCCAGGGCAAAAATGGCAAACTGCGCCCCCCCCCCCCCCCCGGGATTGGGCCAAAAGTGGTGTAAGGTTTATAATGTTTGTGACAGGCACTGAAATAGTACTACCAGTGTTACACTGAAGCAACCTGGAGAGTTTAAAATTGGTGCACACTTATGGGGTAGTGGTCGGTGGTGTCACTGGAAGGAAAAATGTCCCAGCAGTGGTGTAGTCCCTGGGGGTAATTGTCCCTGCCTCTGTAGTATCACTGGAAGGAAGAAATGTCCCTGTGTTGATGGCATCATTGGGAATGAAATATGCCTTTATGTTGTTGGTGTCAGTCTGAGGAGGACTGATTGGCATCTATGTCAGTGGGATGAGGGAGGCTAGGTGGACTCTGAAGGGTACATGGTCCTTAAGGGCTCTATGGGGGAACTGAGGGAGTAAGGGGGGCTGAACGGTCTCTAGGTGCTCGTTCAGACATGTGGCTTTCAATGCTGATGTTTGACAGGTGGTGAGTGGGGCCATATGTTGCTACCACCGGTTTTAACCCTAAAAATGCTGACCTACTGTGTGCAGTGCATGCCATTTCAATTTTGCCATGTGTACAACCCTGGCTGGCATTTTCAGGTTGGTGGTTAGGGCACTAAAACACTTGCCTTCCTCCCACCTGTGTGAATGAGCACCAATGCCTTGCTTATACTTGTGCTTTAAGGGGTCGTATAATAAGGTGGTTGAGCTGCAGTTTTACTGTCTCCACCCCTTTAAGCTTCAAATGTAGCCATATGGGGGTATGAACATGATGCAGCTAAAAAAAAATTAACCCCCCATGTTAATGGAATCATGACAGAATACATTAAGGACTTGTATTAAGGATTCATAGATATGTGGGGTGCCCTTAAAGCAGAGTTCCAGCTATTTCTGTGTTTATTAAAAGTCAGCAGCTACAAAAAGTGTAGCTGCTGACTTTTAATAAACGCACACTCATAGTTGCATAGTTACATATTGTTACATAGTAGGTGAGGTTGAAAAAAGTCACAAGTCCAACCTATGTGTGTGATTATATGTCAGTATTACATTGTATATTCCTGTATGTTGTGGTCGTTCAGGTGCTTATCTAATAGTTTTTTGAAACCATCAATGCTCCCCGCTGAGACCACTGCCTGTGGAAGGGAATTTCAAATCCTTACCGGTCTTACAGTAAAGAACCCTCTACGTAGTTTAAGGTTAAACCTCTCTTCTCATTTTAATGAGTGGCCACGTGTCTTGTTAAACTCCCTTCTGCAAAAAAGTTGTATCCCTATTGTGGGGTCACCAGTAGGGATGATCTTCGAGTTCGAGTCAAACCCATGTTCGACTCAAACATCGCCTGTTCGGCTGTTCGCCGAATTTCGAACATTATGGGCCGTTCGCGACAAATTCTAGTGGCGCGTCACGGCCCATAATTCACTGCTGCATTGCAGTGCATTGCTAGCTGATGATTGGCCAAGCATGCACTATGACCCACATGCTTTGGCCAATCACAGCGCAGAAAAAACGGAGAGCCATAATTGACCAAAGCCAGGGTGGCTTTGGCCAATTATGTCTCAGGGGGTTTAGTACACGCCCCACACTATATAAGGCCGCCGGCTTGGCGGCCTTGTGTAGTGTGTTGTGGGAGAGAGAGAGAGACCACCTTTGTGCAGCTACATCTCACTGCAGGCCATTAGTATGTCTGGAAGGCAAACAATGAGAGGCAGACAGTCACGAGCCAATAAAAGAGGGCAAGCAGGATCTGTGTATAGAGGCAACAGTGCTGGTCGTGGACATGGTGCATCCTTATCAGCACGTGGCTGTGGGACAGGCATGTCCTTTTCGGCAGCTGGCCATGTTGAGCCGCAACATGCAGAAGACTTGGTAGAGTGGCTGACCAAGCCGTCCTCATCCTCCTCATCCTCTCTCACCCAGGCTCAGGGTACTTTGTCTGGCAAAGCAGCTGCCAATGCGGCCTCTTCCCTCGGCTCAATGGCATCAGTCATTCCTTCCCTAGCCCCACCATGTCCTCCTGAGGAGTCCACCGAACTGTTTGACCACTGTGTTGGGTATATGCTCCAGGAGGATGCCCAGCTTTTTGAAGGCTCCGATGATGGAACCTAGCTAGAGGAAGGCAGTAACGTGAGCACAGAGAGAGGGGATAGTAACGTGAGCCCAGAGAGAGGGGGTGCCCAACAAGGACAGCAATCTGGCAGTCATGTTCCCCCAGCTGCAGCATACTGCCAGGTTTGCTACAGTGATGAGGGAGGGGATGATGTGGTCACGAACTCTACGTGGGTGCCTGATAGGAGAGAGGAGGAGGCACATCTCCACCGAGGCAGGATGCCCCCCAGGGGCCAGCTTAAGGGCAGCACTCCCACAGCATCACACCGCAATGCTCCGCATGTGCAGGCCGCTGCTGTCTCTGCGCGTTATTCTAAAAGTTCTTTGGTGTGGGCCTTTTTTGAGACGAGTGCATCAGATCACAGCGCTGCTATTTGCAACATATGTCTCAGGCGTATCTCGCATGGCCAAAACATCACCCGCTTGGGCACCACATGCTTGATTAGACATATGTCAACCTGCCATGCAGTTCGTTGGCAAACACACCTAAAAGACCCACACCAAAGAACAAAGCGGACCTCTCCTTGCTCCTCATCAGCTGGGATCTCCAACCCCACTATACTTTCAGTCCTCTCTGAAACCTGCACTGAGAGGAATGAAGGTGTAGAATTAGGTGTGTCACAGCCAAGTACGTGCGGGCAATCTGCTATCGGTACACCACGTCAGATTGTACCAGCTGCTGCACCGCCGAAAGAAGTTCGTTCCCAGCCATCCACAAGCCCAGTGGTTGAATGCTAGCTTGGCTAAATTGCTAGCACTTCAACTGCTGCCTTTGCAGTTGGTAGACTCTGCCCCCTTCCGTGAGTTTGTGGAATGTGCGGTTCCTCAGTGGCAGGCTCCCAAACGCCACTTTTTCTCACGGAAGGCGATTCCGGCTCTCTACCGGCATGTGGAAGGCATTGTCTTGACCTCGCTGGACAGGGCGGTCAGCAGTAAGGTGCATATTACCACTGACTCGTGGTCCAGCAGGCATGGACAGGGACGTTACCTATCTTTCACGGCGCATTGGGTGACTCTTCTGGCAGCTAGGAAGGATGCAGGACAGGGTGCAGTAGTGTTGGAGGTTGTTCCGCCACCACGCCTCCAAAATGCTACTACTGGTGATTCTCACACACCTCTCTCCTCCACCCACTCCTCTTCTTCTTCCTTCATGGCCTCTTCCTGTGCTTTGTCCTCGGAACCAGCGGTGCTCCGTAGGCGTTCAAGGGGCTATGCAAGTACGCAGGCAAAGAGATGCCATGCGGTGCTTGAGCTGGTGTGCTTGGGGGACAGGAGCCACACTGGGGCAGAGATTCTGTCAGCTCTGCAGGGGCAGGCTCAGAGGTGGTTGACGCCACTCCAGCTTAAGCCAGGAATGGTGGTTTCCGACAATGGCACCAACCTCCTCTCTGCCCTCCAACAGGGACACCTGACCCATGTACCCTGTTTGGCTCACATCCTTAATTAGGTGGTGCAGCGGTTCTTGGGCAGGTACCCGGGCTTACAGGATGTCCTGAGGCAGGCCAGGAAAGTCTGTGTGCATTTCCGCCGGTCATATAATGCCAGTGCTCGGCTGGCTGACCTGCAAAAGGAATTTAACCTGCCCAAGAACCGCCTAATCTGTGACATGCCCACCAGGTGGAACTCAACGTTGGCCATGCTGCAGTGGCTGCACACGCAGCAGAGGGCCACGATTTGAGGAGGCCACGAGGATGATGAGCAGTGACAGTGCATGCAACAGTGACACTGTCCCTCTTGTCCACCTGTTGGAACACACGCTGCGTGGAATAATGGACAAGGCACTTGAGGCAGAACAGAGGGAGGAAGAGGAGGACTTCCTTACCTCTCAAGGCCCTCTTTATCCAGACAGTGTTCCTGCTGGCCCGCCTATCACACAGGAAGAGGAGGAGGAGGAGGATTGTGTCAGCATTGAGGTAGAGCCTAGCACTCAGCATCAGCAGCAGTCTTCAAGGGATCAATTACAGTCCCAAGACACCCATGGACTTGTACGTGGCTGGGAGGAGGTGGTTGCGGATCATGTCATCCTGAGTGACCTAGAGGACTCCGGACCAAATGCCTCAGCAAACCTACGCTGCATGGCCTCCCTGATCCCGCAAAGACTATGGAAGGATCCTCGTAATCGTGCTATCAAGGAGAGGGATCATTACTAGCTGGCAACCCTCCTTGGTCCACGTTACAAGGGTAAGGTTGCGGACCATATCTTGCCGTCGCAGAGGGAGCAGAGGATGAAACATCTTCGGGAGGCCTTGCAAAAAGGTCTGTGCAACGCGTTCCCAGAGACTGGAAGGTTACAAATTCCTGGTCCTGGACAACGTGTTGCTGAGGCTTCGGTCAATCAAAGAAGGAGCGGTGGAAAAGATGGCCGTCTGACCGATGTGTTCAGACAGTTTTTTAGTCCGCAGCTCCAAGGTATGATCGCTTCCAGCAACCATCGCCATCGTCTGGTTTACATGGTGCAGGAATACCTAGGGGCAAGATCAGACTTGGACACCTTTCCCACCGAAAATCCTCTGGGTTACTGGGTCTTGAGGATGGATCACTGGCCAGAGCTTGCACAGTATGCAATTGAGCTACTGGCCTGTCCTGCATCCAGCGTTCTTTCGGAGCGCACATTCAGTGCTGCTGGAGGCTTTGTAACCGATCACAGGGTGCACCTGTCCACCGACTCGGTCGATCGACTGACCTTCATAAAAATTAATCAGTCTTGGATCCCCACCAGCTAGCAAGCACCTGATGCTGATGTAACCAAATTATTTTTTTGAAATGTCAGATCCCTTCAAGACTGCCTATGCTGATGCTGAGTGACTATCCTGTTATGCTGAGTGACTATCCTCTTCCTCCTCAATGATCATGCTGATAGCTTGTGAGAACATTTTTTTGTTCTGGGCACCGCCACTAGTGGCTAAGGCCCAATTTGTCAGCCCCTGTTTAACAGGGGTGTGTAATTAAAATTTTTGATGCAGTACTTTGCAGCAGGGCTCATAACTGCGCTCCAACTAGAGTATCTGTGAGGGGTTGCAGTGTTGTGGCACCAGTGCCTAAGGCCCAATTTTTGTGCCCCTGTTCAACAGGGGCATGTAATTACAATTCTTGATCTAATATTTCACAGCTGGGCCCATTCCTGCGCCCACCAAGAGTAACTGTGAGGGCTTACAGTGTTGTGGCAACACCACTACCACCACCACCAAAGGCCCAATTTTTCTGCCCCTGTTCAACAGGGCATGTAATTACAATTCTTAATCTAATATTTCACATCTGGGCCCATTCCTGCGCCCACCAAGAGTAACTGTGAGGACTTACAGTGTTGTGCCACCAGTACCACCACCTCCACCAAAGGCCCAATTTTTCCTACCACTGTTCAACAATGGCATGTAATTACAATTCTTGATATAATAGTTCACAGCAGGGCATTCCAGCGCCCACCAAGAGTAACTGTAAGGGCTTAGTGTTGTGGCAACACCAACACCTAAGGGCCAAATTTCTGCAGAGTATATACGGCAGGCCCCTACTTTCAAACATCCTACTTACAAACGACTCCTACTTGCAAACGGAAGGAGACAACAGGAAGTGAGAGGAAATCTACCCCTAGGAAGGGAAATTCTCTCCTGTAAGAGTTAATATGGGAAAAAGGTGTCTCCTCTCCGCTGATGCTTTATCACCAATCCTTGTTTCAATAAAAACCCCAAATTTTCAAAAAACATTTGTCATTGGGACAGAAAGTGAGGTGAAATGTTCTGAACAGGTGCACAGATAGCAAAACAAATGTTACAGGGGTGATAACCCTTCCCTATGTTTTCCAAAAAGCTTTACACTTTAAAAATGTACCAGTTCAAAATTACAAAAAGATTCTATGTAACAACAAACATACAGTCCCTGTCTTGTTTGCACCGCCTGTATACTGCTGTTCAGAGTATATAGGGCCTGAGGGCCCCACGCCTTTCCTTTTCTTAATTTGGGTGCAGGGTTCCCCTTAATATCCATACAAGACCCAAAGGGGCTGGTAATGGGCTGGGGGGGGGGGGAGAGTACCGATGCCATTTTTCTCAATGATTTTCATCCGCATTGCCGGGACCAGACATTACATTAAAGCCGCAAGCAGTTTTAAATTACTTTTTTTTCTTTAGAAATGTAATTTTGTGCAGGGACAGTTCTAAACACGGGAAACACGTGCCACTTCACAGGCATACTTTAGACACCCCCCAGGTACGATATTTAAAGGAATATTTAACTTTTTATGTTTTTTTATTTTATGCATCATTAAAATCACTGCTCCCGAAAAAATTTCAGTTTTTAAAACTTCTTTTTGCATTGATACATTTCCCCTGGCGCAGGACCCGGTTCCTCAAACCCTTTTTAGGACAATAACTTGCATATTAGCCTTTATAATTATCACTTTCGATTTTGAGCGTTCGAGTCCCATAGGCTTGAATGGGGTTCCAAAGTTTGCGCGAACTTTCGGTCCGTTCGCAGGTTCTGGTGCGAACTGAACCGGGGGGTGTTCGGCTCATCCCTAGTCACCAGTATGGTATTTGTAAATTGAAATAATATCCCCTTCTCAAGCGTCTCTTCTCCAGAGAGAATAGGTTCAGTGCTCACAACCTTTCCTCATAACTAATATCCTCCAGACCCTTTATTAGCTTTGTTGTCCTTCTTTGTACTCGCTCCATTTCCAGTACATCCTTCCTGAGGACTGGTGCCCAGAACTGGACAGCATACTCTGTGGCCGTGGCGGGGTCTGTCTCTATGTGAGAATTGATCTCAAAGCAAGCGTGAAAGAGGACCTGGTTGATAGAGAGTGTGATGAGTCTGAAGCATTATGGGTGGAACTGCATATAGATGTGAGTGGTTCAAAGTTAATCATTGGAGTTTGTTATAGACCACCCAATGTTAACGAGGAGGTGGAGACTCAGCTCCTTGCACAGATGGAAAGGGCTGCAAGGGCTGGGACGGTGATAATAATGGGGGATTTTAATTACCCAGAAATTGACTGGAGTAATGGCACTGCTGGGACAGTTAAAGGGCAAAAATTTACAAACCTATTACAGGACAATTTTATGGTCCATGAAAAAAACGGATAGTTTGCAGCGCTGGCGGGGTGAATAAAGTGCACAACACTTAAATAATAAACAATATAAATTCAATATTGCCGCTGAATCTTGAACACATGGATGTGGCCCCCCACTAGTGTTGAAACTGTGCAAACTTAAATAATGACAATTACAGGTGAACCAAGTGCTTATTAAGTAAAGGTAAAATATCATTAATAGTACTAGCACATTAAGTCTGTGCTAATCATGAGGAGCTTGATGTTTCCAAACGGTATCCGAGTGGATGATTTCCCCTTTTGCGGCCCTACTCACCAAAAAGATGTAGGAATCACAGAAAAAAAGACACAGCTTGAGTCCAGTAAGTTCTTGAGATTCAACGAATTAGCTCAATAGAATCAGCGAGGAGACGAAGGACATAATAAGGAAGAGAGAAAACATTCATGTGAAGTACGGCTTATGAACAAATAACATTGCGCTGCTAACTGAGAGACTCACGAGACTGCAGTAATAGACAAGCGTCAGTGTGTTCCGGGTTCACAGGCGTGCGTTCCACGAGAACCGGAAACAGCGTCACTGGTTCGGAGTTGGCCAGAAATTACGTCAACATGTTTCTCCCCTCCTCCAGGGCATCATCAAGGACCTTGATGATGCCCTGGAGGAGGGGCGAAACGTCTACGGGCCTTCCTTTTATCTAGATGGCGACTCACCTCCTCATAGAAGGTTAATAGATTGGTTTGGCAAGAACAATTCTTCATGAATCCATGCTCATTACTGCTATTGATACTGTTCTCATTACTAAAATCTTGTATATAGTCCCTTATCCCCTCCAAGAGCTTACATACTATTGATGTTAGGCTAACTGGTCTGTAATGGTCTGGGATATATTTTGGGCCCTTTTTAAATATTGGTGCTACATCGGCTTTTCTCCAATGAGCTGGTACCATTCCAGTCAGTAGACTGTTCGTAAAAATTTGAAACAATAGTCTGGCAATTACTTGACTGAGTTCCCGAAGTACCCTCAAATGCAAGCCATTTGATCCCGGTGATTTTATAATGTTAATTTTTCCAAGTCCAATTTTAATTCTGTCCTCTGTTAACCATGGAGGTGCATCCTGTGATGTGTCATGAGGATAAACACTGCAGTTTTGGTTACTGAAGCCCCCTCGATTCCCTCGTGAAGACTGAGACGAAGAATAAATTCAATACCTTCGTCATCTCCATATCATTTGTAACCAGATGTCCTTCCTCATTCTTTATGGGGTCAATATGGTCTGTCCTCCCTTTTTTACTGTTTACATATGTAATGAAATGTACCACACTCCGCTTGAGTGCTTTCGTCATATACCGCTTCCTCCCAGTCTGAATATACATATCACATATTCCAACCGCTGACAACTACAAACAAGATGATACTCGTTTGATTGCTGAACATGGACTGTTTATTAGAACCAGAATACAAGTCTTAAATACAGTTGAGGAGGAGGTTCCTACCTCCTGCTCATATTACTCTAACAATACACCTGTAACCAGAAACATAAATTAACATGAGCTAATTAACTAATCCCTTAAAGCAGCCGATGTGACTCCCTAACTACAATACACATTATCATACATATCAACATAGAACTCCTTCCTACAATTGCAGGGTCACTTAGCACAACCAACAATGGGTGAAAGACTCCTAGAAGCGGTGGCAAGCCATACTAGACTCATTTACATTATAGAAGACAACAGACAGACCCATGTGTCCCAACAGTATGAATCAGTCACTATTTCTAATATGGCATATACAGGGTTCCCAGAGTCTGTGTCTTGGGGGACATGGACCTGAATCCAAAGTAACACCACCTCAAGGGTCCCCAGGCATACAGCTCACAAAGAGCACCGTTCCCCCAAATGCCAGAGCCCATGATCGGTAGGCAAGAGGCTAGCATTCAGTCCCCTCCAAAAGCCTCTGTCCCGGGTGAGTCTTTCACATTTCTCACCCATCAAGAGTCGACTAACAAGGTCCCAGACCTCCACCTGGTCTGGACATGAGTTAGTCGGGCAAAGTGAACTCACATAGTCAGTCCGCATGATCTCCAATCTTGGCTGCAAGGAGTAGTTGACACCAGTAGGTGTGGGGCAGAGGTCATTGGCTCTCTGTCCGGCTGCCAGCGCTTCAGCTGGGTGGCTTTTAACATTCCGAGACTCGGTCTGCTGCTGGGCAGAGGGGCCGATTGCCCCAGCTTCCTGAAGCTGTAGAGACACTGTAGGTGCTAGGCAGAGCCCAGTGGCGCTCTTCCCTGTTGCCAGTGATTCAATTGGGAGTAGCAGCTTTACTACATCCGCCTGTCACTGGAGAGGGGCCGACTGCCCTGGCTCCTTGGAACTCCACAGTTGTTGCCGGTGCTGGGCAGAGGTTGGTAGCACTTTGCCCTCTTGCCAGCACTTCTGCTGGCGACTCCACATCCTCCGCTTTGGCTAACTGTTGGGGCAGGAGGCTGTCTTCCTCCACTTCCAAACTGTGTAGCTGCCATTGGGGTGGCGAGCTGGCTGCATCCTTTTCCGTTCCCTCATCTGACTGCTGGGACGACATGTCTATGGTACTGTCTCCCAGGTGCACGGATCTTTTCTGGGGAGGAAAGACCGCTTCCTCCACCCTGGCTGACTGTTGGGGAGAGACAACAAACACCTCCTCTCCCTTTTCCCCCTGTATCTGCTGCTGGGAAGTGATTGCCACCTTCTCACCCTGAGCCTCCGGGAACTGCCACAGGTGTGGGGCAGAGGTCTTGGACCCTCTGTCTGGTGACCAGCGCTTCAGCTGGGGAAGTTCCTTGAAACTCCACAGATACTGCTGTTGGTGCTGGGCAGAGCACAGTGAAGTTTGGCCCCAATACCAGCTCTTCTGCTGGAGGCTCATCAGGTTGTTCACTCCAAATCACTCCCAAAGTTGGGGTCCCCTGTCAGCTTCACATACAACAGTCCCAGGCCGCCATAGCCAAAGCCTTCCAATGGGCTGTCATCCGCTATCAAAGGGCATGCTTGAGATACATGCCACTAAAGGGCTCTGTAGCTCTCATCCAGCCGCATCTCTGCCCAGACCAGCCTGCTTGATTCAGCTGCCTGCTCCTTGTGCGTTTTTCTCCCAAAAACAGCACCCGCAATCCATACTGTGACATACTGTGACCAGTTCCTTTCCTGGATGGAGGGGAGAACTTTTCCCTGGTGTCGCTGCTCACGGGCTAGCACTTACTTCCAGAGTTCGCAGCGGATAGAATCAAACCATCCCAACAGGACCTGTACAATACACATTATCATACATATCAACACAGAACTCCTCCTTACAATTGCAGGGTCAATTAGCACAACCAACAATGGGTGAAAGAAAAAGGAAAAAACTGCGCTAGAACAAGAGAACACCAAGTATAGGCAGCAGCACTATTGTGATAAACATAAGAGAAATAGTAATAAAGAAGAAAACTGCGCCAAAAAAAATTAAATATATCCCAATCTGGGATATCTAAGTCCAAAGATGTATCCTCAAAATGGAAAAATCCAGAGGGGAAAAATCAATGGGCTACAGTGTATCCAACAATCTTGTACGTTAGCACATCTTGCTTGGCATCAACACTATTAGAAATGGCTGCTTACCAGATGGAAGGTAAGTAAACACAGTCGCCTGTGACCCAGCCGCGGCCTTTACAAACAAGGGAGATCCAGAGATTGGTAATAAAATCAGTAACAAAAGGTCCACAGATATACTGATAAATAAAAGTCCATTAAATTGACTAGTGATAAGGTGAATATAACATGTGTCAGTCCCATCAAAAACCAGAAATGAAGGGAAGCCGTGAAGAGGTGAACTGAAGTAAACTGAAGAAATGGTGCATGCAACACCCGTGTCCACCACCAACAGCACAAACTGCTTACCAGAGGTAAGAAACAAAGCCCATCCGAAATCCCAGGAAATGATCCAAAGAAATCCAATCGCCGGTTCAACCGCAGTGGATGTATCAGAGGTTTCCCAAAAAGACAGAGGAGGCTCGATAGTGCATTACCCAATATCACATTTATTTTAAAAAAGGGTATAAAAACACTTCCAGAAATGAGAAGTAATTAAGACAAAACAACCGGCCGGTCCGCCGTACCTGTCCCGTGATGATGTCGTCAGCACGCACACTTTCCCGACGTACGTTTCGTGTTCATACACGTCGTCATGGGGAGCGGTGACGTGCTGACGCATCACAAGATATAGCAAGAGAAAGAACCAAGCCTCGCTATGAGCGGCCTATGGAGACACAGAAATTTAACCAAGCCTCCACTCCGCTGCATAGACCCGGCCTGGAACCATCATACAAGCCAAGCCTCACTGTGAGTTACAGGCAACGGCATGCAGAATGGACAAATAATCAAAATAAGAAAGGCAACATTCTTAAAACAAACAAATTATGTTTGTAAAATTAGATTAAAAATAACCATGACATGTAGGTAGATAGGATCAATATTCAATATAAGAAACACTATCCGCATATCCACCACAGCACAGATTATTGGTAAGAAGCATAAAAAAATGTTACAAATATAAAAATCCAAGTATGCGATGATTGGTAAATATTTAGTAATACATCTAATAAAGGTCCAAAAAGACAAAAAAAACTCTATTACATATAATTAAAAATAAGGGGGAAATGACAAGACTCAAAGAAAACCCAAAGGGGGGTCTATAATATGGCTAAACACTAATATATATATATATATATATATATATATATATATATATATATATAATTGTGAGACAGCTTGGTCTAAGGGCCACAGACTACCCACAATTCAAATGGATTAGCAAAATATATATAAGCATATAACCCACTCACACCAACCAACCTAGGTTGGTGGTGGGCACGGGTGTTTGGTTTTTGATGGGACTGACACATGTTATATTCATGTTATATTCACCTTATCACTAGTCAATTTAATGGACTTTTATTTATCAGTATATCTGTGGACCTTTTTGTTACTGATTTTATTACCAGTCACTATTCACATTATAGCGCACTTGTTTTTTCTATTTTTGTTTGTTCTGTATGTTATCACATATCACAGGTGCTGCTGTCATTTCATTGTTAAAGTTTAGCGCAGTTTTTTGCTTTAGTTTTTGCACCATTGGAGATCCAGAGATACCACAGGATGTTCGCACTCCTCCGATACTTGGGAAACTCTTGATGGCTCAATGGTATAAGAATAAAAAACATAGAATAATACCTTTTGACTGGTATAGGAAAGTCAAAGCACCACCACCGTGAATAATTAAGTCAACGTGATAAGCACCCTGATAAAAATGGCTCCTTACCAACCGCAAGGATAAAGCTCACGTTCACTGCAACCTGTCCACGGCCTGTGTCCTGCACAAGCTGACCCAATACAAGTTCACGGAGCTCACCTCACAAGTACCAGAGCATCATCGATTAGCCATACACCATACCAAAAAAGGGGAGGAGGAGACCATAGAGTAATACCCTTTAAGGCATTTATTTAAGTAAAAAGTATCGTACTTACAAACAACGAATAATGTGAAGCATAAAAAACATGCCGGCCGGCATAAGCGAAAGCCCTTCCTCGGTCGAGCTGCGCGGTGACGTCACTGCGTGTCCCCCAATTTTTTTTATTTTTTTTAGAAGACAACAGACAGGTGGCTGGAGTTGACATCAGCATCTCCTAACAGCATGTGTCCCAACAGTATGAATCGGTCACTATTTCTAATATGACATATACAGGATTCCCAGAGTCTGTTTGTTTGTCTTGGGGGACATGGACCAAAGTAACACCACCTCAAGGGTCCCCAGGCATACAGCTCACAAAGAGCACCATTCCCCCAAATGCCAGGGCCCATGATCGGTAGGCAAGTGGATAGCATTCAGTCCCCTCCAAAAGCCTCTGTCCCGGGTGAGTCTGTCACAACATACTTAAAGAATTTATTGGGATTTTTTTTGCTCTCCTCCACTATGTGTTTTTCGTGTTCTATCTTAGCCGCCCTAATTACACCCTTACATTTCTTGTTGCATTCTTAATAAAGTCTGAAAGCTGATGATGATCCCTCAACCTTGTGTTTTTTGAAGGCCATATGCTTTGCTTTTATATGCATTTTTTCATTGGAGTTAAGCCATCCAGGACTTTTGTTCGCTCTTTTAAATTTTTTACCCAATGGGAAGCATTGGCTAATACCCTTATTTAATATGCTCTTAAAGCAAACACATCTCTCCTCCGTGTTCTATGTTCCTAAGATTTTATCCCATTTCATGCCTTCTAGTAAGGTTCGTAGTTTAGGGAAGTTGGCACGTTTGAAATCTAGTGTCTTTTTATTGCCCTTATGTTTCCTATTTGTGTGATTTATACTGAAGCCAATTGACCTGTGATTGCTGTTTCCTAAATTGCCAAGTATTTCCACATCCATGATCAGGTCTGTATTGTTGGTAATCAGTAGATCCAGTAACGCTTTATTTCTAGTTGGTGCGTCTACCATCTGAACCATGAAATTGTCCTGCAAGACATTTAGGAACTGCCTTAGACGAATGCATGGTTCCCTCTGCCCAGTCTATGTTTAGATAATTAAAATCCCCCATTATGATAACACTTCCCATCCTTGCTGCTAATCCAACTTGTGATAGGAGATCCGTCTCCCCCTCCTCCTTCAGGTTAGGGGGCCTATAGCATACTCCCAGTTTTATATTACCCTTAGTTTCATCCCTTTGGAGCTCTACCCATAAGGATTCCACCTCCTGCCTAGCTCCCTTATTGATGTCATCTTCACATTCACTTGTACCTTTATTCTTGATAAATAGGCATACCCCTCCCCCTTTTTTACCCTCTCTATCTCTGCGATAAAGGGTATACCCTTGAATGGTTGCCAGCCAATCATGAGAGCTGTTGAACCAGGTCTCTGAAATTTTCACAAAATCCAAATCCTTCTTGTACAACAGTATCTCTAGTTCACCCATCTTGTCCACCAGGCTCCTGGCATTGGTGAACATGCCACGTAGTTGGGACCGGTTGCATACTATCCTCTTATTGGGTGTTCCGAGATTGCAACTAGGACTTGTTACTATACTTACCTTAAGTTTATGTGCTTTAGTCAACCTCCCACTAATGCCCCCAATACTACCCTCTGGAAAAAATTCCGTGCTGACGATCTCTACCTCTGGGCCCTCACCCCCGTCGCCTAGTTTAAAACTAGGTTTAAAACTTTTTGGCCATCTTCACTCCCAACAGATCTGCACCCTCATTTAGGTGCAGTCCTACCCTTCTATAGTACTGGTGACCGACTGAGAAGTCGGCCTAGTCCTCCAGGAACCCAAACCCTTCCTTACTACACTGGTTCCTCAGCCACTTGTTTACTTCCTGAGAATACTACCTTGGTGGTCCTTTTCCTCAATTTAGCTCCCAAGTCCCTAAAATCGTTCTTTAGGAAACTCCATCTGCCTCTGACTTTGTCATTGGTGCCAACATGCACCATGACAGCCAGGTCTTCCCCAGCCTCTCCCAGTAATCTGTCCACCAGATCCGTGATGTGCTGAACCGGAGCACCCGGTAGACAACATACAGTTTGTCACTTCAAGTCTTTGTTACGGATTGCCCTCTCTGTCCTTCTAAGAATTGAGTCCCCTACCACCAGAATCTGTCTTTCCTTTCCCTCCGCTTCCCCCCCACTCTCACTGGAGGAGTTCTTCCCCCGGCAGCTAGGAGAGTCCTTCAGCTCCAGCAGTGCTGGTCCCTGACTGGTTTCACCAATGTCACTCAATGGAGCGTACTTATTGGGATGCTCCAGCCCTGGATTGGCCTCACTGGCACTTCCCCCTCTACCCTTCCCGACTTTCACCCATCTACTCTTTCCTAGAGCCTGCACTTCTTTGTCTCCACCCGCCTCTGTGCTGGCCCCTGCCGGCACCTGCCATGTACATACCTGGCTCTCCTTTAGTATGTAGGGTCTTCTCAGTGCTGACAGTTGCTTCCCCAGATTCAGAACCTGGGCTTCCAGGGAAACAATGTGCTTACATTTTGCACAGCAGTATTCGCCCTCGATCGGATGATCAAGGAACACATACATGCCTCAAGATGTACACAGGGTCGCATCTCCACACCCGCCGGGCATCGTACCTACTAATTTAATAAGTATTGGAGATTATACCCTGTCCAAATTACCTAACAACTAGCTTCCTGACTCTAATACTCAACAAGACATTACACAGGGACTCAATAGGGATGAGCTTCGAGTTCGAGTCGAACATGAGTTCGACTCGAACATCGGCTGTTCGATAACGATCGAACATTATGGGCCGTTCGCGCCAAATTTGAGCGGCGCGTCACGGCCCATAATGTACTGCGTCATCGCAGTGCATTGCTGGCTGATCATTGGCCAAGCATGCACTATGACCTGCATGCTTTGGCCAATCGTGCCTTTGGCCAATCAGGCTCAGGGGATTAAGTACACACCCCACACTATATAAGCCAGCCTGCACGTCGGCTTTGTGTAGTGTGTTGCGGCTTTGAGAGAGAGAGAGAGAGAGAGAGTGTGTCATTTAATTTCATTTAATTTCATTTAGATAGATTGAGCAGGCAGGCGATTCATTAAGCTAGATTGAGCAGGCAGTGGATTCAGAATATTTAGTATATATATGTATTCCAGGCTTTGTGTATGTGTATGTGTATGTGTGTGTGTGTGTGTGTGTGTGTGTGTAATATATATATATATATATATATATATATATACTGTATACAGTTTAGCTAGATCTCACTGCAGAGCGTTCCTGGTGTACTGTTCCTAATATACTACAGGAAAAAATATAGCTGCGCTGCAATATACAAGTGAATAAAGATAAAAATAAAAATAAATATGAATCAAATATGCAGTGATAAAAGATGGAACCAATCAAAGCGATAATAGATACTCTTATGTCCGGAAGGTAGCTGAACACAACAAGAGATTAGCAATTAAGCCCCTTCATGTGTCCATATCACTGCATTCAATATGTGAAAAAAAAAAGCAGTGTGTTGCACTCCAACAGTAACACAGTTCTGATAGCAATTTTTCAATATGTTGATCCATAGCGACTTCAAACAAATAAACACCCAAGAAGAAGTGATGAGATGTTATAGAAAGGAGTCCTCCACCTCTTATATCAAATCTGCTTACCGACTACATAGATCTCTTGTCAGGAGATCACAACAGCCTGTGGCTCATTACCCCAGCCCTGGGTCTCTGAATGGTAAACCACAAAACTTCCTGTCTCCTCCACGTCTGGAATCCTCAGTATTTCTCCCAAGTGAATGATCCCCATAAAAATATAAAGGCTGCCATAGTGTAATACTGTATGGATATTTATTATATAAAATGAAGATGTACACTTACAGTTAAATTGTAGTTAAAAAGCATGTCTATAAAATTCCAAGCCAGCCGGCTCTCTCTATCCGCCCGTCCTTCCAGGACTGTAGCGTTGTATCCCGGTGATGTCAGCACGCCGCTCCTCCCTACGCCGTTTCGTCACAGATGACGTCGTCCAGGGGCACGAGCGGCGTGATGACTCACCGCTATTTAAACTACACAGTGTGGGTAACGCCCAGCTCAGAGCTCCGGGAATCCCCAACACTACGCCACCATTTTGAAATGGCGCAATTTGCCATTACTGAATAAAACATTTAGCTGCAATCCATTAGTGATGAATGCTACCACTGCAGCCATTATATGTTTAAAATTGAGGAAAGAGAAAACTATCTGTGAACGTTAATGACAGATAAACAAGTGACTAGAGTAAACTAAATTACGCTGTCTGTTAAAAAAAGGATAACGAATGTCTATGGGCGTCTGAAAATGACAATGTCTATGTTAACACATGTCTATGCAACTGGTGAGAGTGGAAATTGCCTCATCAGCTAATGATGATACATAAAAGCTAACTACTCTGAATCACTAAAATTGAGTGGTGATGCTGAGTGCTAATCAATTACTAGTTAGATAGAGAATGAAAAAGTAATGAAAGGCTCAATGGTATGTTCCTTAGAGGTGCTAGTAGGAAAAAAGGACTCTGTCTTCCTTACTTTGCTCTTAATCAGTGTGCATACTTGACACCTGCGGCAGTGATGATAGCCTGATAATTGTTTTTGAAAAAAAATACACTTTTTTGGTTGGAGGGTCCACCACATTAGGGGCCACCCTATCCCTAAGAGAAGGAACTCCCCTAAAGATTACCTGAGGGTTGGCTGGCAAAAAGCTGTCATCAATGTACCTGGCCCACAGAATCAAATGTGGGCTCCGGTCCATATAAATGACATCCTCCTCCCACTTGGCCATGAATAAATTGGCCAAGCTGGGGGCATACTTAGCCCCCATGGCAACGCCTCATATTTGGCGATAATACTGGTGGTCAAACCAGAAATAATTATGTCCTGCTTCATATTCAAGCAGGTCCATAATAAAATCCCTTTGAAGTTCAGGTACACTTGAGAGAAGATCTAGATAATATTTCACCACTGAAATCCCTAAGTGATGTGGAATAGTGTATAGCGATGTGACATCTGCTGTCACCATCCACATCTGTTCATTCGGTTTAATTTGAGATAATAAATTGATTGCATGTCTCGTGTCCTTTAAATAGGATGGCACCTGTTGTACCAAAGGTTGCAGGAAATGGTCTATGTACTTGCCCAACTGGCACGTGACAGAATAATGCCACTTACTATCGGTCATCCCGGGGGGCAAGTAAGACTCTTGTGTATCTTGGGTAAACAGTAGAGCACTGGAACCCTTGGGGCCCTAGGTATAAGGAACATTAGTTCTTTTCCATTAAGAATGCCCTGTTCAGAACCCTTCTGGACCAATTCCTGCAGAGTATTCCTATATTGGATAACTGGATTCCCGGGTAGAGGGATATAAGTATCTCGATCGTCAATGATTTTATGCATCTCCCTTAGGTATTCAGTCCGATCGAGAACCACTATTCCCTCCCCCTTTTATCCGCTGGGCGGATTACCAACTCCTTGTTATTGCAAAGAGAATCTAGTCCTTTTTCAAGGTTTTTATCAATCTTGTTGTTAGTGATTTTGACTGTTTCCAAATCACGTAGGACAACATCCCTAAATACCCTCAATGAAGGGGCCAAAATCCCAGGGGGATTAAAAGTTGAAGCATTAGCCAGTCCAGAATGATGGAAGGTTTGTTGGACAAGTCCACTTTCCCTGCTTGGAATATTAGCAAAATGTCGTTTAATGTTGACTCTACGAACATATTTGTGAATATCCATGTACGTTTGAAACGTATTCAGGTTCCTAGGGGGTGCAAATTTAAGTCCATCTCCACTCACATCTTTTTCTTTTTGAAGCTGTGCTCTCCTCCCCCCTCTGGTTCCTCTTTGCTTTCTACGGGCCTTTTTACCCCTTGATTGGGTCTGGGAAAACCCCAATGTTGTTCTTGGTTCTTCTCATATTGACCCGGGGGAAAATCCCTCGATGGGCCTGACCTATAGTATTCATGGACCCTGCTGGCATGTTTATAATCATTATGTCCAAAATTCCCAGGACCCTCTCTGTCTCTCAAAGGAAAAAAACGATTACGAGTCCCTATCTCACACTCAAAGTCATAGTCCTCCCTTTCCCTGTCTAAATAGGGGCGATTTTCATAATACGGACTCTGACTCGTAATCGTTTTTTTCCTTTGAGAGACAGAGAGGGTCCTGGGAATTTCGGACATAATGATTATGAACATGCCAGCAGGGTCCATGAATCCTATAGGTCAGGCCCATCGAGGTATTTTCCCCCGGGTCAATATGAGAAGAACCAAGAACACAATTGGGGTTTTCCCAGACCCAATGAAGGGGTAAAAAGGCCGGTAGAATACAAAGAGGAACCAGAGGGGGGAGGAGAGCACAGCTTCAAAAAGAAAAAGATGTGAGTGGAGATGGCATTTTTAATCTCAGCTCTCAAACCCTGACTAAACCCGAACTAGCTTTACTTAACAAGGGACTTAAATTTGCACCCCATAGGAAACTGAATAAGTTTCAAACGTACATGGACATTCACAAATATGTTCGTAGAGTCAACATTAAACGACATTTTGCTAGTATCCCAAGCAGGGAAAGTGGACTTGTCCAACAAACCTTCCATCATTCTGGACTGGCTAATGCTTCAACTTTTAATCCCCCTGGGATTTTGGCCCCTTCATTGAGGGTATTTAGGGATGTTGTCCTACGTGATTTGGAAACAGTCAAAATCACTAACAACAAGATTGATAAAAACCTTGAAAAAGGACTAGATTCTCTTTGCAATAACAAGGAGTTGGTAATCCGCCCAGCGGCTAAAGAGGGGAGAATAGTGGTTCTCGATCGGACTGAATACCTAAGGGAGATGCATAAAATCGTTGACGATCGAGATACTTATATCCCTCTACCCGGGAATCCAGTTATCCAATATAAGAATACTCTGCAGGAATTGGTCCAGAAGGGTTCTGAACAGGGCCTTCTTAATGAAAAAGAAATAATGTTCCTTATACCTAGGGCCCCAAGGGTTCCAGGGCTCTACTGTTTACCCAAGATACACAAGAGTCTTACTTGCCCCCCGGGATGACCGATAGTAAGTGGCATTGATTCTGTCACGTGCCGAGTGGGCAAGTACATAGACCATTTCCTGCAACCTTTGGTACAACAAGTGCCGTTCTATTTAAAAAACGCGAGACATGCAATCAATTTATTATCTCAAATTAAACCGAATGAACAGATGTGGATGATGACAGTAGATGTCACATCGCTATACACCATTATTCCACATCACTTAGGGATTTCAGCGGTGAAATATCTAGATCTTCTCTCAAGTGTACCTGAACTTCAAAGGGATTTTATTATGGACCTGCTTGAATATGCAGCAGGACGTAATTATTTCTGGTTTGACCACCAGTATTATCACCAACTACGAGGCGTTGCCATGGGGGCTAAGTATGCCCCCAGCTTGGCCAATTTATTCATGGCCAAGTGGGAGGAGGACGTCATTTATATGGACCGGAGCCCACATTTGATTCTGTGGGCCAGGTACATTGATGACGTCCTCGCTCCTGTGGGATGGTACCAAACAGCAATTAGATTCGTTTTTTTCCTCCCTCAATAACAACGAGCGAGGTATTCGGTTTGTCTATGAGGCCAGTCAGGAAACAATCAATTTCTTGGATCTCACAATAATGAAGGATAATGATTCTTTCAAAACTAAGTCCTATTTTAAACAGACGGACCAGAACTCGTTTATCCCTTTGGGGAGTTGTCACAATAACTCCTGGTTGAAGTCGGTCTCCAAGAGCCAGTTCGTCAGGATGAGACGAAACTGTACGGCAATGGACGACTATTAACTTCAGGCTGTGGGGTATTAAAGACAAGGTTACAGGAGAAGGGCTATGATCCGGAGTCTCTGGAAGTCACTATTGAGGAGGTTACCAATATCGATAGATCTCTGTTATTGGATGCTGGCCCCTTGAAAACGAAGGAAAGACCCATGGAACCGTTTATCACAACTTTTTCAACGCAACATCATGTGATTAAGAAAATTATACGCAAACATTGGCACCTGCTAGGCAATGATAGAATTAATAGCTTTTTGCCAGCCAACCCTCAGGTAATCTTTAGGGGAGTTCCTTCCCTTAGGGATAGGGTGGCCCCTAATGTGGTGGACCCTCCAACCAAAAAGGTGTATTTTTTTCAAAAACAATTATCAGGCTATCATCAGTGCCGCAGGTGTCAAGTATGCACACTGAATAAGAGCAAAGTAAGGAAGACCTGAGTCCTTTTTTTCTACTAGCACCTCTAAGGAGCATACCATTGAGCCTTTCATTACCTGTAGCTCAACGGGCATAGTCTATTTGTTGCAATGTCCGTGTGGGCTTCAGTATATTGGCAGGACCAAACGGTCCATGCAGGTCAGGTTGGGTGAACATATTACCAATATCAAGACAGGTTTTAAACACCATTCGGTTTCCAAACACTATGACATTTTCCATGATCGTAATCCGGGGGAACAAACTCTTTCTGGGAATTGACAAATTTGATTCGCACTGGAGAGGTAGTTCGCTGGTCAGGAAACTTTCAAAACTTGAGATGGCGTGGATTTATCGGGTGCGGTGTTACACCCCCCATGGCCTAAACATTGACACTGATGTTAACGCTTGTATAGACAATGGTTGAATATTGAGCATTATGTCTTTTTCCTTTTGTCATTTATGATTTTCTTTATGATTTTTTGATGTGAACCAGCTCAGACATCTGGGGAGACCCTTGGTCTCCATTTACCTGCTTAGCATCATGTTGAGACAAGCGGGTCATTATCCAATCTGACACCTATCCATTTAATCATGGATCTCATTGGGTCTTTTATATGCTACTTGGGTTATTATGATGTCTCATCAATTTGGGTGCATCTACCTGTTTGATCCCGTTATGGTATAGGATGTGGCCATGTACACTGGATGTGCATTTGCCCATACATAGGCATTTGTAGATCTTATGTCACATCCATGGTTTTATCTTATATTATATTTTTTTCATCATATTTTTTCATTTTTGCCACTGTCTTTCCAATATCATTGTTGGTCATTAACTTTGGTTGCCATTTGGTCTTGGCTCATTGGCAGCTGCAGTTATGGCCAATACCAATTTAATCCAATTGGATTAATATGAACAAATTAAACTAGCTATGGAGGAGTCATCCTCCAATAGACCTTAAGTTGATGTTTTGATGTCATCATGACATCGTTCACATCAACTGATAACCCTTGTAGGGCTATACAAGAATTTTTATTCTTCAACTTTTTTTTTTTTTTATATTTTTTCATTCTCTATCTAACTAGTATTTGATTAGCACTCAGCATCACCACTCAGTTTTAGTGATTCAATCAGAGTAGTTAGCTTTTATGTATCATCATTAGCTGATAAGGCAATTTCCACTCTCACCAGTTCCATAGACATGTGTTAACATAGACATTGTCATTTTCAGACACCCATAGACATTTGTTATCCTTTTTTTAACAGACAGCGTAATTTAGTTGACTCTAGTCACTTGTTTATCTGTCATTAACGTTCACAGATAGTTTTCTCTTTCCTCAATTTTAAACATATAATGGCTGCAGTGATAGCATTCATCGCTAATGGATTGCAGCTAAATGTTTTATTCAGTATTGGCAAATTGCCCCATTTCAAAATGGCGGCGTAGTGTTGGGGATTCCCGGAGCTCTGAGCTGGGCGTTACCCACACTGTGTAGTTTAAATAGCGGTGAGTCAGCACGCCGCTTGTGCCCCTGGACGACGTCATCTGTGACAAAACGGCGTAGGGAGGAGCGGTGTGCTGACGTCAGCGCAATTCAACGCTACAGTCCCAGAAGGACAGGCGGATAGAGAGAGCCAGCTGGCTTGGAATTTTATAGACATGCTTTTTAACTACAATTTAACTAAGTGTACATCTTCGTTTTATATAATAAATATCCATACATTATTACACTATGGCAGCCTTTATATTTTTATGGGGATCATTCACTTGGGGAAAAATACTGAGGATTCCAGACGTGGAGGAGACATGAAGTTTTGCGGTTTACCATTCAGAGACCCAGGGCTGGGGTAATGAGCCACAGGCTGTTGTGATCTCCTGACAAGAGATCTATGTAGTCGGTAAGCAGATTTGATATAAGAGGTGGAGGACTCCTTTCTATAACATCTCATCACTTCTTCTTGGGTGTTTATTTGTTTGAAGTCGCTGTGGATCAACATATTGAAGGATTGCTATCAGAACTGTGTCACCGTTGGAGTGCAACTCACTGCTTTTTTTTTTCACATATTGAACGCAGTGATATGGACACATGTAGGGGCTTAATTGCTAATCTCTTGTTGTGTTCAGCTACCTTCCGGACATAAGAGTATCTATTATCGCTTTGATTGGTTCCATCTTTTATCACTGCATATTTGATCCATATTTATTTTTATTTTTACCTTTATTCACTTGTATATTGCAGCAGAGCTATATTTTTTCCAGTTGTTTTATTGTGTGTATCTTGCTAAGTTAGTTGCAGCAGCAATTGTATAGTACATTTTTTTTATGCTTATTTTTTCACGGAGACTGGAGACTGCGCAGTATTTTTCCACACACCTAATATACTACAGGTAGGCAGTTGCTTCAGTTAGCTGCAGTATATAAAGTACTGTATCCTGTGCACAGTGTGCAGCTAGATCTCACTGCAGACCATTCCTGTTGTTCTCTTCCTAATATACTACAGGCAGGCAGTTGATTCAGTTAGCTGCAGTATATAAAGTACTGTATCCTGTGCACAGTGTGCAGCTAGCTCTCACTGCAGACCATTCCTGTTGTTCTCTTCCTAATATACTACAGGCAGGCAGTTGATTCAGTTAGCTGCAGTATATAAAGTACTGTATCCTGTGCAGTGTGCAGCTAGATCTCACTGCAGACCATTCCTGTTCTCCTCCTAATATACTACAGGCAGGCAGTTGATTCAGTTAGCTGCAGTATATAAAGTACTGTATCCTGTGTACAGTGTGCAGCTAGATCTCACTGCAGACCATTCCTGTTATTGTCTTCCTAATATACTACAGGCAGGCAGTTGATTCAGTTAGCTGCAGTATATTCAGTATATATAAACATCCCAGCTTTGTGCATATACATATCACTGCAGGCCATTCCTGGTGTACCTATTCAAATACATCAAATACAGTATGTCTGGGAGACCAACAAGGAAAGGCAGACACTCACAGGCCACTAAAAGAGGGCAAGCAGTCTCTGTGTCTAGAGCCAACAGTGCTGGTCGTGGACACGGTGCATCCTCAGCACGTGGCCGTGGGGCACGCTTGTCCTTTTTTCCGGCAGCTGGCCGTGTTGAGCCACAACATGCAGAAGAGTTTGTAGAGTGGATGACCAAGCCGTCCTCATCCTCTGTCACCCAGACTCAGAGTACTTTGGCTGCCAATGCAGTAGGGATGAGTTCCGAGTTCGACTCGAACATTGCCTGTTCGCCCGTTCGCCAAACAGCGGAACACCCTGTAAAAGTCTATGGGAAAAATCTAAAGTGCTAATTTTAAAGGCTTATATGCAAGTTATTGTCATAAAAAGTGTTTGGGAACCTGGGTCCTGCCCCAGGGGACATGTATCAATGCAAAAAATAGTTTTAAAAACGGCCGCTTTTTCGGGAGCAGTGATTTTAATAATGCTTAAATTGAAATTGTGACGGATCTCAGATACCCCAGGTGGGCACATCCGCCAGACCTGTGTCTCCTGTCCTCCAAACGCACCCGCAGCCTGCAGATTCGCCATAACCAGCCCTTAACCCCTCAATCACGAGACAATCCACACAGGTGTTGAGGGTTAAACATGCAGAGCATCAACAGTTTATTAAATCCAAAACATACACTTTTACACACAGTTAGGGACACTCCCCTTAGCCTTGTCATAGAGGGGGGGTAGGGGACAAGGAAGAACCAATGGGAACTGAACACTTGTACATTGAAACAGAGACTACAGATAAACATAAAGGGATTATGGTAAGCAGGCAACCCCTCAATACACATCCCCTGCGGAGAGATGTCTGCAGTCCAGACCATTGTCTATGTGCCATGACTCAACACAGCTAAACACAGCAACAAGAGGGGGGGGGTGGGGGAGAAGGGATGTAGCATTACATTACATTATCTCAATGCCAGCTTCTCCCCGAGTCTCAGTCTCTTTGGGGCCATAATCTGTGGGTAGGAGGCCCGCCCTCATTCCCTTCCAAAGCACACAGTGACAGTGGGTTCTGTCACATTTCTCCCCTTTTAAAAACAGACTAACCAGGTTCCTGACCCCCAACTGGTCTGGACCTGCGTTAGTCACAAACTTCCACCCCAGGCAACCAGGAAAAGGAAAAGTACGTCTCTGGCGCTGGGGAGCAAAATCGCATATACGGTCTCCCGTGAATAAAAACAGCCGCTGCAGAGTGGGAACAGCTGTCTGCACTCCCGTGATCCGGGGCTGGGTTGCAGATATTGAGGGGAGCTGAATAATCCTCTGCCCCGATGCGAGCGCTTCAGCTTGTAGGGAACATAGGCTGGCAGTGCTATGCAGTTGGGGAGGAAAAGGTTCTTGCTTTTCTCCTGGAGTAGTTACCAGCCGCTGAGGAGGTATCTTGCAGGGACTATCTCCCAGACTCTCCATCTCTTTTCCTGATGCTGGGCAGAGGCCAACAGCGCTCTGCTCCGTAGCCAGCGATTCTGCTAGGGGGACATATACAACGGTAGAGTTCAGCCGCTGGAGAGGGAGAAGGGTTTTTCCCCCTCCTGGTTCTGTGACCAGCTGCTGAGGCGACTTCTGACAGGGGCTGTCTCCCAAACCCTCCAAAGACATACTGAGGGCTGGGCAGGGGCCTGTGGCACTCTGCCATGCAGCCAGCGCTTCAGCTGGGGGGATAAACACTGGGGTAGTGTCCAAGTGCTGGGCAACCAGCTCACTGAGGTCATCCCTCGGACTCCCTGGATCCAACTCTGAGGGTAGGCAGAGGCCAGCGGTACTCTGCCCTGTAGCCAGCGCTTCTGCTGGGGGGATGAACACTGGGGTAGTGTCCAAGTGCTGGGGAAACAGCTCACTGAGGTCATCCCTCGGACTCCCTGGATCCAACTCTGAGGGTGGGCAGAGGCCAGCGGCACTCTGCCCTGCAGCCAGCGCTTCTGCTGGGGGGATGAACATTGGGGTACTGTCCAATTGCTGGGGAGGGAGAATTGCTTCCTCCACTCCCGTTGGGGATATCTGCTGTTGGGGAAATGGCTCACGAAGAGCATCTCTCAGACTCTCCGGGTCCAACTCTTTTTCTGATGCTGGGCAGAGGCCAGCGGCACTCTGCCCTGTAGCCAGCGCTTCTGCTGGGGCACCGGATTCGATACTCTGGACTTGCTGCTGATCACCATTTACCAGCCTTCCAGCGCCCGTCTCAACTTCCCCTTCTGAGACCTTTATGCTTTTATCTTGTCTCACTGCCTGGGAAACCTCTGGTGCATTCTGGCATTCTAGCACTCGCAGTGCCCTCTGTATCATTGCCGCTTCCTCCATTGCGGTTAGGACGGGAAAACGTAGGGGCACTCCTGGCCCCATTTGCTCTGCATCTTCGCGACTGTCCGCTATTTCTCCAGGACAGTCCCAGGCAACAGGAGCCATGCCAGGCTGCTGATCACCGTCAAACAGCCGCTTGTAGGCAATCTCGAGCTCCCATTCCTGCTCAACGAGGAACTCCAATTCCTCCAGGCCACATGCCTCTTCGGGAAGGTCCAGCACCTCATCTCGAAAGTCCAGGATGTCTTCCAGCCGCCACTCTTCGTCGCTCCCAAAGTCTGGGTCTCCGTACATTTTTTGATGGAGCAGCCCTACGCTGCCGTAGCCAATGCCTTCTGTCGGGCTGCCATCTGCTGTACTTGGCCACAGTTGAGCCGCGAACCACTGGAGGGCTCTGTAGCTGGCGTCCAGCCTCATCTCCTCCTGGACCAATCTTCCGAGCTCCATCTTACACTCATCTCGCGGTCGTTCCCTCAGGAACACCTCTCGCACACGGTACTGCGTCCAGTACATCTCTGTGGAGGAGGGAAGGATCTTCCCCTGATGGTGCCGCTCGTGGCTTAGTGTCTCATGCCAGAGTTGCCAGCGGATCACATCCTCCCAGCCGAGCATGGTGCGCTCTGTCGCTGGTCCCCGATGTTGCTTCCGCATGCCTTGCAGCCTCCTCCCATACTCTGCTCTCATGCTGGCCGGTCCCCGTATCGCCCCTCGGCGGCTGCCCGGATCTTGAATCCTGGTGGTGGTTTGGATGTCCCGGACTGCAGGAGACATCCCACCGCTGCCAACACTGTGACGGATCTCAGATACCCCAGGTGGGCACATCCGCCAGACCTGTGTCTCCTGTCCTCCAAACGCACCCGCAGCCTGCAGATTCGCCATAACCAGCCCTTAACCCCTCAATCACGAGACAATCCACACAGGTGTTGAGGGTTAAACATGCAGAGCATCAACAGTTTATTAAATCCAAAACATACACTTTTACACACAGTTAGGGACACTCCCCTTAGCCTTGTCATAGAGGGGGGGTAGGGGACAAGGAAGAACCAATGGGAACTGAACACTTGTACATTGAAACAGAGACTACAGATAAACATAAAGGGATTATGGTAAGCAGGCAACCCCTCAATACACATCCCCTGCGGAGAGATGTCTGCAGTCCAGACCATTGTCTATGTGCCATGACTCAACACAGCTAAACACAGCAACAAGAGGGGGGGGGATGGGGGAGAAGGGATGTAGCATTACATTACATTATCTCAATGCCAGCTTCTCCCCGAGTCTCAGTCTCTTTGGGGCCATAATCTGTGGGTAGGAGGCCCGCCCTCATTCCCTTCCAAAGCACACAGTGACAGTGGGTTCTGTCACAGAAATATTCCTTGAAATTTCGTATCTGGGGTGTGTGTATAGTATGTCCCTATCCCTGCACAAAATGTAATTTCTGAAGGGAAAAAAAGCAATTTAATAGTACTCGCGGCTGTAATGAATTGTCGGCTCCCGGCAATACAGAGAAAAGTAATTGAAAGTCATTGATAAAAAAATAAAAAAAAAATGCATGGGGGTCCCCCCAATTTCAATTACCAGGCCCTTCAGGTCTGGTATGGATATTAAGGGGAACTCCGCGCCAAATGAAAAAAAAATGGCGTGGAGTTCCCCCCCCAAAAATCCATACCAGACCCTTATCCGAGATCGCAACCTGGCAGGCCGCAGGAAAAGAGGGGCGGGGACGAGAGAGCTCCCCACTCCTGAACTGTACCAGGCCACATCATGCCCTCAACATGGGGAGGATGCTTTGGGGTCTGGACCCCAAAGCACCATGTCCTCATGTTGATGGGGACAAGGGCCTCATCCCCACAACCCTTGCCCAGTGGTTGTGGGGGTCTGTGGGGGTACCCCTACCATTTCACAAAGAAAGTGTAAAAAAATAAAAAATAAAACACAGACACAGTTGGGATAAGTCCTTTATTAAAAATAAAAAAATAAAAATAAAAAAAAGATTCCAGCGGTGGTAATCCACTCTCGATCTCCACTCCAGTGATGTCGGTATCCAGCGATGGATGATCGGCAGGCTCCAGCGATGATGTCCAGCGAGGAACAGCACACGGTCCTGTCTCCTTCGAAGACACCCCGGGAATGACGTCGCGGCAGCCTGACAGGTCTTATGTGGCTGAGGACGGGGCCACCCATCATGTAACCCCATCCCCCTCTGACGCAAGGGGAAACCCGGGCTTTCCCAGTGACGTGACGGGTGACCCCGTCCCCCTCTGATGTAACGCAGGTTTCCTGCTGCATCAGAGGAGGGCGGGGTCACACATACATCACTGGGAAAGCCCGGGTTTCCCCTTGCGTCAGAGGGGAACGGGGTCACGTGACAGGTGGCCCCGTCCTCAGCTACATAAGACCTGTCAGGCTGCCGCGACTTCATTCCTGGGGGTGTCTCTGGTGGAGACAGGACCGTGTGCTGTTCCTTGCTGGACATCCTTGCTGGAGCCTGCAGATCATCCATCGCAGAATACCGATATCATTGGAGTGGAGATCGAGAGTGGATTACCACCGCAGGAATCTTTTTTTTATTAAATTTTTTTATTATTAACCACTTAACGACCGCCCACCGCCGATTTACGTCGGCAGAATGGCACCGACAGGCAGAATCACGTAGATCTACGTGATCGCCTTTGTGCAGTTGGGGGGTCCATCCGGACCCCCCTTCACTGCAGTGAGCGGCCGTTAAGTGTTCGGGAGCGATCAGGCATGAGGGGGCGGCCGCTCGATTCCGCCCCCCCCCTCGCGATCGCTCCCGGCGAATGAAATTGCTTCCTCCTGCCTGAAATGTAAACACAGGCTGGAGGAAGTGATGTCATCTCCCTCGCCGCGGTCTTTTCGTTCCCGGCGCCGAGGAGAGAAGAAGCAGGTTAGTGCACCAACAGTCCACTGACACGTAGGTACACATAGGCACACAAATCACCCCCCAGTCACCCCCAGATCACCCCCAGGTCACCCCAAAGCCCCCAATCACAGTGTTACTGATTGCAGTGATCATTTATTTTACTGATCACTGCATTTAGTGTCATCTGTGATTGTAAAAAGTTGCAGGGCAGTTAGGATTAGGCCCCTTTAGGTCCAGGGTAGCCCCCTAACCCCCCCTAATAAAGGTTTAACCCCTTGATCACCCCCCAGGTAACCCTTTCACCCCCTAACTTCAGCGTCACTAAGCGATTGTTTTTCCGATCGCTGTATTCGTGTCGCTGGTGTTTTAGATAGGCAGTTATTTTTTTTTAGGTTCGCCGCAGGTTTTTATTAGTGTCAGGTACCCCCATATATTATTTTAACCCCCTGATTGCCCCTAGAGTTAACCCTTTCACCAGTGATCGCCGTATAAGCGTCACTGGTGTCACTGGTTAGCCAGTAAGTTATTTAGTTATTTAGGTTACCCGTCAGGTTTTTATATAGTGTCAGGTACCCCCATATTTAACCTAATAAAGGTTTTAACCCCCTGATTGCCCCTAGTTAACCCTTTCACCAGTGATCACCATATAAAGGTTACGGGTGACGCTGGTTGATTAGTTTGCTTTTTATAGCATCAGGGCACCCGCCGTATATAACCCAATAAAGGTTTAACCCCCCTGATCGCCCGGCGGGTGAGATCAATTAGGTTTTAGCGCCAGAGAGGGTCTGCGTCGCCCCAGGCAGTGTTAGGTTAGTGCCAGTAACGCTAACACCCACGCGCAAAGCATACACCCCCCTTAGTGGTATAGTATCTGATCAGATCTATACTAGCATCCCCAGCGGTTTAGGGTTCCCAAAAACGCAGTGTTAGCGGGATCAGCCCAGATACCTGCTAGCGCCTGCGTTTAGCCCCTCCGCCCAGCCCAGCCCAGCCCACCCAAGTGCAGTATCGATCGATCACTGTCACTTACCAAACACAACACACATAACTGCAGCGTTCGCAGAGACAGGCCTGATCCCTGCGATCGCTAACAGTTTTTTTGTAGCGTTTGATATATTTGCTGACGATAGTCAGGTGCTTTTTTTCCTGTGAATCTTACTAGTGTACCCCTAAATTTAGAGCCCAAAATGGCAAGACGAAGGTACACTAGTAAAGAGGCCTACGAGATTCTGAGCATGACAGATAGTGAAGAGGAGGTCACGTATCTGTCAGATTCAGGCTCAGAATATCTTCCCGTAGAAGACAGTGACGTCAGCGGCCCCACGTCAGATAGCTCTGACGACGAAGTTGAGGTCCCTGCTAAGGTCAGGTGTACCCGATCCCGATCTTCTGAGGTTGTTGAGGAGCAAGAACCGCAGGTCTCTCGTATCATGGAGCAGAGTAGTACTAGCGCCGCTATTCCTTTTGGTGAACTGGCAAGCACCAGCGGCCTAGTACAGCCTGGACGTACATCCAGCACTGCAGTAACACTTGGTGACGTGGCGAGTCCCATAAGTGCAGTTCAAGCTGGCGAGGTGGCAAGCACAAGTAGTGTCCCGCTGCCACCAAGAAGACAAAGGCAGGCCCGTCGTGCCCATACTGCCCTTCCTGCAGAATTCGCCTATCCTGATTGGGTCCCCACCACTTCTGCAGAACCCGTACTTCCCCCATTCACTGCCCAACCCGGTATTCAGGTGGAAACAGCTGATTTTATTCCAATTGATTTTTATTCGCTGTTTTTCACGGAAGATCTCTATAGATCTATTGTGGACCAGAGTAATTTATATGCTGGTCAATTTATCGCCGCTAACCCCCAGTTGCCTAAAATTGCCAGAAATTGGAAACCAATTACGGTTTCCGAATTTAAGACCTTTCTGGGCCTTTCCCTCAACATGGGCACACATAAATTTCCGTCATTGCGTGCTTATTGGTCCACGCACCCAATTGACCACATGCCCGTGTTCTCTGCCTCCATGTCCAGGGCACGATACGAGCAGATTTTGCGGTTCATGCACTTCAACGACAATGAACTTTGTCGTCCACGTGGGGACCCTGAATACGACCGGCTCTATAAAATTCGGCCCCTCATAAACCACTTCAACGAACGTTTTGCAGCCTTGTTTACTCCCGATCAAGTTGTCTGCGTTGATGAGTCCCTGATTAAATTTTCTGGCCGCTTGTCTTTCAAGCAATACCTTCCCAGCAAGCGTGCCAGATACGGGGTCAAGCTCTACAAGTTCTGTGACAGGGCAACAGGCTATGTAGTGAACTTTACGGTTTATGAGGGAAAAGATAGTCAGATTGAGTCGGTCAACTGCCCGGATTACATAGGGAGCGCTGGCAAGATAGTGTGGAACTTGGTGTCACCCTTATTCGGAAAGGGGTACCACTTGTATGTGGACAATTATTACACGAGCGTGCCACTGTTTAGTCACTTGTTTGATCATCAGATTGGAGCATGTGGCACCGTGCGACCTAATCGCCGGGGCTTTCCCCAGCGGCTTGTAGATGCCCGTCTTAGGCTGGGGGAGAGAGCCTGCTTGAAGTGTAATAACTTGCTCGCTATGAAGTGAAGGGACAATAAGAATGTTTTCCTTCTTACCTCCCTTCATGCAGACACGACAGTCCAAATTCGTACGGCGACTGGTGTTGTGGAGAAACCCCTCTGTGTCCACGAATATAACCAAAATATGGGAGGGGTGGACCTCAACGACCAGTTGATGGCGCCGTATCTAATTGACCGTAAGGCGAGACGCTGGTACAAAAAAGTGTCTCTATCATTATTCCAATTGGCTTTGCTGAACGCTCATGTGCTATACAGAGCTTCAGGCGGGACGTTATCTCTTCAAAAATTCCAGAATGAGATAGTCACAGAACTCCTGCATCCAGGCGGTTCTGCACCTCACCATCCCCTACCAAATGCAGTAAGCCGGCTGCATGAGAGGCATTATTCGTATGTCCTCCCGAGTACCCCTACCCAAAGCCACCCCCAAAAAAGATGTCGTGTCTGTAGCAAGCGCGGATTTAGGCGTGACACCCGTAGTTTTTGTCCACTCTGTCCTGACAAGCCTGGTCTTTGCCAAGGTGAATGTTTTGAACGCTACCACTCAAAAGTGAAGTTTTAGCGTAGGGTACAGCATTTCACAGACAAGGACACACTTACACAGGGTCTCCCAAGATGCCATTACATTTTGAGAGACCCGAACCATTACAGTTGCAAAGTTACAAAAAAAAGTGTAAAAAAGAAAAAAAAAACGTAAAAAACAAAACACAAAAAAAATATAAAATAAAAAAACCAAAAATAGTTGTCGTTTTATTGTTCTCTCTCTCTCTATTTTCTCTCTATTGTTCTGCTCTTTTTTACTGTATTCTATTCTGCAATGTTTTATCATGCTTGCTTTTCAGGTATGTAATTTTTTGTTTTCAGGTGCGCCATTCAACTGCAGCGCGGAATTATTTATCTTGACAGCAACAGCGTTTGCTCCCACGATACATAAAGCCGTGACTCCAGTGCTGTAGGAGGTGATTTCACCACCACAGTTAAAAAAAAGAGCATATATGCCGAAGCATGGGGGCAGCAGGGGCGGAGGAGCAATTTTGCTCCTAATGCCGCGTACATACGGTCGAAATTCCGACGGAGGCCTGCCCGTGGAAAATTCCGACCGTGTGTACGCGGCATAACTTTTTTGCGGGAGGATGCCCCCATGCTTCGGCATATATATATTTTAGGCACAGGTTGCGTTAAAACATTTTTTTATTTTTTACTAGGTTTTGTTTTGGTATTTGCTTTGCAGGTATGGCATGGTAAGGTCTTACTGTTGTACTGTAATGTTACTTTGTTTTAATGTTAACCACCATTTGCTTAGCAGGTACGCCATTCAGTTGCAGCGAGGATCTATTTATCTTGACAGCAACAGCGTTTGCTCCCACGATACATAAAGCCGTGACTCCAACGCTGTAGGAGGTGATTTCACCACCACAGTTAAAAAAAAGAGCATATATGCCGAAGCATGGGGGCAGCAGGGGCGGAGGAGCGATTTTGCTCCTAATGCCGCGTATATACGGTCGAAATTCCAACGGAGGCTTGCCCGTGGAAAAGTCCGACCGTGTGTACGCGGCATAACCTTTTATGCCGCGTACATACGGTCGAAATTCCAACGAAGGCTTGACCGTGTGTACGCGGCATAACTTTTTTGCGGGAGGATGCCCCCATGCTTCGGCATATATGCCCATCATTAGAAGTGGGTGGATGAAGGGAGGTATTCTAATGGTGGGCATACCCACCAATCAATCTCTTTTTTTCGTTCAGCTAATAGGCTGTATGAAAAAAAAGATTACAATACATGTCCAACAAGGACCAGCAACGTACTGGTATGTTGCTGGATTTTGAATGTTTATACCAGAATGATGCCTGCGGGTTTAGGTATCATCTTGGTATCATTCTTTTCAGCCAGCAGCCGGCTTTCATGTAAAAGCAATTCTAGCAGATAATTAGCCTCTAGACTGCTTTTACAAGCAGTGGGAGGGAATGTCCCCCCCCCCCGGATATAAAAAGCGCCATTGGGAAATTGGGAAAGCATTTTATCACACCGATCTTGGTGTGGTCAGATGCTTTGAGGGCAGAGGAAAGATCTAGGGTCTAACCCCCCAATTTTTTTCAAAAAAAGAGTACCTGTCACTACTTATTGCTATCATAGGGGATATTTACATTCCCTGAGATAACGATAAAAATGGTAAAAAAATAAAATATGGAAGGCACAGTTTAAAAATAAAATAAAAAAGCCAAATAAATAATAAAAAAAATAAAATAAAAAAAAAAAGCACCGCTGTCCCCCCCTGCTCTTGCGCAAAGGCGAACGCAAGCGTCGGTCTAGCGTCATATGTAAACAGCAATTGCATCATGCATGTGAGGTATCACCGCGAAGGTCAGATCGAGGGCAGTCATTTTAGCAGTAGACCTCCTCTGTAAATCTAACGTGGTAACCTGTAAAGGCTTTTAAATGCTTTTAAAAATGAATGTAGTTTGTCGCCGCTGCGCGTTTGTGCGCAATTTTAAAGCATGTCGTGTTTGGTATCCATGTACTCGGCCTATGATCATCTTTTTTATTTCATCAAACATTTGGGCAATATAGTGTGGGAAAAAAAATGCAACACCCACTATTTTAATCTGTAGGGCCTTTGCTTTAAAAAAATATATAATGTTTGGGGGTTCAACATAATTTTCTTGCAAAAAAAATTTTTTTTTCATGTAAACAAAAAGTGTCAGAGAGGGCTTTGTCTTCAAGTGGTTAGAAGAGTGGATGATGTGTGACATAAGCTTCCTAATGTTGTGCATAAAATGCCAGGACAGTTCAAAACCCCCCCAAATGACCCCATTTTGTAAAGTAGACACCTCAAGCTATTTGCTGAGAGGCATGTTGAGCCCATTGAATATTTTTTTTTTTGTCCCAAGTGATTGAATAATGACCAAAAAAAAATGTACAAAAAGTTGTCACTAAATTATATATTGCTCAAACATGCCATGGGCATATGTGGAATTACACCCCAAAATACATTCTGTTGCTTCTCCTGAGTACGGGGATACCACATGTGTGGGACTTTTTGGGAGCCTAGTCGCGTACGGGACCCCAAAAACCAAGCACCGCCTTCAGGATTTCTATGGGTGTAAATTTTTGATTTCACTCCTCACTGCCTATCACAGTTTCGGAGGCCATGGAATGCCCAGATGGCACAAACCCCCCCCCCCAAATGACCCCATTTTGGAAAGTAGACACCCCAAGCTATTTGCTGAGAGGTATGTTGAGTATTTTGCAGATCTCGCTTTTTGTCACAAAGTTTTGAAAATGTAAAAAAAGAAAAAAAAAAAAGAAAAAAAAATGTCTTTCTTAATTTTCAAAAACAAATGAGAGCTGTAAAATACTCCCCATGCCTCTCAGCAAATAGCTTGGGGTGTCTACTTTCCAAAATGGGGTCATTTGTGGGGGTTTTGGGCTATTTTGACATTTTATGGCCTTCAAAACTGTGATAGGTAGTGAGGAGTGAAATCAAAAATTTATGCCCTTAGAAACCTTGAAGGCGGTGCTTGGTTTTTGGGGTCCCGTACGCGGCTCCCAAAAAGTCCCACACATGTGGTATCCCCGTACTCAGGAGAAGCAGCAGAATGTATTTTGGGGTGTAATTTCACATATGCCCATGGCATGTGTGAGCAATATATCATTTAGTGACAACTTTGTGCAAAAAAAAAAAAGTTTGTCATATTCCCGCAACTTGTGGCAAAATATAAAATATTCCATGGACTGAACATGCCTCTCAGTAAATAGCTTGGGGTGTCTACTTTCCAAACTGGGGTCATTTGGGGGGGTTTTGTGCTATTTTGGCATTTTATGGCCTTCGAAACTGTGATAGGTAGTGAGGAGTGAAATCAAAAATTTGCGCCCTTAGAAATCCTGAAGGCGGTGCTTGGTTTCCGGGGTCCCGTACGTGGCTAGGCTCCTAAAAAGTCCCACACATGTGGTATCCCCGTACTCAGGAGAAGCAGCAGAATGTATTTTGGGGTGCAATTCCACATATAACCATGGCATGTGTGAGCAATATATCATTTAGTGACAACTTTTTGTAATTTTTTTTTTTTTGTCATTATTCAATCACTTGGGACAAAAAAAAAAAATATTCAATGGGCTCAACATGCCTCTCAGCAATTTCCTTGGGGTGTCTACTTTCCAAAATGGGGTCATTTGGGGGGGTTTTGTACTGCCCTGCCATTTTAGCACCTCAAGAAATGAGATAGGCAGTCATAAATTTAAAGCTGTGTAAATTTCAGAAAATGTACCCTAGTTTGTAAACGCTATAACTTTTGCGCAAACCAATAAATATACGCTTATTGACATTTTTTTTACTAAAGACATGTGGCTGAATACATTTTATACATACTAAAATTGAGTTTATTCGATTTTTCTTATAACAAAAAGTAGAAAATATCATTTTTTTTCAAAATTTTCGGTCTTTTTCTGTTTATATCGCAAAAAATAAAAATCGCAGAGGCAATCAAATACCATTAAAAGAAAGCTCTATTTGTGGGAAGAAAAGGACGCAAATTTCATTTGGGTACAACATTGCATGTCCGCACAATTTACAGTTAAAGCAGCGCAGTGCCGAATCCCAAAAACAGGCCTGGTCCTAATGGCCCGAAATGGTCCGGGGCTTAAGTGGTTAATAAAGGACTTCTCTTAACTGTGTCTGTTTTTTTTTTTTTTTTTTTTTTACACTTTCTTTGTGAAATGGTAGGGGTACAATGTACCCCTTACCAATTTACATGGGGGGGATTCTGGGGGTCCCCTTTGTTAAAGGGGTCTTCCAGATTCCGATAAGCCCCCCACCCCCAGACCCCCACAACCACCAGGCAAGGGTTGTTGGGATGAGGCCCTTGTCCCCATCAACATGAGGACATGGTGCTTTGGGGTCCAGACCCCAAAGCATCCTCCCCATGTTGAGGGCATGTGGCCTGGTACGATTCAGGAGGGGGAGATCTCTCTAGTCCCCCCCCTCTTTTCCTGCGGCCTGCCAGGTTGCGATCTCGGATAAGGGTCTGGTATGGATTTTTGGGGGGAAATCCACGCCATTTTTTTAAAAATTTGGCGCGGAGTTCCTCTTAAAATCCATACCAGACCTGAAGAGCCTGGTAATTGAATTTGGGGGGACCCCCACGCATTTTTTTTTTTTTTTTTATCAATGACTTTCAATGACTTTTCTCTGTATTGCCGGGAGCCGACAATTCATTACACCCGCGAGTACTTTTTTAAATGACTTTTTTTCCTTCAGAAATGAAATTTTGTGCAGGGACAGTTCTAAGCACAGGAAACGAGCGCTATTTTACAGGCATACTATACACACCCCCCCCCCCCCCCCAGGTACAAAATTTAAAGGAATATATCAATTTTATTGTTTCACTTTAAGCATTATTAAAATCACTGCTCCCGAAAAAATATCAGTTTTTAAAACTTTTATTTGCATTGATACATGTCCCCTGGGGCAGGACCCGGGTCCCCAAACACTTTTTGACAATAACTTGAATATAAGCCTTTAACCCCTTAACGACCGCTCACTGTATATATACGTCGGCACAATGGCACCGACAGGCACAATCACGTAGAGTGTACGTGATTGCCTTTGTACAGTTGGGGGGTCCAATCGGACCCCCCTTCTGTACAGTGAGCGGTCGGAATTCGTTGGGGAGCGATCCGACATGAGGGGACGGCCGTTCGATTCCGGCCACCCCCCCCCCCCGCGATCGATCCCGGCGAATGGAAATGCCCCCTCTGTCTGTGTAATGTTTACACAGACAGAAGAAGCAGGAGGAAGTGATGTCATCTCCTGTGCGGCGCTCACATATACCGAGCGCCGTCCAAGAGAAGACACACAGGTTAGTACACTAACACCAGCACACATAGGCACATAAATCGCCCCCCCCAGGCCCCCCCAGATCACCCCCCCAGCCCCCAGTCAGTGTCACTGATTGCAGTGACCATTTATTTAGTGATCACTGCAATCAGTGACATTTGTTACTGTAAAAGTGTCACTACATTTAGTTTTAGGTCCAGTGTAGCCCCCTAACCCCCCCCTAATAAAGGTTTAACCCCTTGATCACCCCCAGATAACCCTTTCACCCCCTAGCACCGCCGTCGCTAAGCGATCATTTTTCTGATCGATGTCTTAGCGTCGGTGATGCAGATCGGTAGCCAGTATTTTTTTTTTAGGTTTGCCGCAGGTTTTTATAGTTTCAGGTACCCCCATAAATTATCTAATAAAGGTTTAACCCCCTTGATCGCCCCCCAGGTAACCCTTTCACCAGTGATCATCATATAAGTGTTACGGGTGACGCTGGTTAGTTTGCTTTTTATAGTGTCAGGGCACCCGCCGTATATAACCCAATAAATGTTTAACCCCCTGATCGCCCGGCGGGTGATATCAATTAGGTTTTAGCGTCAGAGAGGGTCTGCGTCACACCCCAGGCAGCGTCAGGTTAGTGCCAGTAATGCTAACACCCACGCGTGAAGCATACACCTCCCTTAGTGGTATAGTATCTGAACAGATCAATATCTGATCTGATCAGATCTATACTAGCGTCCCCAGGAGTTTAGGGTTCCCAAAAACGCAGTGTTAGCGGGATCAGCCCAGATACCTGCTAGCACCTGCGTTTTGCCCCTCCGTCCAGCCCAGGCCACCCAAGTGCAGTATCGATCGATCACTGTCACTTACAAAACACAACACACATAACTGCAGCGTTCGCAGAGACAGGCCTGATCCCTGCGACTCCAGTGCTGTAGGAGGTGATTTCACCACCACAGTTAAAAAAAAAAAAACATATATGCCGTAGCATTGGAGCAGAGGAGCGATTTTGCTCCTAATGCCACGTACATACGGTCGAAATTCCGACAGAGGCTTGCCCGTGGAAAAGTCCGACCATGTTTACGCGGCATAACTTTTTTGCGGGAGGATACCCCCATGCTTCGGCATATATAAATGGTGCATGTATGCCCATCATTAGAAGTGGGTGGATGAAGGGCGGTATTCTAATGGTGGGCATACCCACCGATCAATCTCTCTTTTTTCGTTCAGCCACCTGGCTGCATGAAAAAAAAAGATTACAATACATGTCCAACAAGGACCAGCAACGTACTGGTATGTTGCTGGACTTTGAATGGTTATACCAGATTGATGCCTGCGGGTTTAGGTATCATCTTGGTATCATTCTTTTCAGCCAGTGGCCGGCTTTCATGTAAAAGCAATCCTAGTGGCTAATTAGCCTCTGGACTGCTTTTACAAGCAGTGGGAGGGAATGTCCCCCCCCCGGATATAAAAAGCGCCATTGGGAAATTGGGAAAGCATTTTATCACACCGATCTTGGTGTGGTCAGATGCTTTGAGGGCAGAGGAAAGATCTAGGGTCTAGACCCCAGTTTTTTCAAAAAAGGGTACCTGCCACTACCTATTGCTATCATAGGGGATATTTACATTCCCTGAGATAACAATAAAAATGATAAAAAAAAAAAAAATATGGAAGGAACAATTTAAAAATAAAATAAAAAAGCAAAATTAATAATAAAAAAAAATAAAAATAAAAATAAAAAGCACCCCTGTCCTGCCCTGCTCTTGCCCAATGGCAAACCCAAGCGTCGGTCTGGCGTCATATGTAAACAGCAATTGCACCATGCATGTGAGGTATCACCGCGAAGGTCAGATCGAGGGCAGTAATTTTAGCAGTAGACCTCCTCTGTAAATCTAACGGGGTAACCTGTAAAGGCTTTTAAAGGCTTTTAAAAATGTATGTAGTTTGTCGCCAATGCGCGTTTGTGCGAAATTTTAAAGCATGTCGTGTTTGGTATCTATGTACTCGGCCTAAGATCATCTTTTTTATTTCATCAAACATTTAGGCAATATAGTGTGTTTTAGTGCATTAAAATTAAAAAAGTGTATTTTTCCCAAAAAAATGCGTTTGAAAAATCGCTGCGCAAATACTGTGTAGAAAAAAAAAAATGCAACACCCACCATTTTCTTCTGTAGGGCCTTTGCTTTAAAAATATATATAATGTTTGGGGGTTCAACATAATTTTCCTTGAAAAAAAAAATGTTTTCATGTAAACAAAAAGTGTCAAAAAGGGCTTTGTCTTCAAATGGTTAGAAGAGTGGATGTAAGCTTCCTAATGTTGTGTATAAAATGCCAGAACAGTTCAAAACCCCCCCAAATGACCCCATTTTGGAAAGTAGACACCCCAAGCTGTATACCGAGAGGCATGTCGAGTCCATGGAATATTTTATATGTTGACACAAGTTGCGGAAAAAATATTTTTTTTTTTTTTTTTTGCACAAAGTTGTCACTAAATGATATATTGCTCAAACATGCCATGGGCATATGTGGAATTACACCCCAAAATACATTCTGTTGCTTCTCCTGAGTACGGGGATACCACATGTGTGAGACTTTTTGGGAGCCTAGCCCCGTACGGGACCCCAAAAACTAATCACCGCCTTCAGGCTTTCTAAGGGTGTAAATATTTGATTTCACTTCTCACTGCCTATCACAGTTTCGGAGGCCATGGAATGCCCAGATGGCACAAACCCCCCCCCCCCAAATGACCCCATTTTGGAAAGTAGACACCCCAAGCTATTTGCTGAGAGGTATTGTGAGTATTTTGCAGATCTCGCTTTTTGTCACAAAGTTTTGAAAATTGGAAAAAAAAAAAAAAAATTTTTCTTTCTTCATTTTCAAAAACAAATGAGAGCTGTAAAATACTCACCATGCCTCTCAGCAAATAGCTTGGGGTGTCTACTTTCCAAAATTGGGTCATTTGGGGGGGTTTTGTGCTATTTTGGCATTTTATGGCCTTCGAAACTGTGATAGGTAGTGAGGAGTGAAATCAAAAATTTGTGCCTAGAAATCCTGAAGGCGGTGCTTGGTTTTCGGGGTCCCGTACGCGGCTAGGCTCCTAAAAAGTCCCACACATGTGGTATCCCCGTACTCAGGAGAAGCAGCAAAATGTATTTTGGGGTGTAATTTCACATATAACCATGGCATGTGTGAGCAATATATCATTTAGTGACAACTTTTTGGATTTTTTTTTGTCATTATTCAATCACTTGGGACAAAAAAAATATATTCAATGGGCTCAACAGGCCTGTCAGCAATTTCCTTGGGGTGTCTACTTTCTAAAATGGGGTCATTTGGGGCGGTTTTGTGCTATTTTGGCATTTTATGGCCTTCAAAACTGTGATAGGTAGTGAGGAGTGAAATCAAAAATTTGCGCCCTTAGAAATCCTGAAGGCGGTGCTTGGTTTTCGGGGTCCCGTACGCGGCTAGGCTCCTAAAAAGTCCCACACATGTGGTATCCCCGTACTCAGAAGAAGCAGCAGAATGTATTTTGGGGTGCAATTCCACATATAACCATGGCATGTGTGAGCAATATATCATTTAGTGACAACTTTTTGTAATTTTTTTTTTTTTTTTGTCATTATTCAATCACTTGGGACAAAAAAAAAAATATTCAATGGGCTCAACAGGCCTCTCAGCAATTTCCTTGGGGTGTCTACTTTCCAAAATGGGGTCATTTGAGGGGGGGGGGGTTTGTACTGCCCTGCCATTTTAGCACCTCAAGAAATGAGATAGGCAGTCATAAATTTAAAGCTGTGTAAATTCCAGAAAATGTACCCTAGTTTGTAAACGCTATAACTTTTGCGCAAACCAATAAATATACACTTATTGACTTTTTTTTTACTAAAGACATGTGGCTGAATACATTTTGGCCTAAATGTATGACTAAAATTGAGTTTTATTCGATTTTTCTTATAACAAAATGTAGAAAATATCATTTTTTTTCAAAATTTTCGGTCTTTTTCCGTTTATATCGCAAAAAATAAAAATCGCAGAGGCAATCAAATACCATTAAAAGAAAGCTCTATTTGTGGGAAGAAAAGGACGCAAATTTCGTTTGGGTACAACATTGCATGTCCGCACAATTTACAGTTAAAGCAGCGCAGTACAAAATTCTGAATTCACCTCTGGTCCTTTAGCTACCAAATGGTCCGGGGCTTAAGTGGTTAAAATGAGCACTTTAGATTTTTCATGTTCGTGTCCCATAGACTTTAACGGTGTTCGGATGTTCGAACAAATTTATTGCCTGTTCGCATGTTCTGATGCAAACCGAACTGGGGGGTGTTCGGCTCATCCCTATAATGCAGGTGCCAAAGCGGCCTATTCCATCAGCACGAGGTCAACAGTTACTCCTTCCTAGCCCCACCATCATGCACACAGGAGTCCCCAGAACTGTTCGACCACAGTGTTGGTTACATGCTTCAGGAGGATGCGCAGCGTTTTGAAGGCTCCGATGATGGTACCCAGTTTGAGGAAGGCAGTAACGGGAGTCCAGAGAGAGGGGGTGCCCAAGAAGAACAACAAACTGGCAGTCCTGTTCCCCCAGCTGCAGCATACTGCCAGGTTTGCTCCAGTGATGAGGAGGGAAGGGATGATGAGGTCACTGACTCTACGTGGGTGCCTGCTAGGAGAGAGGAGGAGGCTCACCTCCAACGAGGCAGGATGCCCTCGAGGGGCCAGCTTAAGGGCAGCCAACCGACTGCATCACACCGCAGAGCTCCACATGTGTAGGGCGCTGCTGACTCTGCGCGGTTTTCCAAAAGTTCTTTGGTGTGGACCTTTTTTGACACGTGTGCAGCAGATCGCACCATTGCTGTTTGCAATATATGTCTGAAGCGTATCAAACGTGGCCAAAACAGAAGCCGCTTGGGCACCACATGCTTGACCAGACATATGTCGACCTGCCATGCAGTCCATTGGCAAGCGTAATTAAAAGACCCACACCAAAGAACAAAGCGGACCTCTCCTTGCTCCTCATCAGCTGGGATCTCCAACCCCACTATACCTTCAGTCCTCCCAGAAACCTACACTGAGAGGAATGAAGGTGTAGAATTAGGTGTGCCACTGCCAAGTACTTGCGGGAAATCTGCTATCACTACACCAACGTCCGATTGTAACAGGCAAATTTCCCTACCCCAGTTGCTAAACCGGCGAAAGAAATTCGCTCGCAGCCATCCACATGCCCAGCGGTTGAATGCTAGCTTGGCTAAATTGCTAGCATTCCAACTGCTGCCTTTTCAGCTGGTAGACTCTGCCCCCTTTCGTGAATTTGTGGAATGTGCGTTACCTCGTGGCAGGTTCCGAAATGCCACTTTTTTTCACGAAAGGCGATTCCGGCTCTCTACCGCCACGTGGAAGGCAATGTCTTGGCCTCGCTGGACAGGGCGGTCAGCGGTAAGGTGCATATTACCACTGACTCATTATCCAGCAGGCATTCACGGCACACTGCGTGACTCTGCTGGCAGCTGGGAAGGGTGCAGGACAGGGTGCAGTCTTGTTGGAGGTTGTTCCACCACCACGCCTCCAAAATTCTACTAGTGGTGATTCTAACACGCCTCTCTCCTCCACCCCCTCCTCTTCTTCTTCCTCCATGGCCTCTTCCTCTATAGATTTGTCATTGGAACCAGCGGTGCTCCGTAGATGTTCAAGGGGCTACGCAAGCACTCGGGCAAAAAGATGCCATGCGGTGCTTGAGCTGGTGTGCTTAGGGGACAGGAGCCACACTGGGGCAGTGATTCTGTCAGCTCTGCAGGGGCAGGCTCAGAGGTGGTTGACGCCACGCCAGCTTAAGCCAGGAATGGTGGTTTGCGACAATGGCACCAACCTCCTCTCAGCCCTCTGACAGGGACACCTAACCCATGTGCCCTGTTTGGCTCACATCCTTCATTTGGTGGTGCAGCGGTTCTTGTGCAGGTACCCAGGCTCACAGGATCTCCTGAGGCAGGCCAGGAAAGTCTGTGTGTATTTCCGCCGGTCATATAATGCCAATGCTCAGCTGGCTGACCTCCAAAAGGAATACAACCTGCCCAAGAACTGCCTAATCTGTGACATGCCCACCAGATGGAACTCAACGTTGGCCAAGCTGCAGCGGCTGCACACGCAGCAGAGGGCCATCAATCAGTACCTGTGCAAATATGGCACCGGGACAGGTTCAGGGGAGCTTGGATTTTTTTTGCCACGCCAGTGGCTCATGATCAGAGATGTATGCACTGTCCTGTCACCATTTGAGGAGGCCACGAGGATGGTGAGCAGTGACAGTGCATGCATCAGTGATACTGTCCCTCTTGTCTACCTGTTGGAGCACACGCTGCATGGAATAATGGACAGGTCACTTGAGGCAGAACAGAGGGAGGGAGGAAGAGGAGGACTCTCTTACCTCTCAAGGCCCCCTTTATCCAGACAGTGTTCCTGCGGGCCCGCCAATCACACAGGAAGAGGACGAGAAGGAGGAGGATTGTGTTAGCATGAAGGTGGAGCCTAGCACTCAGAATCAGCAGCAGTCTTCAAGGGATCGTTTATAGTCCCCAGAAACCCATGGACTTGTACGTGGCTGGGAGGAGGGGGCTGCGGATCATGTCATCCTTAGTGACCCAGAGGACTCCGGACCGAATGCCTTAGCAAACCTACGCTGCATGGCCTCCCTGATCCTGCGATAGGACCCTCGGATTCATGGTAGCAAGGAGAGCGATCATTACTGGCTGGCAACCCTCCTTGATCCACGTTACAAGGGTAAGGTTGCGGAACTTATCCAGCTGTCGCAGAGGGAGCAGAGGATGAAACATCTTCGGGAGGCCTTGCAGAAAGGTTTGTGAAACGCATTTCCAGAGCCTGGGAGGTTACAATTTCCTGGTCCTGGACAACGTGTTGCTGTGGCTTCGGTCTGTCACAGAAGGAGTGGTGGAGAAGGTGGCCGTCTGACCGATGCGTTCAGACAATTTTTTAGCCCCAAGGTATGATTGGTTCCAGCAACCATCGCCAGCATCTAATTTACATGGTGCTGGAATACCTAGGGGCAAGATCAGACTTGGACACGTTTCCAACCGAAAATCCACTGGGTTACTGGGTCTTGAGGATGGATCACTGGCCAGAGCTTGCACAGTATGCAATTGAGCTACTGGCCTGTCCTGCATCCAGCGTTCTTTCGGAACGCACATTCAGTGCTGCTGGTGGCTTTGTAACCGATCACAGTGTGCGCCTGTCCACCGACTCAGTTGATCTTTTCAATTTCATAAAAATGAATCAGTCTTGGATCACCAGCTACCAAGCACCTGATGCTGATGTAACCGTTTCATTTTTTTTATGAATGAGATCCCTTCAAGACTGCCTATGCTGATTGCTGAGTGACTATCCTGTTATGTTGAGTGACTATCCTATTCCTCCTCAATGTTCATGTTGATATGTTTTGTTCTGGACACCAGCACCAGTGCCTTAAGCCCAATTTTTCTGCCCCTGTTTAACAGGGGCGTGTACAATTAAAAAAATTTCTGTAATATTTTGCAGCAGGGCTCATTCCTGCGCTCAAATAGAGTATCTGTGAGGGGTTGCAGTGTTGTGGCACCAGCACCAGTGCCTAAGGCCCAATTTTTCTGCCCCTGTTTAACAGGGGCGTGTATAATTAAAACTTTTGTTGTAATATTTCCCAGAAGGGCCTGTTCCTGGGCCCACCAAGAGTAACTGTGAGGGCTTACAGTGTTGTGGCACCACCACCACCACCATCAAAGGCTCAATTTTTCTGCCCCTGTACAACAGGGGCATGTAATTACAATTCTTGATATAATATTTCACAGCAGGGCCTTTTCCAGCACCCACCAAGAGTAACTGTGAGGGCTTACAGTGTTCTGGTACCACCAACACCTAAGGCCCAATTTTATGCAGAGTATATAGGGCAGGCCGTATAGTATATATAGACAGGCGGTCCCCTGCTTTCAAACATCAGACTTACAAACGACTCCTACTAAAGGGAGGGAGACAGCAGGAAGTGAGAGGAAATCTACCCCTGGGAAGGGCAATTCTCTCCTGTAAGAGTTAATATGGGAAAAAGGTGTCTCCTCCATTGATGCTCTATCACCAATCCTTGTTTTCCTAAAAAACCCAAATTTCAAGATCAATTGTCATTGGGCCAGAAAGTGAGGTGAAATTTTCTCAACAGGGGCACAGACAGCAAAACAAATGTTACAGGGGTGATGATAACCCTTCCCTAGGATATCCAAAAAGCTTAAAAATAGATTTTTTGGCTGGAGCTACACTTACAAAATGTACCTATTCCAAATTACAAACAGATTCAACTTGAGAACAAACCTACAGTCAATATCTTTCTTGGGACCGCCTGTATACTGCTGTTAAGAGTATATAGGGCCTGGGGGCCCCCACGCTTTTTCTTTTTTTAATTTGGGTGCGGGGTTCCCCTTAATATCCATACAAGACCCAAAGGGCCTGGTAATGGGCTAGGGGGGAGTGGGGTACCGATGCCGTTTTTCTCAATAATTTTCATGTATATTGCCGGGACCCAACATTACATTAAAGCCCAAAATGCAGCGCTTAGTGAAATCAGTCTAAATCGATATAAAATGTACTTCAGGTAAAAATCAGCTGTGAGATGAATGTGGAAAACGATAAGGAAACCACCACCAAAACTTCAGTGTGCAAAACCAAAAGCACACCACACCAATTGTGCTCACAAACTGCTTACCAAAAGGCAAACAAATACAGGCATAATACATAGTTGCCAACATTGCAAAAAAAACATCTGGGACACTTTTTTTGTATTGAGGCGGAGCCTTGCTATAATTAGGGGGCGGGGCATTCGTTTGTAGGCGTGTCACGCTGAAATGAAAAGTGCGGGGCGCGAAGCGCGCCACGGCGAATAATGGGCGTGGTTTACGCACGATAGTGGGTGTGGCTTAAATGGGCGTGGTTCAAAGGGGTGTGGCTACAGTCCGAGGTGAGAGAAAGAGAGAGAAAGAAATAGAAAGAAAGAAGCCAGATCCTACACCACAATAGAAATGTGTAACAAAATTGGCAGATAAGTATACTCCAAAACACCTGTTGGCGCTTCAATCATCCCGACACCATGTTTGTTATGGTGTCAGGGTGATTGAAGCGCATTATTTCTATTATTACATTGTAATATAAAATTAAATCATTCAACTCACCATAATGCTGAATCAGTGGGACCCCTAAGCGTGTCACCTGCCACTTCGCCTGCCACCAGATGCCATCAAATGCCCCCAGCAGAGTCCGTCCTTACATCAGGTGCCCCCAGCAGAGTCAGTCCTTACATCAGGTGCCCCCAGCAGAGTCCATCCTTACATCAGGTGCCCCCAGCAGAGTCTGTCCTTACAAACTCTCCACTCTCTTGTGTACGGCAGTGGCGTCACTAGGGTTGGTGTCACCTGGTGGGGTAAAACATGGTGTCACCCCCCCCCCCCGTCTAGGCTACCCAGCTCCATTCAGGTAGCGCACGGTCACAGGGTGCACCCCAAACCAGCCCCTGTAAATGATAGTATAGGGTGGTATAGTGGCAGATTAGGGTAAATAGGGTGGTATAGTGTCAGGTTGAGGTGGTATATGACAGGTTAGGGTGGTACAGGGCAGGTTAGGGCGGTATTGGGGTGGTAGAGGGCATGTTAGGGTGGCACAGGGCAGGTTGAAGTGGCACAGGGCAGATTGAAGTGGCACAGGGAAGGCTTGGATGGCAAAGCGCAGGCTGTGGTGGTATAGGGCAGGCTGGGGTGGTACAGGGCAGGTTGGGGTGGTACAGGGCAAGTTAGGGTGGCACAGAGCAGGTTGGGTAGTATAGGGCAAGTTAGGGTGGCATAGGGCAGGTTGGGGTGGTATAGGGCAGGTTAGGTTGGCACAGGGCAGGTTGGGGTGGCACAGGGCAGGCTGGGTTGGTATAGGGCAGTTTGGAGTGGTACAGGGCAGGATGGGGTGGTATAGGGCAGGCTTGGGTGGCACAGAGCAGGCTGGGTAGTATAGCGCAGGCTGGGGTGGTATAGGGCTGGTTGGGGTAATACAGGGCAGGCAGGCAGTGGTACAGGGCAGGCTGGGGTGGCACAGGGCAGCTTGGGGTGGCACATGGTCCAAAAACTAAGAAAATTAATATGATTGAAGATCAGATGTGGCACTACATGTCTCAGCAGCAGGTAATAAGGTGTGAGTGAGGATCAGCTGTGGCACTACATGTCCCAGCACGCTTGATGGCAGGTTGCCCTGTGTTGTGTAGGTAGGGGTGGAAATGCTATGCTTGGTGCCCATTATCCCCGGAGCTGGCAGCACACACACTCACTGTTGAGCAGAGCGCTCTCTCTCTCTCTCTCTCTCTCTCTCTCTCCTGTGCTGGTGTCCTCCTCGGGGAGTAGCAGTGTGATGACAGTCAGGTGTAATACGATGAGCCGATCTCATACACCTCCTCTCTATAACCGAGCACATGCACACTCACTGTTTGTGATCTCCTCTAGTACAGAGCTGACCTCTGACTCCCCGGGCTGCCATCATGTGCAGCGGCAGCTACACAGTTCCTGGCTTCCACGTGTGTTAAGTGTAGAGAGGAGGGGCCTCTAGGCTTCAGTGTATACTTGTACACTGAAGAGAGAAGCTGATTGGATGCCCATCCTCTCTCCACTGAACACAAGGGGAAATGTACTGGCAGAGGCGACGGCGGCCATTTTTCTGTAGCCCGTCGGCTGCTTTTTCCGTAAAACACTCCCGATTTTCCCGGGACAAAAGCAAAATCCCGGGAAAATAATCGGGACAAGCTTAATTCGGGACGAGGGTCCCAAATTCGGGATTGTCCCGGGAAATTCGGGACTGTTGGCAACTATGGTAATATATGTATTTGCAGAGGGTCAATGATAGACACAGCTGTCCAAGCTTGATGGATCACAACCAGGAATGTTCAGCTTCCCCCACATCAAAAACGGCATCCAAAACTCTGTTAGAGATGGGGATAATATGCAATCCTCAACAGGAAGTGTTTACCAAATGAAAGAGAAAACTAGCATAGTGAAGCCCATAAGGTAAAGGACAAAGTTTTTATTGTATTCTACTTACAGGTAGTAACGATTATCATGGCATAAAAAATATAAATATCCGCGGCTCTCAGCCTGTTTTGTTTTGCCAGAGCTCTGATCCATCAAGCTTGGACAGCTGTGTCTATCATTGACCCTCTGCAAATACATCTATTATGCCTGTATTTGTTTGCCTTTTGGTAAGCAGTTTGTGAGCACAATTGGTGTGGTGTGCTTTTGGTTTTGCACACTGAAGTTTTGGTGGTGGTTTCCTTATAGTTTTCCACATTCATCTCACAGCTGATTTTCACCTGAAGTACATTTTATATCGATTTAGACTGATTTCACTAAGCGCTGCATTTTGGACTATTACACTTTTATGTTTGCTTTATCAACAGACTGTGCTAGCTGCTGTATTTATTTATTTATGCTTTTATTATTTCCTTTGTTAGCGCAGATATTTGTTCACTTTGTTACATTTACATTAAAGCCAGAAGCAATTTTAAATGACTTTTATTCCTTTAGAAATGTCATTTTGTGCAGGGACTGTTCTAAACACGGAAAACACATGCCACTTCACAGGCATACTATAGACCAGTGGTCTCCAAACTGCAGCCCTGGGGCCGGATCCGGCCCTTTGCCTGCCTTTATCCGGCCCTTGGGTCACTACTCCCAAAGATACAAGACACTATTCTGACATCAGCAATGAAGCACAATATCTCCCACTGACACCAATAATGGGACACTATTCCTCCCACTGATACTAATGATGGGGCATTATTGCTTTCAAATGATACCAATGATGGGGTATTATTCCTTCCCTCCCAATGATACCAATGAAGTGACACTGTTCCTTCCAATTAAACCAATGACGGGGCACTATTCCTCCCAATTATACCAATGATGGGGCACTGCTTCTCCCCCAATACCAATTATGGCAATGTTTACTCCCACCGATGCCAATAAAATTTCCACTACCACTGGTCATAGTCCGGCCCCCCTAAAGTCTGAAGGTCATTAAACTGGCCCTTTGTTTAGAAAGTTTGGAGACCCCTGCTATAGACAACCCCCAGGTACGATATTTAAAGGAATATTTCACTTTTATTTTTTCACTTTAGGCATCATTAAAATCACTGCTCCCGAAAAAAAGGCCCTTTTTAAAACTTGATACATGTCCCCTGGGTCAGGACCCAGGTCCTTAAACCCTTTTTAGGACAATAACTTGCATATTAGCCTTTAAAATGTACACTTTTTATTTCTCACGTTCGAGTCCTATAGACGTTAACGATGTTCCAAAGTTTGCGCAAGCTTTCAATCCGTTCGCATGTTCTGGATGCGAACCGAACCGGGGGGGTGTTCGGCTCATCCCTAGTACTAAACAAGACAATACACAGGTACTCCACAACCCAGCAGACCCACGTGCACTCGCAGACCCACGTGCACTCGCAGACCCACGTGCACTCGCAGACCCACGTGCACTCGCAGACATGTGAGACATGCACGAACGATCCACACACACTACTCAGACAACACTCAGGAACTCACAATACACTGGTACTACCTGACACTAATGCCGCGTACACACGACCGTTTTTCACTTCGTTAAAAATTACATTTTTTAAATTGGTCATTAAAAACTATCCTGTGTAGGCTCCAGAGCATTTTTAAAGACGTGAAAAATGGGCTAAATAAAATGAGAACCTGCTCTATTTTTTCACGTAGTTTTTCACATCGTTTTTTTTAACGTCGTGAAAAACGGTAGTGTGTATGCTTTTACGAGGGGGAAAAAAACGCGCATGCTCAGAATCAAGTATGAGACGGAAGCGCTCGTTCTGGTAAAACTAGCGTTCATAATGGAGTTAGCACATTCGTAACGCTGTAAATTATTGCACCGTTTAATGCAACGCATTCATTTCTTCTTTATATAATGCTAAAATAATGAACTTCTTTTGCTAATGATATTCAGAGTTATGACAAACTTGTTTGTTAGTAATTGTTAGTGATCTCATGAATTTATTTTTTTGTTGGTAAGCCAGATCTCCATAATAAATTATAAAGTAATTTAAAATATCTTAAATAACAACATTTTTTTTTCTTTTATATTTAGGAATCTTTTTTTTTTTTATCTTTTGTGTGTTGTGAGGGGGTTAACTCGGTAGCGGGTGTGTGTGACCCCCTGGTTGGGCTCCCCACACAAAAACAGGGCCAGCAGACGGAGGTTGTGGTTTTCAAAATCAAAAGGTGCGGTTTATTTCTCTATGTACAGTGACAAAAACACAGCAAAGCCAAAAAGAAACATAAACAAAATAAATCCTGGTCAGTTTGACCTCTGACTAAACATGCAGGTTTCCTAAACTAACAACTGGGATCAGCCTGGTGCTGTCCTAGTCCCTAAGTCCCTGGTTTAGTAAAAGTCCAAACAAATAGCCACACAGGCTTTGCCTCACCGCACAGGGGTTCACTCTCCCTAGACAGTCCACACAGGTCTTGTTCCAGGCATGAGCTAACACCTAATGAATCTGGGAGTTTTTATAGAGGCCTTAAACGAACTGACAGGCTTCAGCTGGTCTCATCAACTCCCTGCCTGCACGACGCCCAGCCCTCTCCCTAGAGGTATGAGTCATCCATGAGCCTACTAGCCTCAGCTGGGCTTATACAACTCTCCACCCTAGTTGTACAAGTCAGCATAAAGCCTGAATCTGGGAGAAATATATCTACCCCCCTGGATGCAACCAGGTGACTTTACCTTCCTGCTGTCACATACCCCCCCCCCCTCTTGTTTTAACCTTGGGGTTGGAACACCAGCAATCAGGCATTCATGTACTCGAGACAAAGCATCCACATTCCCCATTTGAACGCCAGGGCGATGCTTTACTGTGAAGTTGAATTCCTGTAGGGCCAGGAACCACCTATTCACTCTTCTATTTGTCTCCTTGTTTTGAGCCATCCACTTTAACGGAGCGTGATCCGTAACCATGTCAAAGTGCCTACCTAGCAGATAGTACCGAAGGGAATCTAGAGCCCACTTCACCGCTAAACACTCCTTTTCAACCGTGGCGTAATTTACCTCATGGGACTTCAACTTCCTGCTGAGGTAAATGACTGGGTGCTCTTCCCCGTTCCAGACCTGGGACAATACTGCTCCTAACCCCACATCTGACGCATCACTTTGTACGACAAAGTCTTTAGAGAAGTCGGGTGAGTACAACACTGGCTGGCTACATAAGGCTTGTTTCAAGAATTGGAATGCTGCCTCAGCCTCGGGGGTCCATTTAATCATGACCGACCCTTTCCCTTTCGTCAGGTTGGTTAGGGGCACAGCCTTAGAAGCAAAGTGGGGAATGAAGCGCCGATAATAACCCGCGATTCCCAGAAAGGCCCGTACCTGCTTCTTGCTGTTGGGACGTGGCCAACTCTGGATGGCCTCGACTTTGTTGAGTTGGGGTTTTATCACTCCCCTGCCAATGGTGTACCCAAGATATTTGGCCTCCTCCTGCCCAATGGTACACTTCTTGGGGTTAGCCGTAAACCCCGCTTCCCGGATAGAGTCTAGGACTGCTTGCACTTTTGGCAGATGTGAGGCCCAATCTGTGCTATGGACAATTACGTCATCCAGGTAAGCCGCAGCATACTTCCGATGGGGCCTCAGTATCTGGTCCATTTTCCGCTGGAATGTGGCCGGCGCATTCTGTAACCCGAACGGCATTCTCTTATATTGGAACGCCCCATCTGGGGTTACAAATGCGGTTTTCTCTTTGGCCGACTTGGCCAGGGGAATTTGCCAATACCCTTTTGTGAGGTCAAGAGTCGTCATGTATCGGGCTGTTCCCAGCCGGTCGATCAACTCATCTATACGTGGCATGGGGTAGGTGTCAAATTTTGTAACTTTGTTCAACTGACGAAAATCGTTACAAAATCGCCAGCTCCCATCCGGTTTAGGCACCAACACAATGGGACTAGACCAATCACTTTGGGACTCCTCTATCACCCCTAAGTTCAGCATTTTCTGTACTTCCTCCCGTATTGCCTCCCGTCGGGCCTCTGGGATCCGATAGGGTTTTAACTTCACCCTTTCACCGGGCGGGGTAATAATATCATGCTCTACCCCAGATGTTTGTCCCGGCAGCTCAGAGAACACCTCCTTGTTGCGAAGCACAAACTCCTTAACCTCCTGTTGTTGGGGTTGTGACAAGGTGGCTGCTATTCCAACCTCCGGAATCACGCAACCAGTTTGAGCTGGTGACCAAGTTTCTGCGACTAGGGACTCTCTATCCCTCCAGGCTTTCAACAGATTAACGTGATATATCTGTTCGGGCTTTCGCCTTCCTGGTTGTCTGACCTTGTAATTCACTTCGCTCACTTTTTCCATTATCTCGTAGGGGCCTTGCCATTTGGCAAGGAATTTACTTTCAACCGTAGGGACAAGTACCAATATCCTATCCCCCGGGGAAAAGGTACGGGTCTTTGCTCCACGGTTGTACACTCTCTGCTGTGCCAACTGCGCTTGGGCCAAATGTTCCTTCACGATGGGCATTACCTGTGCAATTCGATCTTGCATCAGGGCGACATGCTCAATCACACTCCTGTGGGGAGAACTCTCACTTTCCCAAGTTTCCTTGGCAATATCCAACAGCCCTCTTGGGTGTCTCCCATACAGTAACTCAAAGGGGGAGAATCCCGTAGAGGATTGGGGCACCTCCCTAATAGCAAACATCAAATAAGGAAGTAGACAGTCCCAATCCTTTCCATCTCTATCCACCACTTTCTTCAACATTTGTTTTAGGGTTTTGTTGAATCTTTCAACCAGCCCATCGGTTTGGGGGTGATACACAGATGTACGCAATTGCGTCACTTTGAACAATTTACACAGCTCTTTCATAACCCGGGACATAAAGGGTGTACCTTGGTCCGTAAGCAGTTCTTTACAAATACCCACCCGGCTAAAAACAAGAGATAGCTCTTTGGCTATGGTTTTGGCCGAGGTATTTCTGAGAGGGATCGCTTCTGGATAACGGGTGGCATAGTCCATTATAACCAATATGTACTGGTGCCCCCTAGCGGACTTGATTATAGGACCTACCAAATCCATTGCGATTCTCTCAAACGGGACCTCAATGATGGGTAGAGGGACCAGCGGGCTACGGAAATGTGGCATCGGGGCCGACCTCTGACACACAGGGCAGGAGGAACAATAATTTTCTATGTCCTTCATCACCCCAGGCCAATAGAATCTCTGTAATACCCTCTCTCGGGTTTTCTCTGTCCCCAGATGACCTCCAAGAATGTGCCCATGGGCCAACTCCAACACCAACTTCCTGTAAGGTTTGGGCACCACAAGCTGCTCAACGGTTTCTTCTGCCCTTTTTGCCACCCGATACAGTAGGTCCTTCTCTACGCTGAAGTATGGGTAAGTGCAGGTATTATCTGGGTTCACTAACTCGCCATCTATTTCCACTACGTTTTCCCGTGCCTTTATTAGGGCGGGGTCTTTTAACTGTTCTGTGGCAAAATTTTCCCTGTGAACCTCCAGATCAGAAAACTCCACAGACGGTAGGTTTTCGTCTGAGGAGGTGGGCTCCTCTCCAGTTTCTTGAGTCTCCCCTGCCAATACTGACAAGGGAAATTCTGGAGAGTCCTCACCACTCTCAGAGGAGTTCTGGCTATCACATTCCTGGTACATAGGGGCACCAGTGGGGGGCTCAGGATCATCCCACAGTTCCCAGAACTTCGGAAAATCTCTTCCCACAATGGCATCATGCGGTAATTGAGATACTAACCCCACTGGATGAGAGAGGGTACCTTTGGGGGTCTCGAAACACACTGTAGTCACTGGATACTCTCGGGTGTCCCCATGCACACAAATAACAGCTACCTTGCTATTCCCAGAGACCTCTGTTTTAACTAATTCAGCCTTTATCAGGGTCACAAGGCTACCTGAATCCAGTAATACCACAACATTTCTACCATTAATACACATTTTGCATAAATGTTTCTCAGTTCCCCGAATGGCAGTGCATGCGACTGTCGCACACAGCGACTGACGTCTGTCCGTCAGAAAGTCACATTGCATGGGTTCCTCCACAACCGGGCAATTTGCTGCAATATGTCCCGCTTGCCGGCAGCGGTAGCAAACAATCCTTTTGGCTGCCTCTTGAGCCCCTGACTTCCCAGGCTGTTCTCGCCAAACTTTGGGTAGAGCTCCCACCCTCTCACTCTCTCCACCCTCACCCCTTGGAATCCTCTTATCCGCCCCTGGGGATGGTCTGGTCTTAGGGTGGAAAGTCCGAGAGTCTCTGGAAGAGGCCGTCAGGTTCTCTGTAGCCAAGTATTTCTCTACACGATCCACAAGACCACTGGCCGTCTCTGGGTCTCCATGGCTTACCCACTTTTGGATGGCAGTAGGAAGAGCTCTCAAAAACCGATCCATTACAACACGTTCCACAATCTCTGGTGCGGACAAAGTCTCTGGCTGTAGCCACTTCCTGCTCAGGTGAATGAGATCATACATTTGAGACCTGGGGGGTTTTCCAAGCTGGAAAGTCCAGTTATGCACACGCTGAGCCCGGACAGCCAGGGTGACACCCAGCCTTGCCAATATTTCAGCTTTTAGCATCACATAGTCTTTTGCTTGGTCAGGCTCTAGGTCATAGTAAGCCTTCTGCGATTCACCAGTTAACAGAGGAGCCACCAGTCCAGCCCACTGCTCCTCAGGCCACTTTTCTCTTTCAGCAGTCCTTTCAAATGTGGTCAAAAATACCTCTGGATCATCCTCTCCAGTCATTTTTGTCAATAAACGACTCACCCCAAAGGACGCGGTATTAGTGGGACGGCTTTCCTCACTGGTCTGCGGACGTTGCTGCATTACTGCTTCCATTTGTTGTAGTCTCTGCTCTTGCTTCTGTAACAGGTCTATGAAGCGGGCCTCAGATTGCTGCTGGGCTTGTTGATGAGCTTGCTGCTGGGCTGCAAGGCTCCTTTGCAAACCTGCATTTGTCTGCTGTTGATTGGCATTTGCTAGAGCCAGCTGTTTCAGTATCTCCTCCATGCTGGCTTAAAAAAAACTGCCACTGGTTCTCCACCAACTGTGAGGGGGTTAACTCGGTAGCGGGTGTGTGTGACCCCCTGGTTGGGCTCCCCACACAAAAACAGGGCCAGCAGACGGAGGTTGTGGTTTTCAAAATCAAAAGGTGCGGTTTATTTCTCTATGTACAGTGACAAAAACACAGCAAAGCCAAAAAGAAACATAAACAAAATAAATCCTGGTCAGTTTGACCTCTGACTAAACATGCAGGTTTCCTAAACTAACAACTGGGATCAGCCTGGTGCTGTCCTAGTCCCTAAGTCCCTGGTTTAGTAAAAGTCCAAACAAATAGCCACACAGGCTTTGCCTCACCGCACAGGGGTTCACTCTCCCTAGACAGTCCACACAGGTCTTGTTCCAGGCATGAGCTAACACCTAATGAATCTGGGAGTTTTTATAGAGGCCTTAAACGAACTGACAGGCTTCAGCTGGTCTCATCAACTCCCTGCCTGCACGACGCCCAGCCCTCTCCCTAGAGGTATGAGTCATCCATGAGCCTACTAGCCTCAGCTGGGCTTATACAACTCTCCACCCTAGTTGTACAAGTCAGCATAAAGCCTGAATCTGGGAGAAATATATCTACCCCCCTGGATGCAACCAGGTGACTTTACCTTCCTGCTGTCACAGTGTCAAGTTACCACACCAACATTATAAATTTGTATTGTTTCCCCTCAAGGAGGTTTGTGTCCCTTGTTAATTATCAATTTTTTTTTTTTTTAAATGTCCCTGTCTACTCACTAGCAAACTCTCTTTTTTGAATAAAAAACATAGTCAAGTATTTGCTGTAAATCAAAAAAGCCTTTATTTTGGCACATAACAAATTAAAGGGGAAGGCAGCACTGGAGACCCCTGCTTGAATTTGTGCATCCTTTGGACCCCACAGCAAATATCCAAGAATAGAACACCAAACTATGTAATGACCCAACAAATAAATTAGGAGCACAATCTTGTCTTGGACTCCCAGAGGTCAGGAACAGCAGCAGTTAAGTCAGATATATGTCCCCAGTCTGTGGTACTAGAACAGTCATTATTTGACTGTGGAGAAGTAGCCAGGAGGGCTGGAGAAAGGGGCAGCTGCAGCCAGGTGGGCTGGCAGTGCCTGAAGAGGTGGTGCTGGGATCAATAGCCACAGGAGGAGGACAGCTGGGCACAAGGACTTTGCTACACAAACAAGAGGTCGCGGTCCCTGCCTGTAAAGGGCTTTTGCTTTTAATCTGACTGAACTTTTTGCCAGATCAACCCATCAGTGTGCCAGCTGGTCCTGGGAGTTGTAGTTCTGTAATCAAGCTGTGTGCAGAAGGCAGAGGATAAGTGTATATACTGTGAGAGCAGGCAGGTAAAATCACCAGGTTGCATCCAGGATGGAAGGTATATATGTCCTAGATTCAGGCTTTATGCCTCTTTATACCACTACAGGGAGTGCTGGGAGTCTTGCAGGGGAAGAGTTAATGAGCCCAGCTGAAGTAAGTGGGCTCATTAGGGCCTCTACAAGAACTCCCAGCATGCTAAGGGAGATGCTCCAACCTGGAACCAGATCTGTGTGGATAGTCTGGGGAGTGTGATCTCTGTGCGGTGAGCCAAAGCCTTTGTGGTTATTGCTAAGAACTTCTAAAAGCAGGGAGCTAGGGACTGGGACAGCACAAGGCTGTACCCAGTTGTTAGTTAGGGACACCAACGTGTGTAGTGAGCGGTCAAGTTGACCAGGATTTATTTTCCTGTTTCTTTTGTTTTTGCTGTATTTTTTTGTCTGTATATAGTTCAAATAAAACCACACCCTTTTGTTTTCTCCTACCACTGTCTGCTGTGCCTGTTTTTGTGTGGTGAACCCATCCAGGGGGTCACATGCACCCGCTGCTGAGTTAACCCCCTCACAGTTGGTGGAGAACCTGTGGCAGTTTTTTTTTTAAGGCCAGCATGGAGGAGATACTGAAACGGCTGGCTCTAGCAAATGCCAATCAGCAGCAGACAAATGCAGGTTTGCAAAAGAGCCTTGTAGCTCAAAAACAGAGCCTCGCAGCCCAGCAGCAAGCTCAACAACAGAGTCTGGCAGCCCAGCAGCGAGCTCATCAACAGAGTCTGGAAGCTCAGCAACAAGCCCAGCAGCAATCTGAGGCCCGCTTCATAGACCTGTTGCAGAAGCAAGAACAGAGACTACAGCAACAAATGGAGACATTCATGTAGCAACGTCCGCAGACCAGTGAGGCAAGTAGTTCCACTAATACTGCGTCCTTTGGGGTGAGTCGCTTACTGACAAAAATGACTGGAGAGGATGATTCAGAGGTGTTTTTCACCACATTTGAAAGGACTGCTGAAAGGGAAAAGTGGCCTAAGGAGCAGTGGGCTGGACTGATGGCCCCTCTGTTAACTGGTGAATCGCAGAAAGCTTACTATGACCTAGAGCCTGACCAAGCAAAAGACTATCTGATGCCAAAAAATGAAATATTGGCACGGCTGGGTGTCACCCTGGCCGTCCGGGCTCAGCGTGTGCATAACTGGACTTTCCGGCTTGGAAAACCCCCCAGGTCTCAAATGTATGATCTCATTCACCTGAGCAGGAAGTGGCTACAGCCAGAGACTTTGTCCGCACCAAAGATTGTGGAACGTGTTGTGATGGATCGTTTCTTGAGAGCTCTTCCTACTACCATCCAAAAGTGGGTAAGCCATGGAGACCCAGAAACGGCCGATAATCTTGTGGATCGTGTAGGGAAGTACTTGGCTACGGAAAACCTGACTGCCTCTTCCAGAGACTCATGGACTTTCCACCCTAAGACCAGACCATTCCCAGTGGCGGGTAAGATGATTCCAAGGGGTGAGGGTGGAGAGAATGAGAGGGTGGGAGTTCTACCTAAGGTCTGGCGAGAACAGCCTCAGAAGTCAGGGGCTCAAGAGACAGCAAAAAGGATTGTTTGCTACCGCTGCTGACAAGAGGGACATATTGCAGCAAATTGCCCGGTTGTGGATGAACCCATGCAATGTGACTTTCTAAGGGACAGACGTCAGTCGCTGTTTGCGACAGTCGCATGCACTGCCATTCGGGGAACTGAGAAACATTTATGCAAAATGTGTATTAATGGTAAAAATGTTGTGTTGCTGGATTCAGGTAGCCTGGTGACACTGATAAAAGCTGAATTAGTCACTACAGAGGTCTTAGGGAATAACAAGGCAGCTGTTATTTGTGTGCACGGGGACACCCGAGAGTATCTTGTGACTACAGTGTGTTTTTGAGACCTCCAAAGGTAACCTCTCATCAGGTGGGGTTAGTGTCTCAGTTACCACATGATGCCATTGTGGGAAGGGATTTTCCAAAGTTTTGGGAACTCTGGGATTGTCCTGAGCCCCCCACTGGTGCCCCTATATACCAGGAATGTGATAGCCAGAATTCCTCTGAGAGTGGTGAGGATTCTCCAGAATTCCCCTTGTCGGTATTGGCAGGGGAGACTCGAAACTGGGGAGGAGCCAACATCCTCAGACGAAAACGTGCCGTCTGGAGTTTTCTGATCTCAAGGTTCACAAGGAAAATGTTGCCACAGAACAGTTAAAAGACCCCACCCTAATAAAGGCACGGGAAAACATAGTGAAAATAGATGGCGAGTTAGTGAACCCAGATGAGACCTGCACTTACCCATACTTCATTGTGGAAAAGGACCTACTGTATCGGGTGGCTAAAAGGGCAGAAGAAACCATTAAGCAGCTTGTGGTCCCCAAACCTTACAGGAAGTTGGTGTTAGAGTTGGCCCATGGGCACATTCTTGGAGGTCATCTGGGGACAGAGAAAACCAGAGAGAGAGTTTTGCAAAGATTCTATTGGCCTGGGGTCATGAAGGAAACAGAAAATTATTGTTCCTCCTGCCCTGTGTGTCAGAGGTCGGCACCGATGCCACATTTCCGTAACCCGCTGGTACCTCTTCCCATCATTGAGGTCCCCTTTGAGAGGATCACAATGGATTTGGTAGGTCCGATAATGAAGTCCGCTAGGGGGCATCAGAACATTTTGGTTATATTGGACTATGCCACCCGGTATCCGGAAGCGATTCCTCTCCGAAATACCTCGGCCAAAACCATAGCCAAAGAGCTATCTCTTGTTTTTAGCCGTGTGGGTATTTGTAAGGAACTGCTTACAGACCAAGGTACACCCTTTATGTCCCGGGTTATGAAAGAGCTGTGCAAGTTGTTCAAAGTGACACAATTGCGTACATCCGTGTATCCCCCCCCCCCAAACAGATGGGTTGGTTGAAAGATTCAACAAAACCCTAAAACAAATGTTAAAGAAGGTGGTGGATAGAGATGGAAAGGATTGGGACTGTCTAATCCCCTATTTAATGTTTGCCATTCGGGAGGTACCCCAATCCTCTACGGGTTTCTCACCCTTTGAGTTACTCTATGGGAGACACCCAAGAGGGCTGTTGGATATCGCCAAGGAAACTTGGGAAAGTGAGCGTTCTCCCCACAGGAGTGTGATTGAGCATGTCGCCCTGATGCAAGATAGAATTGCACAGGTAATGCCAATCGTAAAGGAACATTTGGCCCAAGCTCAGTTGGCACAGCAGAGAGTGTACAACCGTGGGGCCAAGACCCGTACCTTTTCCAAGATATTGGTACTTGTCCCTATGGTTGAAAGCAAATTCCTTGCTAAATGGCAAGGCCCCTACGAGATAATGGAAAAAGTGAGCGAAGTGAATTACAAGGTCAGACAACCAGGAAGGGGAAAGCCCGAACAGATCTATCACATTAATCTGTTGAAAGCCTGAAGGGATAGGGAATCCCTAGTCGCAGAAACTTTGTCACCAGCTCAGTCTGATTGCGTGATTCCGGAGTTTGGAATAGCAGTCACCTTGTCAAACCCCCAACAACAGGAGGTTAAAGAGTTTGTGCTTCGCAACAAGGTTTTCTCTGAGCTGCCGGGACAAACGTCTGGGGTAGAGCATGATATTACCCCACCCGGTGAAAGGGTGAAGCTAAAACCCTATCGGATCCCAGAGGCCCGACGGGAGGCAATACATGAGGAAGTACAGAAAATGCTTGAATTGGGGGTGATAGAGGAATCTCAAAGTGATTGGTCCAGTCCCATAGTGTTGGTGCCTAAACCGGATGGGAACTGGCGATTTTGTAACGATTTTCGACAACTGAACAAAGTTACAAAATTTTACACCTACCCCATGCCACGTATAGATGAGTTGATCGACCGGCTCGGAACAGCCCGATACATGACAACTCTCGATCTCACAAAAGGGTATTGGCAAATTCCCCTGGCCAAATTGTCCAAGGAGAAAACTGCGTTTGTAACCCCAGACGGGGTGTTCCAATATAAAAGAATGCCGTTTGGTTTACAGAATGCACCGGCAACATTCCAGCGGAAAATGGACCAGATACTGAGGCCCCATCAGAAGTATGCTGCGGCTTACCTGGATGATGTAATTGTCCATAGCACAGATTGGGCCTCACATCTGCCAAAAGTGCAAGCAGTCCTAGACTCTATCCGGGAAGCTGGGTTTACGGCCAACCCCAAGAAGTGTACCATTGGACAGGAGGCGGCCAAATATCTTGGGTACACCATTGGGAGGGGAGTGATAAAACCCCAAGTCAAAAAAGTTGAGGTCATACAGAATTGGCCACGTCCCAACAGCAAGAAGCAGGTATGAGCCTTTCTGGGATTCGCTGGTTATTATCGGCGATTCATTCCCCACTTTGCTTCTCAGGCTGTGCCCCTAACCAACCTGACAAAAGGGAAAGAGTCTGTCATGGTTAAATGGACCCCAGAGGCTGAGGCAGCATTCAAATTCTTAAAAAAAGCCTTATGTAGCCAGCCAGTGTTGTACTCACCAGACTTCTCTAGGGACTTTGTCGTACAAAGTGATGCATCAGACGTTGGGTTAGAAGCAGTATTGTCCCAGGTCTGGAACGGGGAAGAGCACTCAGTAATTTACCTCCGCAGGAAATTGAAGTCCCATGAGGTAAATTACGCCACGTTTGAGAAGGAGTGTTTAGCGGTGAAGTGGGCTCTAGATTCCCTTCGGGTATAATCTGCTAGGGAGGCACTTTGACCTAATTACTGATCACGCTCCTTTTTAAAGTGGATGGCTCAAAACAAAGAGACAAATAGGAGAGTTTAATAGGTGGTTGCTGGCCCTACAAGAATTCAACTTTACGATAAAGCATCGCCCTGGCGTTCAAATGGGGAATGTGGATGCTTTGTCTCGAGTACATGCATGCCTGATTGCTTGTGTTCCAACCCCAAGGTTAAAACAAGAGGGGGGGAGGTATGTGACAGCAGGCAGGTAAAATCACCAGGTTGCATCCAGGATGGAAGGTATATATGTCCTAGATTCAGGCTTTATGACTAGGGGGAGTGCTGGGAGTCTTGCAGGGGAAGAATTAATGGGCCCAGCTGAAGTAAGTGGGCTCATTAGGGCCTCTACAAGAACTTCCAGCATGCTGAGGGAGATGCTCCAACCTGGAATCAGATTTGTGTGGATAGTCTGGAGAGTGTGAGCTCTGTGCGGTGAACCAAAGCCTGTGTGGTTATTGCTAAGAACTTCTAAAAGCAGGGAGCTAGGGACTGGGACAGCACAAGGCTGTACCCAGTTGTTAGTTAGGGACACCAACGTGTGTAGTGAGCGGTCAAGTTGACCAGGATTTATTTTCCTGTTTCTTTTGTTTTTGCTGTATTTTTTTGTCTGTATATAGTTCAAATAAAACCACACCCTTTTGTTTTCTCCTACCACTGTCTGCTGTGCCTGTTTTTGTGTGGTGAACCCATCCAGGGGGTCACACACACCCGCTGCTGAGTTAACCCCCTCACAATACGTACTGTTGTGTCCCCAAAGAGTTCTACTGCTTTGATCAAGTGGGCATCCCATAACATTCCTATCCCTATCCAAGTTTATTCCCCTCAATAAAACATAAAAACAAAGCACTAGACTGTTCTTCTGACTCAAGTGTGCTGTGAAGATGCGGTGTGCCTGGCTGTGCAGGGTGGGGGATCCCATTCTACTTGCAGCTCCTCAGCGGTTGCACTACATTCTTTAGTTTAGCCTTGGGTGTCATGTTTAGATTATGGTTAATATATTTACAGTGCTAGCAATCCATTTAGGGATTCCATCATCGCATATTTTTCGCTACATAGATTGATCTTCATTGTTAATTGTAATTTACCCACTATTGAGTTTTTAAATCATCTAAACAGTAATCCTTTAAACCTAAGGTTTAAATCTGAAGAACATCATACTGAAATTGATTTTCTTGACCTCTCTCTGACTCCATCCAGACTGGGGCGGTACAGTGGGTGGGAGCATATAGAAAACCTACTTCAAAGAACGCACTTTTACATGCGTTTAGTTGTCAACCCACACATATTATTAAAGCCATTCTACAGGGGGTCAGTTCATTAGGATCAGACGCAATTGTTCCGATCTTATTAATTTTGACAGGGAGGCCACCATACTAGAAACAAGTGTAGCGGGGTCTCTTTTAAGGCCCCAGGACTATGTTACCCAGAACCCCATTCGGCCCTCAGGGCGGAGGTTCCACCGCAGAGACTCATGGGAGGGGTTACTTAAGTGAGAGGCGAGGCGGAGCTCGCTCTCTTGGGACACTGCGCTTCAAGCAACAAGTCATCCTGTGCGGATCGGCTGTGGGGCAAGGCCTGAAGCCTGAGGCCTTGCTTGAAGTCCGAAGAGCCTTCCACCATACTGCGGAGCCTGGGTGGATCCTGACCCGTCGTGATAGGATGTGAGTTGGATCGGGGACTCGATCGGAGCAGACGCTGTGTGCGACACACATGCGGTGGAAGTCCCAGGCTGGGATCGCGCCTGGAGTGGTGAGCGGGCACCTGCCCATATCAATAGACTGAGTTGTGTTCAGGCCTGTAGACTGCCTAGGCCCGTTGTTCGCTCACCAGTGTTTCTTGGGGGGTCCGGTAGCGGGACAGAGTTGAAGTACCTACCCCCCCGTTTTGCCCTGTTATTTCAAGTTACCACCCAATGTGGAATACAAATGGTTATTTCTTCAAGTGCACCAACGAAAGCTGGCCGGTGAAGAAACCTTCCTTCCTTAGGGAAAAGAGACTCAGTTCCATCCCATGTCAGGCCTGACTTAGGCGGGGAAGTTAGAAAGTTTGTGTTACTACGCCATAGGAAAGCGCACGCCATAATAGCTCCGCGTGGTGGACACTGCGCGGCGCCATATTATTGTGCTGCACCTAGTACATTGATTGATGCAGGGCTCTGCAGACCCATGTATATGTTGCATGTTATACCTTGAATCCTTCGTTACCAGTAAAGCTGATATATATTTATATTCTTGCCTTAGCGTGTTGTCTGACTGTTTAGAGATTATTAAGTACAATACACCTGAGAGTGATAGGAGTTTAACCCTAGACTGACTGTGCCAGAGTGGGTCGAGTAAGATTGCGGGGGGTTGGCGGTACTGTGTGCAGGGCCCGAAATCAAACCAGCGGCTCTCTTAACTGTGGGTAGCGCTACACATGGGGGCTCGTGACTCCGGGATCCTGTTGCAGCAAATAGCAGCCAAAAAGTACCAGCATGGACCCACTAGAAGTAGTGAAGTGGTGCGCAGCAGTCAACACAGATCCAAATGGGGCAGTGATCATAGAACTCCCAGGGATCTGGCAAGAAGATGCAGTGAAACAGTTAGTGATGTCACTGTCCCCACAACAGAAGGCATGGATAGTGGATGTCAGATTAGAACCTCCTTTGACATATGTACTGATAAAATGGAAGGATGGAGTCCCAGAAGACTTCAAGAAGCCAAGCATAGAAACGGCGGATAAACAAACTTATAAGCTAATGCGCGCCCCACCCAACCTAAAAGATGTAAAGAAAGAAGAGAGTCCCGGGTCGCCGCAGTGCACCCTCAGCAGAGAATTATGCGCGGTTCTAGGGGAAATCATAGCGCAATGCAAGAAAGACCTGGCAGATTATCAAATATCAGGATACCGGAAACTCAGAATGTTTTCAGGAAGGAAACCTGTACCTTCAGGCGAAGAAGGATTTGAGGAGTGGTTAGATGGTGCAACTCAGGCTCTAGAGGAGTGGGAAGTCCCAGACCACAGGAAGAAGCAGAGAATTGCTGAGAGCTTGAAGGGGCCTGCTTTAGAGGCCGTACGCAACCTCAAGATGAGTAAGACAGACTGTATTGCGCAGGACTATCTAGACATTCTGCAGAATGTGTTCGGCGGAACAGAGAAGATCACTGAACTTACCTACCAACTGGAGCATTGCTATCAAAAGGCAGGGGAGAAGCTATCAGAGTTCATGATGCGCCTAGATAAAATGCTGCACAAGATGATCCCTAAAGAAGGGGATTGACCCGAAGAAGGTGGATGAGGCCCGGGTCCAACAGGTGATGAGAGGATCTCAACCCCTGGATCCCATCGCACTGGCGCTACGTACAAGACAGGACGGGAAGAGCCTGGAGTGCCCTGACTTGATCCGAGTAGTCAGAGAGGAAGAAGCTATGCTGGAGGAGAAAAAGAGGAGCCAACCAGTTGAGACGGTGAACCCTCCTCCGGTGATGGTCAGGACGGCCATGACCTTAGAAAGAGATGCAGAGGTGGATACCTTGAAGTCGCAGATGTCCCAAGTGCTGGGAATGTTGACCTCCTTGATGGAAAAGGAGTCAAGGGTACCAGAGAGGGAAAGTCCGAGGAAGGAATTGTTCCCGAATACCTCAGCACCCGCATCCCTGGAAAATTGGGGAAATGTGATCTGTTTCAATTGTGGGGGAGCTGGCCATCTTGCCAAAGTATGTGCCAGTCCCAAGAAGAAGAGACTGAATAACCGCAAGCCGCCGGAAAACTTCAACGGGGCCCCGGTGAAGGAGTCAACCGGGTGCCCATCATCATCAAGGAACTCCATACTGAATAAGAAGCACATGAGAGAAGGGGCCAGGACCCCACAGAAGAAACCAAGGGTTCCTCAGAAGGAACGCACTCCAAAGAAACACAATGTCCCTCAGCGGGTAGTTACACCCATACAGAGGAGAGAGATCGATGCATACCAGGCTCAGGAGAGACTTGGGTCCAAAGACAAAAGGAGAAAGGAAAGTCAAAAAGAGAAATGCAAAGATCCAAGGAAAGAGACCCCTTCGAAGCAGTACCCAGAGAAACTGGTGGGTCCATCTCCAATTGTATCCATTCAAGTAGAGGGGATCTACGCAAGAGCCCTGTTGGATACTGGAGCGCAGGTGACCCTGTTGTATCGAGACTTCTACGACAGGCACCTAAGTCACCTACCCATCCAGAAGATTGAAGACTTGGAGATATGGGGAATTGGAACAGAGAAGTTTCCTTATGATGGCTATCTACCCATAAAACTGACGTTTGACCCATCCATAGCTGGGAAGGGGGAAGTGTTCGACATCTTGGCTGTGGTGTGCCCCCGACCGCCTGGAGCTAACAGGAGTTCCTTGATAATAGGAACCAACACGGATCTGGTCCGAAGACTTTTGGTCCCGCTAACAAGAAGGAAGAACCTACCAGTCACGGAGATTCACCCAATGTTGAAGACCGCCTTCCAACGGCTGATCTTAGAGCAAAAGGCCCCGGAAGAGGGGGTAGGGAAGGTCTGGAGACTGGGGAAAAAAAGGGATAGTGCTGCAACCCGGTGAAGTAACCTGCTTGAAGGCCACAGTGAAACTCACTTGGGAGCAGCCGGGCCCTTTTGTGATGTTGGAACCCGACCCAAGGGAAGAACCTTCAGGCTTGGAGGTAGTCCCGGGAAGTGGTCCCGGTGAGGGCCCTGAAGAAGGCCCACTGCAAGGTGCCTGTGAGTGTCAGAAACACCACGGATGGTCCCATGGAAGTCCCAGCCAGGCTGTTATTGGGCCGGGTGAGCACAGCCACACCAGTTGCCTCATCAGATGTGGGGAAGACAGATGGAGAGAGTACAGTGTGGGAGAAGCTTTCCATGGAGAATCCAAACCTGCCCAGGGCTTGGAGGGAGAGAGCCCGGAACCAGTTGATTCGGTGGGAGAGGATCTTCTCACATGATGAGTTTGATGTGGGGTGTGCTAGGAGTGCCACCCATCGAATCCGCCTCCAGGAAGACCAGCCCTTCATTGAAAGGTTTAGGCGGGTTCCATTGGCAGACCTCGAAGATTTGAGGGAACGGCTTGCTGAACTCAAGCGAACAGGTGTGATCCAAGAATCTAGAAGTCCGTATGCCTCCCCCATAGTAGTGGTCTGGAAGAAGAACGGGTCACTAAGGTTGTGTATTGACTATAGGACCCTCAACAGGAGAACCACTCCGGATCAGTATACCACTCCAAGGATAGAAGATGCCTTGCAGAGCTTGTCCGGAGCCAAGTGGTTCAGTGTTATGGACTTAAAGAGTGGGTATTATCAGATCCCGATGCACCCAGAAGACAAAGAAAAGACGGCTTTCATAACCCCAGTGGGGTTCTTTGAATTCAACCGGATGCCTCAAGGTTTGTCTGGAGCTCCAGCCACATTCCAAAGACTCATGGAGAAGACTGTGGGAGACATGAACCTCATCGAGGTCCTTGTATACTTGGATGACATCATAGTCTTTGGCAGAACTTTGGAGGAACATGAAGAAAGGCTGGAGAAGGTCTTGAAGAGACTGAGTGAAGAAGGACTCAAGCTCTCACCTGAAAAATGCCAATTTTACCAGTCTTCAGTCAACTATCTGGGACACATAGTGTCCGAAAATGGGGTGTCCACAGACCCTGAAAAACTGGAGGCTGTCACCTCCTGGCCAAGACCTACCACCGTAATAGAACTCCGGTCCTTCCTAAGATTCTGTTCCTATTACAGGAGGTTCGTGGAGGGGTTTGCTCGAATAGTGAGACCCTTGAATGAGTTGCTGAAGACGGAGGGGGAAGAGGATGACTCGGGCCCCAGGAAGCTGGGGGAGTCAGTCAAGGACCAGTGGAATGAGAAGTGTGAAGGTGCCTTCCAGATGCTGAAAGAGCTTGACCACCGCCCCTGTTCTGGCCTATGCAGACCCAAAGAAGCCTTACGAACTTCATGTGGATGCCAGTCATGATGGTCTGGGAGGAGTACTCTACCAGGAGCATGAAGGGCAGCAGAGACCTGTTGCGTATGTGAGCAGAAGCTTGACCCCCTCCGAAAAGAACTATCCCACCCATAAGTTGGAGTTCCTGGCCCTCAAGTGGGCCGTAGTAGACAAACTTCGAGATTACCTATATGGGGCAGACTTCACTGTCAAAACGGATAACAACCCCCTTACCTACCTGTTTACCACAGCGAAGCTGGACGCCACAGGACATATATGGCTGGCGGCGTTGTCTGCCTTCAGTTTCAGTTTTGGCTCCTGTCCAGGAGGTCTCATGTCCCCACCCAAAGTATTGAAGACTGGACCCAAGTGGCACCTGACTGGGTGCGGGCCCTTTGCCAAGGGGCTGAACTCCAAGCCAAGGGAGGCTCAAGAGCAGAAGAGATAGGGGTCACTATCGTAGGAGTCCCCAAGCAGTACTGTGGAGCAACCTTACTGGGGGAAGACAACTTACCCAGACTGACCAAAAAGGAGTTGAGATCCGACCAATGGGAAGACCCTATGGGGAGATTGGTCTTAGAAGCATTAGAGAATCAGAACCCAAACATACTCCTACGTCACCCCTCGAAGGAAGCTCGCCTTTTGAAAAAAAGAGTGGGACAGGCTACAGGTGCATCAGGGAGTGGTCTACCGAAGGGGCCCCTCTGATGACCAAGAAGACAAGTGGCAGTTGGTCCTGCCGGAGAAACACAGGGAGACGGTCATGATTGCCTTACATGACAACCATGGTCATCTGGGAGCGGAAAGGACTTTCCAACTTGTTAGAGACCGTTTTCTATTGGCCCTGCATGAGGGCTGAAGTTGAGGAATACTGCCATTCATGTGCACGATGCATACAGAGAGACTCTGTAAGTAGCCCATTGGGGCAGCTTGAAGGGGCAAAGTGAAGGCCCACTTGACCTGGTGTGCATTGATTTCCTCTGCCTCGAACCCGACCTAAAGGGACTAGGAAATGTTCTGGTAGTAACCGACCATTTCACCCGGTATGCACAGGCTTTTCCAGCCAAGGACCAGAAGGCCTCTACTGTGGCCAAAATACTCGTGGAGAAGTACTTTATACATTATGGGCTGCCACAAATGTTCCATTCAGATCAGGGGAGGGATTTCGAGAGTAAACTGATACGAAAACTCCTAGATGCCTTAGGGATCAAGAAGACCAGGACTACTCCTTATCATCCTCAAGGTGATGCTCAGCCGGAAAGGTTCAATCGAACCCTGCTCAACATGCTGGGAACTTTAAGTGGCGAAAGGAAGCAACATTGGAGTAATCACATAGCGGCCCTTGTGCATGCTTACAATAGCACTGTCAGCGATGCTACAGGATATTCACCTTACAGACTTATGTTCGGGAGAGAAGCAAGATTGCCGGTGGATCTGGCCTACGGCACTTCCATAGATCATTGTTCTGCTGCTTCCCACAAGGGATATGTAGATAGACTTAGACACAACTTGAAGATGGCCTATGAGCAAGCTCAGGCGGCCTCGGAACAGAGGGGGGCTCGCAACGAGGAATTTCGACCTAAAGGTTAGGATCCAAGACCTACAACCAGGAGACAGAGTGTTGTTACGGAACCTGGGGGTCCCTGGAAAACATAAGCTTGCAGATAGATGGAGACCAGAACCTTATGTCATTTGTAAAAAATTACCGGGCCTACCCGTTTACAGACTTAAACCCGAGGGGAAGTTGGGGCCCTTGAAGACTTGGCATCGGAACCACCTACTTCCGTTAGCTGAAGCAGTTTGGTTGCCTCCTAGGATGGATTCTCCTGAACCCATGTCCATTCTGAACACCCCTAGACCCAACACTCGGTCTCAGACCCCTCGGATAGAGGATACAGAAGATTCAGAAATGAGTGAAGATGAGGGAGAGGAAATTGGCTGGCTTTGGCCTTCCCAGGGTCCAACGACTTCTGCTATTGATCTTCCACCTGACGAAGATAACGAGGATCAGACACTGAATGCAGAAGCTACGGAGTTCATTCCGTCTAGTCATTGGTCAGATGCTTGGGAGAGTGTCGGTAAACTATCCCCCGAGGAGGACCCAAGGGAAGCCATTATCTTCCTGCTCCGGAGCCAGATGCTCCCGAATTAGAAGGAACTCCCGAGTTGGATACAGAAGAAGAAGCTGTTCCCACAGAAAGTCCAAGAGGACAGAGGAAGCGGAGGGCAATAAAACCTCCCAGGAGATTAACCTACCCACAAATGGGGGAGAGTGCGGAAGACACTGTATTCACTGCCAGAAGGAGTATGGAAGACCCTGACCCTCCCACTGTTCATTTGGTGGGCGGCAACCCCAGATCACTCTGTGGCACAGTTAGATAGGAGGCTGTTGTTAATGTGTCCTGTGGGCAGGGGAGTTCACTGCCTCGTTTCTGGTGGGAATTTCCTCTGCCGACATCATATGGAGAATTGATGGATGTTGTTAAATGTGTAGCTTGAAGTTATGTTATCTTTGGGGACCAAAGAGTTCAAGTGGGGGGAGTGTGTAGCGGGGTCTCTTTTAAGGCCCCAGGACTACGTTGCCCAGAACCCCATTCGGCCCTCAGGGCGGAGGTTCCACCGCAGAGACTCATGGGAGGGGTTACTTAAGTGAGAGGCAAGGCGGAGCTCGCTCTCTTGGGACACGGCGCTTCAAGCAACAAGTCATCCTGTGCGGATCGGCTGTGGGGCAAGGCCTGAGGCCTTGATTGAAGTCCGAAGAGCCTTCCACCATACTGCGGAGCCTGGGTGGATCCTGACCCGTCGTGATAGGACGTGAGTTGGATCGGGGGCTCGATCGGAGCAGACGCTGTGTGCGACACACATGCGGTGGAAGTCCCAGGCTGGGATCGCGCCTGGAGGGGTGAGCGGGCACCTGCCCATATCAATAGACTGAGTTGTGTTCAGGCCTGTAGACTGCCTAGGCCCGCTGTTCGCTCACCAGTGTTTCTTGGGGGGTCCGGTAGCGGGACAGAGTTGAAGTACCTACCCCCCCCCCCGTTTTGCCCTGTTATTTCAAGTTACCACCCAATGTGGATTACAAATGGTTATTCAAGTGCACCAACGAAAGCTGGCCGGTGAAGAAACCTTCCTTCCTTAGGGAAAAGAGACTCAGTTCCATCCCATGTCAGGCCTGACTTAGGCGGGGAAGTTAGAAAGTTTGTGTTACTATGCCATAGGAAAGTGCACGCCATAATAGCTCCGCGTGGTGGACACTGCGCGGCGCCATATTATTGTGCTGCACCTAGTACATTGATTGATGCAGGGCTCTGCAGGCCCATGTATATGTTGCATGTTATACCTTGAATCCTTCGTTACCAGTAAAGCTGATATATATTTATATTCTTGCCTTAGCGTGTTGTCTGACTGTTTAGAGATTATTAAGTACAATACACCTGAGAGTGATAGGAGTTTAACCCTAGACTGACTGTGCCAGAGTGGGTCGAGTAAAATTGCCGGGGGTTGGTGGTACTGTGTGCAGGGCCCGAAATCAAACCAGCGGCTCTCTTAACTGGGGGTAGCGCTACACAAGATTTTGTGAACGTGGTTATAAAAAACCTAACATCAGACAAGCCCGTCTACATGCTAGGAGGTTGTCCAGAACTGATCTTACTTAACAATTTCTGAAACAAGTTAGATCTACCGAACCACATACTGTATGTTCTCCACACGCTACAGCTCACATTTTCAGGACATTAAATGCATTATATCTAGACATTTTCCATTTCTACATAGTAAGACAGTTATAAGAAATTAGGTCATGGCATATAGAAATAAACCTGATTTATTTCAACCTTATTATGTTAAAATACTGGAGTTTACAACATTTACTGTGTAGATTAATAAATATAAAAGTCTGCAACTTGTTGGCACAAAAAACAATAAAAATAAATGTATTTTTGTTATTGCCATAGCTTTGTCTTTAGTACCAGATATAGTGTATATTTCTAGGAGGGCATGTACCAAAGGAAACATGATATCTCCTTGTCTATTTGTTTTTAACCCTCCATCACGCACTTGGTAAACCCCACTGGTATGTACATATGTGGAGCTGCCAGATATTCCATTTGCAATCATCTGCAATCATCTGGGTGATCCCCAAGCTATCAATTCATGGTCCAATAGTTTTTTCACCAACATTACACAATAGGTTAACTGTCACACAAAATGTGTTATATGTCTAGTAACGTGTACCACATGCAGAATACAATATGTGGACAGAGCTACTAGATGATTGAGTAACATAATGAGGGACCATTAATAAATTAATTATTAATTAATTAAAAAATACTAGTAGTCTCGCTAGACATTTAAAAAATTTTCACCATCAGAATGTACAATCCCTTAGAGTCCAAATCTTCGAAAGGGTAGACCCAGAGGGGGGCCGCACCCGGATGACACCCGCCAGAGGGGTGACACCCGTGGGAAGCAGCACCTCTAACACCACCCGCTGCCCTGATTAGCTGTGCCTCGCGCCGCTGTGTACCTCAGCGGCGCAGACCTAAGCCGCCTCCTCCTCTCTGTTTACATCCACAGAGGAGGAGGAGCCTGCGTTCGAGGGACACACAGCGCTGTCAGCGCTGTTCTGAGGTATGTAAGGGGGGCATCTATACTGCTGGGGGGGTCTGTACTACTGAGGGGGGTCTGTAATGCTGGGGGGTCTACACTAGGGAGGGGGGTATGTAATGCTGGGGGGTCTGTACTAGGGGGGTGTCTGTACTGAGGGGTGTCTGTACTGAGGGGGGTCTGCACTGCTGGGGGGTGTCTGTACTGAGGGGGGTCTGCACTGCGGGGGTGTTTCTGTACTGAGGGGGGTCTGCACTGAGGGGGGTGTCTGCACTGAGTGGGGTCTGCATATGGGGGGTGTCTGTACTGAGGGGGGTCTGCACTGAGGGGGGTATCTGTACTGAGGGGGGTCTGCACTGAGGGGGGGTGTCAGTGCAGACCCCCTCAGTACAAAGGGGGGTGTCTGTACTGAGGGGGGTCTGCACTGAGGGGGGTGTCTGTACTGATAGGGTGTCTGCACCGAGGTGAGGGGTGTCTGTACTGATGGGGGGGTCTGCACTTGGGTGGGGGTGTCTGTACTGATGGGGGTCTGCACTGATGGGGGGTCTGCACTTGGGTGGGGGTGTCTGTACTGATGGGGGATCTTTACTGATGGAGAGGTCTATACTGAGGGGGGAGGTCTATACTGAGGGAGGGGGTCTGTACTTAGTGAGAGGGGCCTGTACTGAGGGAGGATGGTCTCTACTGCGGGAGGGGGTCTGTAGTTAGTGGAGGGGGGTCTGTACTGCGGGAGGGGGTCTGTAGTTAGTGGAGGGGGGTCTGTATTGCGGGAGGGGGGGGTCTGTAGTTAGTGGAGGGGGGTCTGTACTGCGGGAAGGGGGGGTCTGTACTGAGGGGTACTATAATTGGTGGGGGGGTGACTCCATTTTTTTTCGCACCAGGTGACACCAACCCTAGTGATGCCACTGTTTGTGGTGGAGACCATTCTCTCTCCTGTGTAGGAGGGAGGTATTTTGGATCTTCAAATTGGACACTCGCATCCCTAGTGGTTTAAACTTTGAGTGAGACATTACCCATTATTACAAATAGTTTGCCTTTTCTTTTAGTTCTTCTTTCCTCCAGGGTATTTTAGAATGTTTGCCATTATCAGTTATCAACGTCTAGGTCCCTGTTTTGTTGAGCATATCCAAAATAGATTTTCAATCAACTTTGTTGTCTTTAATGGGGTTTACTAGATTGATATATATAGGTACACTTTTTTTTATATATGGACATTTAAATCGGTCATTTCAGTTTTTTTGTAGCCTTAAGATTATCCATTTGTCTTAAGCCCTGTACACACGATCGGTTTTACCGATGAAAACAGTGCGATGGACTTTTTTCATCGGACAAAGCGATCGTGTATGGGACCCATCAGTCCTTTTTTCCATCGGTTTTAAAAAATAGAACATGTTTTAAATTTTTCTGATGGATCAAAAACCGATAGCAAATTCCGATCATCTATGGGCAAGTCCATTGGATAAAAAACCCACGCATGCTCTGAATCAAGTCGACGCATGCTCAGAAGCATTGAACTTAATTTTTCTCGGCTCATCGGAGTGTTTTACGTCACCGCATTTGGAACGGTCGGTTTTTTGACTGATGGTGTGTAGGCAAGACTGATGGAAGTCAGCTTCATCGGATTTCCAATGAACAAAACCATCGGATCAGAATCCATAGGATATCCGATCGTGTGTACGAGGCTTAAGTGTACTACAAAGTAGAGGCTTTTCAATTGTGACATCTATGACTCCTCTTCATATCTATTATTTGTTTTATCCTCTTTTTTGGTCATGTGACAGCCAATGATGCTTTTAACCCCCCTTGCTCAGAACTCCCATCCACATGATTAAGCTCTGAGGGGCAGAGCGAAACACGCTGGTGGCATGGCTTGGTCAGAGCTCAGGCTGAGGCTGCCTTTCTCTTCCCCTCTCGAGTCTGCTTTCTGATGTGCGGCTTACGGATCCTCTTCCCAATATTACTTTAAATGGTATAGTTTAAAAATACAGTCTACAGTTTAAACAGAGTAGATAAATAATTTTAGTAATGAGCACTCCCTTTTGGCTGTGTTTCTGTCCTTATAATAAACCATCCTGTATAAACAGTTTTTGAGAGTGAGAGTGAGAGTGAGAGTGAATATATTACTTACCTAGGTGGATGCTGCATCTTTCCCCCTGTTGCCTCTGCACTGAAAACCGAGCTCTCGAACATCGCCGAGCACTCGGTTTTCACAGCTCCGCGAGCAGAGTGCTGCAGACTGTCAGTCACAGCTTTCTGCTCTTCTCCCTCCACACTCATTGGAGCATTGAGATGTGGAGGGGGCAGAGCGGGCGTCTCAGGCTCTCAGCGGCTCGCTGAGGCGTGTGTTGGTCCAGGCACCTGGCGGATCCAGACTCCCATTGTTGGGATGATGCCGTGCCTGGATTGAAATCCATGACGTCAGCAGAGAGGGGACTTCAGTCCAGTGATCCATAGAAGCCCAGCCTAACAAGCTTTGGCTGGACTTCTCCTTTAAATTGTAAGTTATTAATTTGCTGTTTAAAATAAATGCCCCTCTAATTTAAGTACATTCCCTGCCTTTTATGTTTGCAGCTATGCATGTGTAACGATACCTTCACTTAAGAAGGCCGCAAGTTTAGTTTGGGCCCTGAAAGCAGCTCCGCCAACCCCCGGCAATGTACTCGACCCCCTACTGGCACAGTTAGTATTGGCAGCAGTATATCTATTCTTATACTGTATGAGTAAACCCAGACACCAAGACAATAATAGTAAAAGGTATAAGATTTACTTACCCTTTTGATAAGAAAAGGGTTTAACAGTAGTAACAGTTCACAGGATAATATATTCGCAGAGCCCTGCAGATTAACACACTATGCATATAGAATGAACAGTAAAAGGTGCGCCACCTGGGCGACCGTTAACTAGGCGTCCTATGACGCAGTAACCAAATAAACTAACTAACTGACCAGGCCTGGCTCAGATATCTACAACTTAGTCTATAGGGGATGATGGTTGTTTTTCTTCACCGGCAGGTCTTTAACGGTGGTGCACATTAACAGAGTATGATTTGTAATCCAATGAGAAAGATAAAGATGGAGTAAACACTGTACTATATAAAGTGTTAGTTCCGCTCCTTTGAGGTCCTCTAATGAGAGTATCAAGAACAACTTGTGGCCCACGGCAGTCTATAGGCCTACTAGCAACGACAGTATATGGTTTAGGCATACGCCCTCTCCCCCGCCCGGACAGGGTCCCAGTCCGGGGAACTTCCACCGACTGTGTCACTCACACACACAGTGTCTCCAACGATCGGGTCCTCAATCAGGTCCAGGCTGTAGACAAACGAGGTCCGGAGCCACCCAGGCTCGCAGTGGGGTGGAAGGCTCTTTGATGCTGCGCAAGGTCTCAGGCTTCAGGCCTTGCGCTCCGACACATCCGCACAGGAGGATCAGTCTCTGAAGTCTCGTGTCCCAAAGAGGCCGAGTGCAGCCGCGCCTCCTCCTTATATAACCCCTCCCATGAGTCTCTGCGGTGAACACTGCCGAATGGGTTTCTGGGTGATGTAGTCTCCGGGAAGTAAAAGGGGAACACCCAGCTACACACTCCCCCCACTTGAACTCTTTGTTCCCCAAAGATAAACCTTAACAAAGATTATGTACAACTTTAGACAATTCTGCGAACGATGTTGGAATAGGGAATTCCCACCAAAACTGAGGGGTAGAATTCCCTTGCCCACAGGTCACATTATCATGGGTGGCCTGCCTAACTGTGCCAGAGAGTGAGCTGGGGTTGCCCTCCATCAAATGGACAGTGGAGGGATCTGGATTCTCAGCATTTTTCCTAGCAGTAACTACAGAGTCCTCCGAGCTATTCCCCATTTGTGGGTAGGTCAGCCTCTTAGGAGGCCAGATGACTCTTCGAGCCCTTTGCTCTCTTGGGACTTCTGGCTCTGGCGCCACAGGCTCCTCTTCCTCTGAGTAACTATCACGGGCATCTTCCCAGTGATCTGATGAAGGACTAGATGGGATGAACTCTGTGGCCTCTGGGTTCAGTGTTCCATCTGGAGTGTCTTCAGTAGTTGGAAGATCTATAGTGGAAGTTCCTGGAGTTGGGGAAGGCCACAACTGTTGTGGAATTTCTAGGCTGCTGTTTACAGAGCACACAGCCCATAATTCCTGTGCTACCTAAGCACACTTGAGATTCATCTTTTTGCAATAATGCTATCTTTAAATTTGCTAAAATCCACTCACCGTTCATCCCATCATTCATTCAAGGAAAGCACCAACACAGATCTTATCGTCAAGTCATCCTAGAGCCGACTGCCTAGCCGACGCCTACTCAAAGACTTTTACACAGGATGTCCCTTCCACACAGGAAAATGGCAATACAAGGACATTCCTTCCAACAGGAAATGCTGTACATGAATCCCACTCAAGAAATATAGATTAAAGGATTCAATACAATAATACATACAATGAATACAATAACGTATGATGGCTAAAGTTACCGTTGATAGGAATCCTCATTCTGCCCTATTCCATAGAATAACGCATATTCAGATTATACTATTATTGAATGGGGGAGGGAGGCTATCTGCAGACGTGCACTACGAATCCCAATCAATGTTGATCAGACACAGCAGAGACAAGAGCACGCATCTGCTCATAACCAATGATGTTGTTGCAGAGCGAGGACATCCCCTCCTCAACGATCGTCCGTGCTAATGCACAGAGGGCCCCTGTCGGTGGACATATCCGCACCCTGCAAACATCACACTCCAACCTCAAGACGTTTTCCCCTATCTGAGGCTGGTTGAATCCCGTCTGACTACCCCAATCAGTTCTTTTAGAGCGGGTTGCGGAAGTACTAACACTGGGTGACACTATGACAATACATATTAAATACATCTCCATAAAAATCTCCACCAGTCCTCCCTTTTTTGTCATATGCACCCCATGTGTCCCTCGATGAAAGTTGATCTGCTTCTTACACCCGGAAATGAATCAGTCCTTAGTCCATAAAAAGGAAAACACGGCTTGACATGTAGACTCTACTCTTCAGGGGCATGACTTATAAAGGAGGACACGACATGGTGAGCTGTAGTAATCGCTGATCGGTCTGTGATCCTCTGTGTCTTGTATGTGGGTCCGGCTTCGGGGCGTCTCATCAAGGAAACTCTGGTCAAGCGTCAAATCAGGCAACAGGAGCACCTCGTCACGACATAGAAAGAATAGAGATAAAAACGACATGAGTATATATATTCCCACTTCCTTTAACCACGATCCGCTGTAAAATAAAAATTAGATCCCCAAAGATTCCCAGACCCTTAAAATAGACTCCCAACCTTCACTTAGCTACAGCTCTGGCTTCAACAATTACATGAAGAACCTTATCCTTAACGGATGAGTATTGTTCAATCGTATCCCAAGCCCGAGCCCCCCTCCCCCACCTTGTACATGCAGGACACCATGCCCAGACCTGGTCGGGGTTGGTGAACAAATCCCTTCTAGCTGTCCCTGCCATTCTTAATTTCCTGCGCCAACAGATCCTCGCGATCTGCCCCGACCTAAGATGGTGGGACAGCTTCACTATCACGCATGAACCTCTTGCTTTGGGGGAATTACCTTTTATAAGCTGCAGATCCGCATAAACACCAAACGAAAGTTCAAACACACTTGTGGGCTGCCTAGATACCCAAACCGACAAGAGGCAGAACCATTAAAACTAACCAATTTTACCCTCTAAAAATGCATCGTTAGATTCCATTGACAAGTGTCTGTTTGGAGTCTTCACTAGTTTGTCAAAACTCCTCATACCCATAATAACATCATAAATGGCATGTACCGCTGTCATCGCTGGGGACTAAAACTTGGTGAAGACTCAGAACAGACCATCGGTCCTGTTCGCTTTCTGAGCTAGTCAGGACATACACTTTACATAATAACTTGGGATGCTTTATAGTTACCCTCGCTAAAATTTACTAAACAACAAAAATATAAATAAACAAAGATACTCCTCATTCTTTGGTGTGGTTGAGCAGCTTCTTGCAGTGGCTGGCGTGGTCTCATCCCTCAAGCTTCTTTACAACGACCCAGTCACCTGGTTGGAAAGAATGTAAACTGATTATTGAGTCAGGGTCCAGGAGGGACTCGTGAACCCTGTGGTGGACATTTTGAAGTTCATGTCACAGCGATCGCCCCTCCCCCATCAGCCGAGAATATAAGTGACAGCTAATGAGGAAAGTACAACTCTGGAGGTCAGTCAAAACCAAACAACCCTCATATGACAATAACCCAGACATCGGAACTGTGGTCACTGCATAACCTGTGCGTGGCTTACAATACCTGGAACCATTGACAAAAGGTTCTTAGCATCTGGGATGGGAACCTACTTCACCAGACTGCTGCTTGCCGATTCAAATTCTATCAAAGAAAGACAGTCTTGGCACAAACTTGGTTAGAATTACAGAGGTTAACATTATGTGTTTGACAAAAAAGAACTGTCATTCTTACATTTATCACTTCTCCCCCCATTTCTTCCTCATTATAGACTGAAGGAAGAAATGTGTGGTGCAGGAAAAAAGAAACAATGAAATAGCCTATGATACTTTTACCTCCTTAGACTCATATTTATCCATATGTACCGCTGTCTACATACACCTGTTCTCTATGTACAAACTCCTTGGACCTGAAAAATACTTATAAGCAAAATCATTACTCTATCCTTCATATTTAACCTGCAAAGAATGGTAAATTGTCAATGACATTCTTTCAAAACCGATTCAAACAAAACCCTCTGTAACCCTTACTTTTCCCGTTCCTACAAACGTGCAACAGCCGTGACGCATCGGAGGATCGCCGCGGTAAGTTCGAACATATTCACGTTACTACATACAAACATTCCGATACAAACGTGGGGGAGATACTTCATAGTTTCCAAAACCAAAAATGAAAAAAACAAAAACAGCCAGAATTCTCCCTTCACTCTTTCAGCAATAGAAAAAAAAATACAATGGGACAAACATGAGAGCAGCTCGAGAACCTTTATGGACCAGCCATACAAAGTTCAAACAAACGGGCATGAGCCACCGTTCCTCATCATTACAGATTTCTGAAGCCGCAGCTCAACTACATCCATTCCAGAGGGATACCCAAAATAGTATCCTTGGACCACCTATGTTAATCTTTTTGGGGTTCAAAGGCCTTTGCCCCAAAACTATGTTTCGTGCACTGTGTGACCGTCTGACTGTGGGAAGCCTCCATTCCTTCCCTTTGCACAGACCTCCTTGTGTCCATGGCGATTCGAATCGGCTTATCGTCTTAAACCTGCGTCCAGGTTAAACCGTTGCACCCATTTTCGGAGAGCACCGCCCGGTGTCTTCTTATACGGTGGATTGAAGAACTACAACCACTATATGGTCAAGTCCTCCAACTAGAAACCCTAACTGAGGCGTCAACTTTATGGCTTGTTGTCCCAACACTTTTGGAACTACAGAACAACCACAGATCAACCCCCGAATTAGGCCTCTACCCCTCAGTGTATGCATACACAAGCATTTTCCGCTATACACCCATACACAGCGTTGTCAGACTAAACCACACAGAACACATACGCCAGTTTACCACCTGCAGAACAATGTGGCTTCTCTCTGTATCTAGATGATAAAACAATGGTGATGCCCCCCTGTTTTTCTCTCTACCCAAAACTGTATTACAGTACAAAACTGGAACAAAATATAAAAGACTTTTAAACGCAAAAATGCTTTCCATTTTCCTTCCAAGCACAAATCTCATTGCTCACCTTTAAAAATCCCAAGCTCCTCCCACCAACTTTCTGCTGATATATAAATGCTGAAAAGAAACTTCCGGTTATGCTCAGCTACTTAAAAAACCAAACTGGTTTGTTTACATATCAATTGTTCAGGAAGAGGGAGGGGGAGGGGGAGGCCTAGCCCTAATCACCTTGTCTATCAAGACTCCAAAAATTCCATGGCTACACATTATATATTTCAACAATATAAAACCTTGTCAAGAAAATGATGGAATAAAACCCCCCTTTGCAAATGGGAGGGTCCTGACCCAAACATCCCCTGCGAGCAAAACCACAAGTTGAGGCTCAAATACAAAACTCCTGCAAAAAGATGGCTCTAGGAGTTTCGACCAAACCCCCACTCCTCCTCTACAGGCTATACAATACAAGCTTCAAAACATATGAATTGCCTTCTGGGAAACTCCCAAATATTTAAACATAAAAGCACATCATTGTACAAAAACTCTGTAAAGCCCTGTACACACGATCGGATAACCGATGGATTTTCGTCCGATGGATTTTCGTCCGATGGATTTGTCCATCGGAAATCCGATGAAACTGTTTTTCATCAGTCTTGGCCACACACCATCAGTCTAAAAACCGACGGCAAGAAAACGACGGCACGTTCAAAACGTACGACGCGCTATAAAAGGGCCGAACAAATCTAATGGCGCCACCCCTTGGGCTGCTTTTGCTGATTTCGTGTTACTGCGTGTTAGTAAAAGTTTGGTGAGAGCCGATTCGCGCTTTTCAGTCTCCGTGCTTTGCAGATCATTTCCTGTTGTTCAGTTTGTGCTTGTGGGTTTGTATTTGTGATTCAGTGCGTGCAGTCAGGTCGTTACTGCCTTGCAGTGCCTTCTTGGCCGTTCGTTTACTGTTTTTCAGATCGTTCTTCTCAGGCCTTGCTGTTCCACGGTGCGTTCTGTTTGAGTGCCTTCTGACCAGCCGACCGGTTTAAAACCATGTTTGAAGTGCATTCTCGTTCTCGAGCTCGTGCTGGCTTTGGGCTTGGTGTTGCAGTTAACACTGTAACCCGAGTTCAGTCTGTGAACAGGGTGAGGAGGAGTTCATGGACTAATGCCCCGTACACACGATCGTTTTTCATGCCGTTAAAAATGCCATTTTAAAAAATGGCCATTAAAAATGATCGTGTGTAGGCTCCAGAGCATTTTTAACGACGTGAAAAACGGCCATTAAAAATTCCGGACATGCTCTCTTTTTTCACGTCGTTTTTCATGTCGTTTTTTTTAACGACGTGAAAAACGATAGTGTGTATGCTTTCACTACGTGAAAAAAAACGCATATGCTCAGAAGCAACTATGAGACGGGAGCGCTCGTTTTGGTAAAGCTAATGTTGGAAATGGAGATGGCACATTCGTCACGGTGGAATTAATAGCATCGTTTTAATGCAGCGCATTCCGTTCTTCTTTTGATAATGCTTTAAAATTACCCTCTTTTGATAATGACATTGAGAGTTTTATGCCAAACTTGTTTCTAAAGTAATTCCAAATTGCTCTAATGATTATAAATTATTATTTATAAGCCGCACCTCCCTCCTAAATAATACTAATAATAATAAAATAAGTTAATTCTCCTTTTTTCTTTAAATTTTATATTATTTTTGGTTATTTTTTTTTGACCTTTTTTTAAGTATTTTGGCTTAAATTATTCTTGTGTAAAGTTACCACAACAACCTTCCAAATGTGTCTCATTTGGCCTCAGGGAGGTTTGTGTCCCCTGATTAATAACAATAATATAATTTGAGATGTCCCTGCCTGCTTCCTAGCAAGCTCTCTTTTGAAATACAAATCACATAGTCAAGTATTTAAAGGGCACTCAATTTTTTTTTATTTCAGAACATTAACAAATTAAAGTGGAAGGCAGCACTGGAGAGCCTGCTTGCATTTGTGCATCCCTTTCACCCCACAACAACCATACAAGATGTCCAAACCAAAATAGAGATTAGATCCCCCCCAAAAATGAGCCCAATCTTGTCTTGAGCTCCCAGAGGTCAGGAGCCACAGCAGATAAGTCCTATATGTCCCCAGTCTGTGGTACTACAGCAGGCATTATTTTCTCCTCTTCCTTGTAGCCTTCTCTCCAGCCTTCTCTGCAGCCTTGGTTGGTTTCTTCCTTGGAGGCTGGGGATCAGGAGGAGGGGTGGCAGGAGGAGTAGTAGGAGGAGGAGGAGGAGGTGGAGGAGTAGGGACAACCTCCGTTATGTCCGTGTACCTAGTGAGTTCACCCAGCACGCCCTTATTGATGACTTTCAATAGCAGGGTCTCACTGAAATTTTTTTGCTGCAACTCCATTTGCCCTAGTTTGTGGGCGAGGACTGCGGCAAATCCCTCTTCAACAGAGGGTGCCTCTCTGAGGGCCGCTGTTGCCTCTCTGAGGAAGGCCCTGGTTTCCTCCTCCACCTGCCTACCTCTCCTTGGCCCTCGTGGTTTAACTACCAGGGGAGGCATCTGGGCTCTTGTGCTGGGCCCAGCCTCCTCCTGGGTGCCACTGGGCCCAGCCTCCTCCTGATCCCCAGATCCCCAACATCACCCTCTTCCTGGCTCTGCTCTGGCTGTAAAAAAAGAAAGGGACATTATTTATTTTGCCACATCATCATTCACAGACATTGTTCACCTCTAGACATTGTTGAAATCAATGCCAAAAGTTATGTCCTTTTCATTGATTACACATCCTGGTTTTGTTGTCTTGGACACATAAAATTAGGCCACTACTGTATCTTGCTCTTCAGAAACTTTATTGGTAGAAGTGTACATACCTTTAACAATACTAACATCTATTTAAAATCTACAATTTTGTACGATAGAAATATAGATAGCAAAACTTTACCTGGCTCCATATCTCCAAATCTGCCTCCTCAAGGCCCTGATCTTGATCCTCAGAGGAAGCCAGAGCAGGGTTGACAGGAAGGCTGGAGGACTGGCTGCAGGGAAGGCTGGAGGGTTGGGTACAAGGAAGGCTGGATTGACCTCTGGGGGGAAGGGTGGAGAGAGATTCCCGCACTTCCAGCTGGTCATCCAGAAAAGCAAGCTTACTGTAGTACCACAGACTGGGTTTATAAACCTTATCTGCTGGTGCACCTGACCTCTGGGACCTCAGGACCATAGTCCTCTGGGTCCTGTATGTCCCTCTGATGGTCCCAATTTTGTTTTTGACATCTTGGAGAGTTGTTGTGGGTATCTTTGTTTGCACAAATGCAAGGAGGCTCTCCAGTGCTGCTTTCCTGGTGTCTTTATTTTTATTACCGCCACTTTTTGTTTGCCATAATATAGGGAGCTCTTGCCATTTATCGATGAACTCCCCCATGAAGTCTGGGTTTTTAAAAGTATTCATGATATCTGTAAAAGCGAGAAACCAAAATAAAAATATATTTCAGGCAACATTCCTCAACTGTGCATTGTCTACATATTTGGAGCACACAAATCTTTCTCGTCTGATGAACCTCAAAAAGTAAAATTGTTAGGTACCTTGGTCACGACGTTCGTTGCTAACTCTCTCTCCCGAAAAATGAACGTATTTCCCAGACATGGATCTTCACTTTATATACACAGCGCATGCGTGAAACTCCGCACGCTTTCCCCGCCCCTGACGTTCGATATTGTACTTTCCCCGCCCCTTCTCGCTCGTAGTGCTGAACAAAACATGGCGGAGACACAGGTGGCTGAGATTACCTCTACAGAAGATGAAATTACAGAGGAGCCCAAATCAAGACCCAGGAGATATAAGGCATCCAACATGTCATTCGAGGAAATGGTGGAGATGGTCGCCATTTTAAAGAAGGAGGATTATGATGCCAAGCATGGTCCGTACAAAAGGCCTAATCTGGTCAAGTCCAGAATTATGGGCAAAGTGGTCAAAAGTCTCCACCAAAAATTCGGGGTGTGCAGAACGAAGGAACAGCTCAGAAAACGATGGTCAGATCTGAAGTTGCGGGAGGCCGACCAATATAAAAGAATCAAGAAAGTTATATTAAAAAGTAAGTTGTTTTTTTTGAGTTTCCATGGTACATATTATTTTCTTGTATTCTGTCGTGTATTTTTAACTTTCATATAGTACACTGAAAGATACCATCTTTTTTACGTTCGTCCGCATAGTAAACGGACGTATTAAACCTCTTTCTCCGTACAGTTCCTCAAACGATGTTTTAGGATCATCCAGTGTGAACACCCATGTTTTTTGGTTTATTTGGGGGAGTACATTTGGGCCACACTTATTTTTGGTGTGCTAATCCAAAGGAGATTTGTTCATTTGGAAAAACGATATGCATGGTAATGTTAAAGGGAGTGAATGCTCAGCAGCTGATGAAACATCTGAACGCAGTAGTACAAGTGTGGGCCTAAAACCAAAAAGCTTGAGGGAGTCACACACAGGTGATCCAGTGTAGATACTTTGGGGTGTTACAATGTTTCAAATTTGTTTCCAAAATGTATATGCTCTGTTTTGGCCTATGTATCCAATCATTTGTCCCGGTTGGCACAGGGGTTAAAAATTAAAATGGAGCATGCTTCAAAAGAATGATTACAAAGTTTTTTTTCATGTTTCTTATTTTAGCAAAATTGAGTCGCTACTAATGAAACTATTCCTTTTATTTCAATCTCCCTAGGGATTCGAAAAGCTACCTCAGATGAGACAAGAATTGCAATACCTACAACAATACCCCCAGAACCCCAGGATAGAGAGGAATGTGATGTTGTGGAAGTTGAAAGTGGCACCACCACAGGTCAGAGAGAAACCAGACACATGCATGTTAAATAGATGTAGGCCTACATATTCTATCCTACATATTTCTTTTTACATTTAGGTGCAGTTATGGCCGAAGACCCCAATAAGTTGTCACATCACAGTGCCCAGATCCTGATCCAATACCTGATGGTCTGCTGTCGTGACCTCGAAAAAATTAAGGGAGATTTGCTAGAGATCAGGGCAAATACAAAGCGGGTGGAGGAAAGGCTCCAAAATATCATGGCTGTGCTTGGGCGTGTCTAATGTTTTTACACCAAATAACGTTTTACTTGCAGAGATTTCTATTTTTTTGTGGTTATTTTACCCTTTAATGACTAGCACATGTTTAGCTTTTTCAAAATTTGGAGAACTATAGTTTGTTTATGCATGGCTGGTCATGCGTTTTAATACACCTGAAATTAAGGGAACATCCACATTTCAATGGAAGTTGCCCACCTAAACAAAAAAAATAAAGGTATTTTTACATAACAAATCATTGTGGCTTCATTATGTAAATGTGGTGCTGAGTGAACTAATCAATGTTTGGTGTTTACACTGACAATGAAGGCTAATTAAAAGATTTTTTAATCCACATGGCAAAACAAATGCACTAGGTAAACCTACCAGAAACATCAAACATTATACAATAAAAATGACAAACCAATCTTTACTTTTTTTAAAAGTTTTATTTTTTTGGTCTAAAATTATTAGAGATTGTCTGGCATTTCAATGGCCCCCCTACCCATAAAATAGTCCACATATTGGTTACGGACCTCACGTCCGGTTGGGGGGGCCAAGCCAGGACGGCCAGGTTCCAGGGCCACCAAAGTTTCGGCATTGATTAAAGAAGCCTCAGGCCCACTCAAAGATATATAACTCGTTGAATGCACCCTTAGGGAATTATACAGCACACAGCACGTCATAACCACATGGTTCCATTTGTATGGGGCAAGGTGGATGGAGGTAAGGAAGAGGCGAAATCGGCTGGCCATGATCCCAAACGCATTTTCCACCACCCTTCTGGCTCTGGCCAGCCGATAATTGAAAACCCTCCTCTCAGGGGTGAGGGTGCGTTGCGGGAATGGCCTCATCAAATGGGGTCCCAGGCCAAACGCCTCATCCGCCACAAACACAAAAGGTAGTCCCTCCACATTCTGCTCCGCTGGTGGCAAGGCCAGCAGATCCAAAAGGAGCCGTTCTCCAAACTCCGTCTGGGCAAAAACTCCTCCATCAGACATCCTGCCATTCTTGCCAACGTCCACATAGAGGAACTCGTAGGTGGCCGGCACCACTGCCATCATCACGACGCTGTGGAACCCCTTATAATTATAATAAAAGGATCCCGAATGGGGTGGTGGGACGACCCGAACATGTTTGCCGTCGATGGCTCCTCCACAGTTCGGAAAGTTCCATCGCTGGGCAAACTCGGAAGCCACATTCTGCCATTCATGTGGCGAAGAAGGGAACTGTGGAATTAAAGAAATAACAAATTAATACTTGGAGCCAGAAACATTGAAAGCTGATTTCATACACACATTCATGGCCAACATTGGTAGAAACTGTTAAAAACATAAAAAATTGGAAGCAAGAAAAAGAAAATTAATTATGGGGGGGGGGGGGGGGCAATGGTTGAAGATGAGTTGGGAATATCACACATGAAGGCTGTAGCACTCTGTATTGAAGTTAACAAAAATGAAACATTCCTAGGCCAAATTTAGGGTGCGTTTTGGGTAAAGCACTACGATGGAACATATAATAAAAAACATGGAAATGACTAGGCAAGGTAGGTATGGCCCCAGGATAGCATGCTGGAGAGGTTAGGTAAGCCAAATTTACAGGTAGGCCTCAAACCCCAAACTTTAAATAATAAAACATGGGGAGAAAGGGGACATTCCCTGCAGCTAAGAATCATGTGAATTAGGGACTGCAAATAAAGCAAATTAAAAATATCCCAAAATAAAAACCATACAATGTGAATTTTTGAAGAAGAACACTTACCTTAATATAGTCCTCCTGCAAAACTTGAAGGATGGCAGAACAAGTCTCTGGTATAATGATCCCCAGAGCCTGGGGGGATATGCCTGTGGAGAACTTAAGGTCCTGCAGGCTTCTCCCAGTAGCCAGGTATCGCAACGTGGCGATGAGCCTCTGCTCAGCACTGATGGCTTCCCGCATAACGGTGTCCTGCCTGGTAATATAGGGGGACACCAAAGCCAACAGCTGCTGAAATACGGGGTCAGACATCCTGAGAAAATCCCTGAAATCATCAGGATTATTCTCCCTGATCTCCCGCAACAAAGGCATGTGACAGAATTGGTGCCGCTGGAGCAACCAATTCTTGGTCCATGAACTCCTCCTGACCCTGCTCATGGCATGGAGTCGGGATACAGCATGAACCCCTGCACCAACTACAGCACGAACTCTACGACGAGTACGTAGCCGCAACATGGCTAGATAACGGTCGGCTGAACAGAACGTACTAGAAGAACGCACGGAAGAACAGCAAGGCCTATGAAGAACAAGCTGAAAAACACGAACGTGCAGAGCAGGCCGCACTGAATAAACAGATACGAACTGACTACAAGCAGTGCTAAACAGATACGAACCCACAGGCGCAATCTGAACTCCCGAAAACGATCTTCCAAGCACGAAGACTGAAAAGCGCGAATCGTCTCTCACCAAACTTTTACTAACACGCGGAAACACGGAATTAGCAAAAGCGTCCCAAAGGGTGGCGTCATTCGAACGGAACTTCCCCTTTATAGTGCCGTCGTACGTGTTGAACGTCACTGCGCTTTGCTTGATCGTTTTTTTTAATGATGGTGTGTACGCAAGGCAGGCTTGAGAGGAAACATGAAAAAAAACGAGGAGAAAAACGTCGGTTTAAAAAATGACATTAAAAACGATCGTGTGTACGGGGCATAAGAATTGGTTGCTCCAGCGGGACCAATTCTCTCATATGCCTCTGCTGCGGGAAATCCATGAGAATAACCCTGATGATTTCAGGAATTATCTCAGGATGACGGACCCCGTATTTCACCGTCTTTTGGATTTGCTGTCCCCCTATATAACGAGGCAGGACACTGTGATGCGCCAGGCCATCACTGCCGAGCAGAGGCTTATTGCCACGTTGAGATACCTGCCAACTGGGAGAAGCTTGCAGGACCTCAAGTTCTCAACAGGCATCTCCCCCCAGGCTCTCGGGATCATTATCCCTGAGACGTGTTCGGCCATCATTCAGGTCCTGCACCTGCAGAAGGACTATATGAAGGTAATTATGCTCCTTTAACCTCACATTATCTGTTTTTATTCTGTTTTTTTTTTTTCCTCCTAACACAAATATGCCTGTTTGTAATATCCTGGTAATGTCCCCATTTTCCCCATGCCTTTTTTTAAACCTGTAAATCCCTTTTTGGGCCCTACATGCCTATTTCCCTTCACTAACCTCTCCAGCATGCTATCATGGGCGCAAACCCAGCTAGCCTTCTATTTTCCTTTTCATTTTTGGGGGGTCATTGCCCTCGTAGTTTGACAACCCCCCCCCCTAAAGATGTTAAAAAATTAGTAGTTCTCAATCAAGCTCAGCAAAGTGGTAGAGCCTTTTTTGGGATCCCCCACAATCACCTTAGCCCCCCCCCTTTAGATTATTTTAGAATGTCCACTCAGTGGGGGTGAGGCATCTGCTAAGTGGGCCTTTGTTTATTGGTAGGAAAAACTCCCTTAAATAATAATGATACTCAACAATGTTTTTGTGTGTAATCTGCTTGCACTGTAACCATAAACCGTACTAATGTCTTCTTTTTGTTTGACTCCACAGTTCCCTAGCACACCACAGGAATGGCTGACTGTGGCCTCCCAATTTGCCCAGCAGTGGGATTTCCCCAACTGCGGAGGGGCAATTGATGGGAAGCACGTCCACATAGTGCCGCCACCCCGTTCGGGGGTCATACTATTTCAACTATAAAGGTTTTAATAGCATAGTGTTAATGGCGGTGGTGTCGGCACGGTACGAGTTCCTGTATGTGGACGTGGGGAAGAACGGCCGGATGTCCGATGGCGGATCATTCGCGGAGACGGAGTTCGCTCACCGTCTGCAGGCTGGGGGTCTTGCACTGCCTCCAGATGCAGAGAACGTTGAAGGGCTCCCGTTCGTTTTCATTGCGGATGAGGCTTTTGGACTAGGACCACACCTGATGCGGCCGTTTCCCCAACGCACCCTCACCCCGGAGAGGAGGGTTTTTAATTATCGGCTGGCCAGAGCCCGGAGAGTTGTGGAGAATGCCTTCGGGATAATGGCCAGCCGGTTCCGCCTGTTCCAGACAGCGATACATTTGGCGGATTATAAACTGAACCACATCGTCTACTGCTGCTGCATCTTGCACAATTTTCTACGCAAATTTGCAACCAATTATGTATCATCGTTTGGGCCTGAGGCCGGTCCATCTGAACTGATTAATCTGACCGGCCTCAGCACTGCCCGTACTGGCTTGGCCCCCCAAAGTGCCCGTGAAGTACGCCAGAAATACGTAGAGTACTTCACGGGTAGGGGGGCCATCGCAATGTCAGACCACATCTGACCAAGTATTTAACCTTTTAAAAATAAAAAAAAATCATGGAATTCCTACAAACTTGTGTTGTCATTCTTGTATTTTGGGTTTATGTGTCTCCCAGGTTCTAGTAGTGCCAAGTGTAATTGTCCTTAGTAAATAGCCTCAAAACTCAGAGCGAAAAACACGGTTTTTGCATCTTCAGAACTGCTCTTGAACATAGAAAGAACAAGGCACACCTTTTTTAGACTTCCCAAATGTTTTTATTGTTTGCACCACATTTTTTGGGGGTTTTTAGAAATACTAGCCTTTTATTTTTCTGTGCGGCTTTTTTTGCAGAAACATGCATGGGTCGTAAGCCATTTTTTTTAGTCTGAAAAAGTAATAAAATAACACTGTGAAAAATACCAACTGGAGATGGGGTGATGGTACCCTTGATCCATCCCAAATGTTAACAAACACACTTTCTTTTGGGGCTCAAATGGGTATCTTCAACAAGATCCCATGGCTAGGGTAAACATGTGCTATCTGCCATCATGGGGGATCAATGGTCGTGCTTTGGGGGATGTAAACCCTTCCTCTCACCTACTTGAGGAGGGAGGAAGAGGTTGCACCCCCAAAACAGGGACATAGATATCCTGTGACGGCAGATAGCACATGTTGAGTCTTCAGTGTGTGCATCTTCACATTTGGGATGTTGGAAATCCCTGAGATAATTTCAGACGCATAACAAAACACACAAAAAGGGGGGGGGTTCACACTATTCTCCCCAAAATATCTATCATGTTTTTTTATATTTTTGCTCAATCACAATCATTCTCTTTCTCATAATGTCCATTTCGCTACTGCATTCCATGATTTCCTGAATGATTATTTTGGCGCTGGCACTCGAGAATGGCGGATTTGGACTTCCTGACACACCCCCACGTTCAGTCCCTAAAACAAAAAAAAGGTTTTACACTAGGCAGTCCTACATCTGTATTTACCTTGAAGTTGTGGTGACAGACACTGACCTGTTGTGCTGATAACCTCCACCTCCCCTTCCTCCACCTCCTGAACCTGCTGATCTTGGTCTGCTTTGGGAGCTTCGGGGAGTTTCTGTGGTGTTGGGTTACTCGTCTCCTGAGCATGGTGTCCTCCCAGTCTCCTCTCCCCTATGGGAATTTACAACAAAATGTATACTTTAGCACACAGACTTTTTTAAGGCCTGAAAAGGGATACTCAATGTTTTGAAGTGGGGTACAATTGATATTTGGCCCTGAGTTCCAACATGAACATATGTGATCTTGCAAACTCAACAAAGCAACATGTTATTTTTTGAGGACATTCACAAATACACTTGGATAACCACCAAGGTATCCACTGAACCACCTGTGTGTGACACCGTTAATACATTTGGTCATGTGGCCCAGAGTATAGTATCTTGATCAAGAACAAAAAAAAGTACACAACTGCTGGAGTGTCATCTCCTTTACCCAAAATACAGTTTAGCCTTTCAGTCACATTCTAAATTTCCTTACAACACATCATCTAACCAACAATGTGTAGATAAACATTGTTGAAGTAAAATGAGGCATGCCCACATGTAGTTTACGTGGATATGTGCCAAACATGTTTGGGGGAAGAGCAGCAAGTTATTGGTCAAAACATTGGGCAAATAAGTGGACTCTCCACTTAACCTAAAAGATGAGATTTCAAAATGTGAACCCAGTCAAGCCAAGCACATGTTGCAAAACATGGAAGAATACATATTACAATGTGAAAGAACACAGTAAAATATACTTACTTTTTTCTATGCTTTTTATAAGCTTCTTATACTGCTCCGGCTCCCTGATCTTGAGGTCTGACCACCTTTTACGGAGTTGTTCCTTGGATCTCCTGACCCCATATTTTTTATAAAGACTCTTCGCCACTTTGTCCAAAATTTGTGACTTCCGGAGATTAGGGGTGTCGTATGGGCCATGCTTGCCGTCGTAATCCTTCCTCCGCAGAATGTCCACCATCTCCGCCATCTCAGAAAAAGACATTAGTCGCCTTGTATCTTTTTTTACAGGATCGGGACGTTTCCGCATCCGGGCTTTCCTCGTCGGTAATTTCAACTAAAGAAGCCACCTGTGTCTGTGACATGTCGCCGTCTCACACTGTGCGCCGATCGTTAAGGGGCGGGGAAATGCAGAAAAAGTCCGTCATGGGCGGGCGACGAGGGCGGAGTTACACGCATGGGCAGGGTATAAAAAGGGGAAAGAAGTTATTAGGGATGCGCGGAGTAAGGACGACCGGAAGTGATCCCACGAAGTGAACTAAGGTAAGAAGGGAACTCGGGCCTGCAGTGGCATATTAATGGGTCATGATTGTAAAGGGCAATATTGTGATAAGTTGAGGAGAATCAATTCTGATCCTTTTTTTTTTTGTACTTGCTGATCCTAATAGATGCATAAACTAAGAGAGTCGGAGGTGATGCTTGTTTTTATTGAAAAGTATAAGGAACAGCACAACCTTTGGGAGCTCAAACACCCTGCGTATCACAAAAGTGATGTACGATGGGCAACTATTACCAAATTAGCCGAGGATATGAAGCCATGGATCCCAGATGCAGACTACACTATGATCAATAATAAAATCAACAACCTGCGCAATTCTTATAAAAAAAAATTCAAGGAAGTGCGCCAGTCCAAGAGATCAGGAGCAGCAGCCGACGATGTAGTAAAGCCCAAGCTGTGGTACTACAGACATCTTCAATTTCTGGATGACCAGATCGAGGCCAGGGATTCTATTTCCAGCCTTCCCTCAACCCTTCCTTCCACCCTTCCCTCCAGCGTTCCTTCCACCCTTCCCTCCACCCCTGCAGAGGCGGAGGAGGAGCCTCCTGAGCTCGAAGAGCCAGATCTTCGCATCTTCAGCCAGGTATAGTATTTTTGATGCTAATTATTGTCCACTAAGTAATATTGAGTTGAACTGTTTTGATTAGCCATAAATGATCCCACCCCCCCCCCCAAAATAAACCAGTAATGAGATCAAAATTGTGTGTGATTGATTCCTCAAATAATAGAAATTTACATTTTATTTTATATACAGGATGAGGCAAGCCAGGAGGAAGAGGGTCAGGAGTGTGACAGGCAGGAGGAGGCAGGGCCCAGTGGGACTCAGCAGGTCCCCAGGCCTAGTGGCAGCAACGTCTCCCAAGTGGCTCCCCTCCACGTCAGACCGCCAAAACAACGGCGGATGACACAAGTGGAGGAGGAGTCACTAAAGATGATTCAGGAGGCTGCTGCCATTATGAGGGCCCCCCTCAACCCTACGGAGGGGTTTAGCACCTATCTCTCAGATAAGCTGCTGAGAATTGAGGCGGGACAACGGGCCCTTTGTGAGCACCTTATCTACACGGCCGTACACATGGGGGCGAGGGGACAGCTGACTGAGGCCACCCATATCTCACATCAGCCCAATCCCTCTCCTCCTTCTCCTCCTCCTCCTGCCACATCACCACCCACAGTGGCCCAGCCTGCAAGGGTGCGTGGACGGGGTCGTGGAGAGAACGCTGCAGAGAGGCGTGGAAGGAAGGCTACAAGGAAGAGCAGGAGGTGATTCCCTGGCCTCGAGCTGCTCATCCAGAAATTGAAGGTTGATGGAGTACCACAGCTTGGGATGATGTATGTCTTTGGCTGCTGCTCCTGATTTCATGCTGTTGTTGATTTTATTATTGATCATAGTCAGGTCTGCATTTGGGATCTAATGACTTTATATTCTCTGCTAATTTGGGAATAGTTGCCCTTCGGTTTTTGATTTGTTTTTTCCAAAATAAAGGGAAATTTGATTTCAGCCAACCTACATGCCTGATGTGTTTTTTTGAGAAGTAGCAATAAGATTGCATAAATACAATGTGTAATTAAGAACAAGGGACACCAACCTCCATGATTTTTCAAAAATTAAATATTATGTTGTTCTGAGAAATTGACACACCAAAAAATGCACAACAAATTTTAAGAGTCAAAAAACATAAAGGTGTAATTTGGGAGGTCGGCCTTGCAGAATTTTAATAATTATTCCTAAGATCACTAGAAAAAAGAAAGACATACATTTGTCAGAACTCAGGAGAAAGTTCTGCTGCCAAAATGACATTTTAAAGACCGTTCGAAAGCAAAAAAACATGCGCTGCATTAAACGAAGCAATAACTTGCAGAATGACGAATGTGCTCTCTCCATTAGGAACGCTAGTTTTACAAGAACGAGCGCTCCCGTCTCCTAATTCAGTCTGAGCATGCGTGGGTTTTTTAACCGATGGACTTGCCCATAGACGATCGGAAATTCCCATTTGGTTTTTTATCCATCGGAAAATTTTAAAACAAGTTCTAATTTTTCCATCCGATGGAAAAAAGACCGATGGGTACCATACACGATCGGTTGGTCTGATGAAAACCATCCATCGGACGGTTTTCATCAGTTAAACCGATCGTGTGTACGGGGCTTTAGTCTTACAATCTATCAAAATTCAGTGTAAAGTGAAGTTTTTCTTAAAACCAAAATCCAATACAAAAAACCGCCACTCATATACTGCAAAGTCAGCTGACCCTGCAATAGCTTACATTCCCTTAAATGAAAACAGAGAAATCCCCCTCCTAACACCATCTGCATGGAGTTTGCATGTTGTCCCTGTCTCTGCGTTGGCCTCCCCCACACTCCAACTGCTGGTAGGTCAGCCAGATCCCATCCATAAATAGGCCCCAGCATGTGCGTGTGTCCGCAAGCGCGTCGTGGCCCCTCGGGGTAAGACCGCGCTATTTTAAGATACCTCTCAACTCCCCTCAAAAGGTGATGCTTAGAAAAACAATTTAAACCAGAGACAAAACCATCCTCTCAGTATGTCACCCTGGTGTCTCACTACTCTCCCCAGCAGTGCACAGGTCAAACTGCAAACGCATAAAACAGGACAAAACTGCGCCAATCAACAAATGCCAATACAGCATATTCAGGGGCCGTGTTTGCTAAACTGGAACTTCCTATCTCAAACTGTAAACGTCTCTCAAAATGGCCGACAAGCCAGGACAACAAAATGGTGGATGACCACCACCGCACCTCATGGACAACAAAAATGGCCCCATTGACGCATGCAATTTTTTTTTTCCCGCCAAAACCAGCATGGGACATCACAATGAACACCACATGGGTTCCCCCACACAAAGAAAAACACAAATGGCCTCCAGATTCCAACGCAGAAAAGACCGCACTACATTCGCACCAAACATCAAAAACTGAGAAATTCCACCAGCAAAATAGCCGACGAATGGCACAGCATGGTCACATAATATCATACCCAAAGGAAAGGTGGCTGCACCTTCCCTTATAGGATACCCACAGGCTAAGGAAAACTGTGCCTCAAAATGGCAGACAAACCACAAGGCTAATCAAAAGCCAAGAATGGCGCCATTACTTTTTCCCGCCAAAACCAGCATGGGACATCAAAAGAAAATCAAAAATGTTTTTCTCCACAAAGACAGACTACACCATTGAGATTTTTCAAAATTATCATCAAAATCCACTGAAAAATGTGTGTCTGCTACACTCTACAAGGACCACATGTACACTTACAAACTTAAACCCTTTGGCCAACTAAACAGCACATTTAGAAAAATGTTAGTTACATGACAATATTAAAAACATATTCATTTCTCTAAGTTAATATACTCTGAGATATTCACCACACACATACAGTACAATGTTGCCTGCATGTCTGCTCAGAGTTTCTTTCCCTCAGGGCACAGCCCCTGCAACACAAAGCAGTGGGCAAGCCCTTCCCCCATTCAAGCACATGGCTCACAAACAAGCCTCTGAGAAATACAAAAAGCTCAACCAAACACACACATTGCAGGCTGAATAATCCCACGTCTATACCTTCATTTCATACACAATATACAGTTTCCATCAGATCATCATCCCTCAGGGCCCTTCCAGCACAAAACTCCTGCATGCCACCCACAGAGAGTCACCAACTCTCACCACTGTAACTGTTGACCATGCTGCCCCTCCCCCACCAAAGCACATGACACACAGGGACCAGAACAATGCAGCAGCAATGGCTGGCTGCAAACTGCTCAATACATCGCACAAACAGTCTATATTTCTCGCTTAGTTACACTCTTACAGCCCACAGCTTCCCCACACAAACATCCAGGAATCATACGATCGGATTCACAGGCATACGATCTCTCTCCCAACAAAATCACACACACACATGCACGATCGGATTCGCAGACATACACACACACACACTGCAAACTTAAAGCATTATTTCAAAAAGACAAAAAATGTTCTTTTACAGAGTAGAGCCCCCCACATCGGAACATAGATCCACTCTCCCCCCCATCTCGATCCGATGTCCAAAGGGACTCCATCTATTCCCAAAGGTCCTGGCCCGCCATAAACTGTTGTGGAATTTCTAGGCTGCTGTTTACAGAGCACACAGCCCATAATTCCTGTGCTACCTAAGCACACTTGAGATTCATCTTTTTGCAATAATGCTATCTTTAAGTTTGCTAAAATCCACTCACCGTTCATCCCATCATTCATTCAAGGAAAGCACCAACACAGATCTTATCGTCAAGTCATCCTAGAGCCGACTGCCTAGCCGACGCTTACTCAAAGCCTCAAAAGATCTCAGACAGGAGGTGATTGGCTGCAGCAACCAGTCCCCTCCCCCCATGGGAGGGGACATCACAGGATGTCCCTTCCACACAGGAAAATGGCAATACAAGGACATTCCTTCCAACAGGAAATGCCGTACATGAATCCCACTCAAGAAATATAGATTAAAGGATTCAATACAATAATACATACAATGAATACAATAACGTATGATGGCTAAAGTTACCGTTGATAGGAATCCTCATTCTGCGCTATTCCATAGAATAACGCATATTCAGATTATACTATTATTGAATGGGGGAGGGAGGCTATCTGCAGACGCGCACTACGAATCCCAATCAATGTTGATCAGACACAGCAGAGACAAGAGCACGCATCTGCTCATAACCAATGATGTTGTTGCAGAGCGAGGACATCCCCTCCTCAACGATCGTCCATGCTAATGCACAGAGGGCCCCGTCGGTGGACATATCCGCACCCTGCAAACATCACACTCCAACCTCAAGACGTTTTCCCCTATCAGACGGGATTCAACCAGCCTCAGACTACCCCAATCAGTTCTTTTAGAGCGGGTTGCGGAAGTACTAACACTGGGTGACACTATGACAATACATATTAAATACATCTCCATAAAAATCTCCACAACACAACCAATCAAGTTCTCTTTCTTCATCTTCACTAAGTTGAGAGGCCTCTCCATCTTCAGCTCGGGAGGTCTGCGACCGAGTGTTTGGCCTGGGAGTATCCAGAATAGAGACCGGTTCAGGAGAATCTCTCACGGGAGGTATCCTGACTGCCTCAGCAAGTGGGAGCAGGTGGTTTCGATGCCACGTCTTCAGTGGGCCTACCCTCCCTTCTGGCTTCAACTTGTAGACAGGTAGGCCCGGCAACTTCCTACAGATGACATAGGGTTCAGATCTCCATCTGTCTGCAAGTTTGTGCTTCCCAGGGACCCCCAGATTGCGTAACAGTACTCTATCCCCGGGCTGTAGGTCTTGTATCCGGACCTTCAAGTCGAAGTTTCTTTTGTTCTGAGCTCCTCTTTGATCTGAGGCCGCTTGAGCTTGTTCATAGGCCACTTTCAGGCTGTGTCTGAACCTGTCCACATATCCTTTGTGGGATGTGGCTGAGGAATGGTCCAGAGAGGTGCCAAAGGCCAAGTCCACAGGCAGTCTTGCCTCTCTCCCATACATGAGTCGATAGGGGGAGTAGCCTGTAGCATCACTAGTGGTGCAGTTGTAAGCATGTACTATTGCTGCTATGTGTTTGCTCCAATGTTGCTTCTTCTCACTTTCCAGAGTCCCCAACATGTTGAGCAAGGCTCGGTTAAACCTCTCCGGCTGAGCATCTCCCTGTGGGTGGTAAGGGGTAGTTCAAGTCTTCTTGATTCCCAATGAATCCAGGAGTTTCCAGATCAGTCGACTCTCAAAGTCCCTTCCTTGATCTGAATGAAGTCGTTGGGGCAGCCCATAATGGACAAAATACTTCTCCATGAGTATCTTGGCTACTGTGGAAGCCTTCTGGTCTTTGGTTGGGAAAGCTTGGGCATACCGGGTGAAATGATCGGTTATCACCAGAACATTTCCTAGTCCACTTAGATCGGGTTCGAGGCAGAGGAAATCAATGCATACCAGATCCATTGGGCCTTGACTTTGTAGATGGCCCATTGGGGCAGCTTGATGAGGTAAAGTCTTCCTCTGGATGCAACGTGCACATGAGTGGCAGTACTCTTCTACCTCTGCCCTCATGCAGGGCCAATAGAACCAACTTCTAACAAGTTGAAAGGTCCTTTCCGCCTCTAGGTGACCATGATTGTCATGCAGGGCAATCAGAACAGTCTCTCGATGTTTCTCTGGGAGGAACAGTTGCCATTTATCTTCTGAGTCATCAGAGGGGCCCCTTCGGTAGACCACTCCCTAATGCACCTGCAACCTGTCCCACTCTTTCCTCAACAGGCGGGCTTCTTTTGAGGAGTGACTCAGGAGTTTGTTTGGATCCTGATTCTCCAGAGCTTCCAGAACCAATTTCCCCATTGGATCTTCTAACTGGTCACTTCTCAGTTCCTTCTTGGACAACTTTGGCAGATAGTCTTCTCCCAGCTGAGTTACTCCACAGTATTGTTTAGGGACTCCTACCATGGTAACTCCTATCTCTTCCGCCCTTGAGCCCCCTCTGGCTTGCAATTCAGCCCCTTGACAAAGGGCCCACACCCCATCAGGTGCTACTTGAGTCCAGTCTTCCATGTCACAGTTGGGACCATGGGATCTCCTGGACAGAGCGTCTGCATCTCGATTCCCAATCCCTGGCCTGTACTTTAGGCTGAAATTTAATCCAGACAATGCGGCCAGCCACCTGTGTCCAGTGGCGTCCAGTTTTTCTGTAGTGAATAAGTAGGTCAAGGGGTTGAAGTCGGTCTTCACAATGAACTCCGCCCCATTCAGGTAGTCTTTGAGCTTGTCTACTACCGCCCACTTAAGGGCCAAGAACTCCAGTTTATGAGTGGGGTCGTTTTTCTCAGAGGGGGTCAGGCTCCTGCTCACGTAGGCAACGGGCCGCAGTTGCCCTGCGTGTTCTTGATAAAGCACTCCCCCCAGACCATCATGACTAGCATCTACGTGTAGTTCATAGGGTTTGGTTGGGTCTGCATAGGCCAAGAGTGGAGCAGTGGTTAGGCTCTTCTTCAATGCCTGGAAGGCCTCTTCACATTTCCGGTTCCACTGATCTTGGACTGACTCTCCCGGCTTCCGGGGTCCTGAGTCGTCCTCTTCTCCCTCAGTCTTGAGCAGTTCATTCAATGGTCTAGCAATTCGGGCAAATCCTTCCACAAACCTCCTGTAATAGGAGCAGAACCCCAAGAAGGACCGGAGTTCTGTTACTGTGGTGGGACGCGGCCAGGAGGTAACTGCCTCCAGTTTCTCAGGGTCTGTGGCCACCCCTTCTTCAGACACTGTGTCCCAGATAATTCACAGAAGATTGGTAGAACCGACACTTCTCAGGCGAAAGCTTGAGTCCCTTCTCACTGAGTCTCCTCAAGACTTTTTCCAGCCTCTCCTCGTGTTCCTCCAGGGTTCTTCCAAAGACAATGACATCGTCCAGGTATACAAGGACTTCAATAAGGTTCATGTCCCCTACAGTCTTTTCCATGAGACGTTGGAAAGTAGCTGGGGCTCCAGACAGACCTTGGGGCATCCGGTCGAATTCAAAGAATCCCACTGGGGTTATGAATGCTGTCTTCTCCTTGTCTTCTGGGTGCATAGGGATCTGATAGTATCCACTCTTGAGATCCATAACGCTGAACCACTTGGCTCCAGATAAGGTCTACAAGGCATCCTCTATCCTCGGAGTGGTGTACTGGTCGGGTATGGTTCTACGGTTAAGGGTCCTGTAATCGATACAGAGCCTCAACGATTCATTCTTCTTCCTGACCACCACTATCGGTGAGGCATAAGGGCTTCTGGATTCCCGTATCACACCGGTCCTTTTCAATTCTGCAAGTTGTTCCCTTAGATCCTCCAGATCTGCTAGTGGGACCCGCCTGACCCTCTCCCTGAAGGGCTTATCTTCTTGGAGGCGGATCCGATGGGTGGCACTCCTTGCACACCCCACATCGAACTCATCCCTGGAGAAGATCTTCTCCCATCTGGTCAACTGGGCCTTGGCTCTCTCCTTCCAAGCCCTGGGCAGGTTCGGGTTTTCCATGGATAGCTTCTCCCAAGCGTCTCCTCCTTCGCCCGCCCCCTTTACTTCCGACAAGTTGACCGGGGCAGCAGGGCTCACCTGGCCCAGCAGCATTCTGGCTGGGATTTCCATGGGTCCATCTGTATTATTCCTAACACTCACTGGAACTCTACAATGGGCCTTCTTCAGGGCCTTCAGCGGAATCACTTCTGGTATCACTTTCAGGCCGGGAAACTCTTCCCTTGGGTCAGACTCCAACATGACAAAGGGTCCAGGTTGCTCCCAAGTAAGCTTCACAGTGGCTCTGAGACAGGTTACTTCACTGGGCTGCAACACCACCCCTTCTCTTCCAAGTCTCCACACCTTCCCTATCCCCTCTCCAGGGGTCTTCTGCTCTAGGACCAGCCGTTGCTAAGCCATCTTCAGCATGGGGTGAATCTTGGTGGCCGCTGACCCCTTCTCTTTCACTAGAGGGGTCAGAAGTCTTCGGACCAGGTCCGTGTTTGTTCCTATTATAAGGGAACTCTTGTTGGCTCCTGGTGGCCGAGGGCATACAACCGCCAGAGTATCAAACACTTCAGCTTTTCCAGCCACGGATGGGTCAAAGATCATCCTGACAGGCAAATGGCCATCGTAGGGGAAATTCTGGGTCCCAATCCCACATATCTCTAATCCCTCTATCTTCTGGATAGGCAGGTGACTCAAGTGCTTCTCGTAGAAATCTCGGTATGACAGGGTCACTTGTGCCACAGTATCCAAGATGGCTCTGGTGTAGACTCCCTCCACTTGAATGTGCACTATGGGAGATGGGCCTACTAGCCTCTCCGGATATGGCCCGGCAGGGGTCGCCTTCTTCTGGCCCTTTCCCTTCGGACTCTCTCCCATCCAGTTCCCTTTGGACTTTAATCTTTCTTGAGCCTGGTATGCATTAATTTCCCTCCTCTCAATGGGTGTACAGACCCACTGAGGGATATTATTGATTTTCCTAGGTGTGCACCTCCTCTGGGGAGCGCTGTGCCTCTTCTGAGGGGTCTTGCCCCCTTTCTCTGGAGTGTATCTTTGTTGAGGAATGATGTATTTCTTCTGAGGCGTTTTATCTCTTCTTTCTTTCTGCTTTGCTTTCAGCTTGGAGCTCACTGAAGGTGATGGGCACCTGGTTGACTCCTTCACCGGGGCCCTCTGGAGTTTCCCGCCGGCTTGCGGTTGTCCAGCTTCTTCTTCTTGGGACTGGAACAAGTAGCCGCAACATGGCCAATTCCTCCACAGTTAAAGCAGACTATATCTCCCCATTCTTGTAAAGATGCGGGTGCCGAAGCAATTGGGAATAGTTCCTTCCGTGGTACCTCTCTCTTGTGTCTGTGTCTTTCGCCATCAGAGGTCAACATTTCTAACACCTTGGACATTTGTGCTTTTAAAGTGTCTACCTCTGAGTCTCTTTCAGTAGTCATCACTGGGTTGACTAGCACCTGTGCGGGGACAACATTTGCCTTAATCATTTGCTGGTCCTGTTGTAGCGCCTCCTCATCTCTGATGATTTTTATCAAATCAGCATAAGTCAGCAACGTTCCTCCTCCCGAGGTTTTTAGGTGCAACCAGACTGGATCCGAGCGTAATGCTCCCTTTAAGACTTGCTTCATTCTTGCCGCATCTGCATCTTGGGGCTTCATTCCCTTCTTCAACACAATCTTGCACAGCAACCTTTTTAGTCTCCTAACATATTCTGACAGCTTTTCCCTTGGTTGTTGGAAAGTATGTTCAAATTGGTAGACCATCTCTGTCACCTTTTTCCAATTGACCAAACTCCTCCTGTAGCACAGCTAGACAGTCTTGAGCCGTGCAATCGGCATTCCCAAACCGAAAACTTTTCACTGCTTCTGCTGCTGCGCCTTTCAGGCTTTCTATCACTTGTTGCCTCTTCTGTGCTTCAGGCACCTCCCATGCCTCTACTGCCTGCAATGCCTGCTTCACCCAGGTATCAAAATCTTCTTCCCCTACAGGGACAGGGAGCTTTCCTGAGAATGTCTTCAATCTCCGGTAGCTAGTTTCTACATGCACTGTGTTTGTCTTCTGACATTTGATTAGCAGATCTCCTATCGCCTTTATCAATTCTGGTGACATAGCAGTGGCAGGTGAGGGTGTCACCGGGGGCATCACCCTGTCTCCCTTTACTGGTGAGGCGCGGGCCGCAGCCTGCGGTGATCCCATCGGTGATGGTTCCTTCTTTATAGTTAAAGCAGGCGCCACCCTATAGGTTCTATTATCTGGCGTCTTTACACACTTGCGCCTGCACGCCTCTGGTATCCCGTCTCCGTATTTCACTAGTGCATACTGATATGAAGTATCCGGGTCTGCCTTTATATCTATCACCCATGGTGTGTGATCTGGGGACACTGACTTCATCAACTCCTCTACCGTCTCAGTCTTCAATTCCTCCCCTGGGAGGCTGATGACTATTGAATTGTTTGGCTCTGCCCTTACGGCTTTGCACCACTCTTCTATCGCTTGTGGATCCATGGGGTCCATGCCGGCACTTCTGGCGTTCACCTGCTGTATCAGGATCCCGGACCTGAGCCCCCACGTGTAGCGATACCTTCACTTAAGAAGGCCGCAAGTTTAGTTTGGGCCCTGAAAGCAGCTCCTCCAACCCCCGGCAATGTACTCGACCCCCTACTGGCACAGTTAGTATTGGCAGCAGTATATCTATTCTTATACTGTATGAGTAAACCCAGACACCAAGACAATAATAGTAAAAGGTATAAGATTTACTTAAGCTTTTGATAAGAAAAGGGTTTAACAGTAGTAACAGTTCACAGGATAATAAATTCGCAGAGCCCTGCAGATTAACACACTATGCATATAGAATGAACAGTAAAAGGTGCGCCACCTGGGCGACCGTTAACTAGGCGTCCTATGACGCAGTAACCAAATAAACGAACTAACTGACCAGGCCTGGCTCAGATATCTACAACTTAGTCTATAGGGGATGATGGTTGTTTGTTTTTCTTCACCGGCAGGTCTTTAACGGTGGTGCACATTAACAGAGTATGATTTGTAATCCAGTGAGAAAGATAAAGATGGAGTAAACACTGTACTATATAAAGTGTTAGTTCCGCTCCTTTGAGGTCCTCTAATGAGAGTATCAAGAACAACTTGTGGCCCACGGCAGTCTATAGGCCTACTAGCAATGACAGTATATGGTTTAGGCATACGCCCTCTCGCGCCGCCCAGACAGGGTCCCAGTCCGGGGAACTTCCACCGACTGTGTCACTCACACACACAGTGTCTCCAATGATCGGGTCCTCAATCAGGTCCAGGCTGTAGACAAACGAGGTCCGGAGCCACCCAGGCTCGCAGTGGGGTGGAAGGCTCTTTGATGCTGCGCAAGGTCTCAGGCTTCAGGCCTTGCGCTCCGACACATCCGCACAGGAGGATCAGTCTCTGAAGTCTCGTGTCCCAAAGAGGCCGAGCGCAGCCGCGCCTCCTCCTTATATAACCCCTCCCATGAGTCTCTGCAGTGAACACTGCCGAATGGGTTTCTGGGTGATGTAGTCTCCGGGAAGTAAAAGGGGAACACCCCGCTTACACATGTTAAACCCTAAATATGGGTGGGGGTAACATGGTGGAACTTGACACAAAAAATATAGGTTGACCAGCCCACAGTTTTTTTTTTTTGTGCAGAAATATACTACACTTTTGTTTTTCAATTGAAGATTCTTGCCTATTTGCAATGCAAACCAAGCTGAACACATAATAACTATGTTCATAATGCATGTGTATATAAATATAGATATATATCTATATCTATATATAGATATAGATATAGATATATAAATATCTTTTTTTTAATTACCAATAATATGAAAATCTATAGAAATAAACCTGATTTATTTCAACCTTAATATGTTTGAATACTGGAGTTTAGAACATTTAAGCCTCGTACACACGGGCGGGAATCTCATCAGGAAAAAAACGTCGGTTTTCCCGACGAGATTCCCGGCAAGCTTGCCTTGCTCGCCGAGTGTACACACGACCATTCAAAAGAACCACCGTTCTTTTGAATGGCAAGAACGCAGTGACGTCATCGACTACGACGAGCGTGCGCTCGACACATTCGATGCCATCGCCGCCATCTTGCTACACCCTACACTACCCTTGTAAGCTACTGCGCATGCGTCGAAGTCTCATTGAGCATGCGCGGGCTTACCTGGAGACAGGTAAGCATACAAGTCTCATACACACGCATGGTTTTCTCAGCAGGAAACACTGCCGAGAATCCCGACGAGGAAAATAGAGAGCAGCCTCGTACACACGGTCAGTTCTCTCGGCAAGAAAGCTGCTGGGAGAGCTTGTTTCCGAGAAAAACGTTCATGTGTATGGTTTGTCGTCGGGAAAACTGCTGGGAATCTCGACGAGAAAAATGGAGAACCTGCTCTCTATTTTCCTCATCGGGATTCTCGGCAGTGTTTCCTGCCTAGAAAACCGTGCGTGTGTACGAGGCTTGTATGCTTACCTGTCCCCAGGTAAGCCCATGCATGCTCAATGAGACTTTGACGCATGCGCGGTAGCTTACAAGGGTAGTGTAGGGTGTAGCAAGATGGCGGCGACGGCATTGAATGTGACGAGCGCATGCTCGTCGTAGTCGATGACGGCACCGCGTTTTTGCCATTCAAAAGAACGGCCATGTGTACACTTGGCGAGCAAGGCAAGCTTGCCGGGAATCTCGTCGGGAAAACCAACGCTTTTTTTCCCCAACGAGATTCCCGCCCATGTGTACGAGGCTTTACTGTGTAGATTAATAAATATAAAAGTCTGCAACTTGCTGGCACAAAATACAATAAAAATAAATGTATTATTGTTATTGCCATAGCTTTGTCTTTAGTACCAGATATAGTGTATATTTCTGTAGCTGATTTAAATATTCCTTCACTTTGGCAGTCATTACATACAGTATGCCTCATCAGAATTAGGTCACATTTTGCTAATGAATTACTTGTTCTGTTATTGCCGCTAATAAGTAATTTATGCAATCCTTTTATCTTGTGTTTTCTAGGTCAGTGGGGATTACCCTCAATTACCATTGCTGGTGTTCTAGGTATGTTTAGTGCTACACTGGCTGGAATCATTGAATCTATGGGGGACTACTATGCCTGCGCTAGATTATCGGGAGCTCGTCCTCCACCTGTTCATGCAATCAACAGGTATAATCTGAGTTTATGTGTACATCAAAAGTCACCCAAGGTTCATCAGTTCATGAGCCAAATTCAAATATGAAAAAACGGCAGCAAATCAAGATGAACCACACAAAATCTAAAAAACAAAAATACAGGCTTTTTGATTTACAATCCTAGGATTTCTTTATGGAACATGGGATCAGGAGGAATTCTGAGACATATGAGTTGTAATTAGGGTTGAGCGAACCCCAACTGTAAAGTTCAGGTTCGTACCAGACTTTTGGATTTTTGGTACCCGAACCCGAACAATTTACTGTATGTTTGGGTTCGGGTTCGGTGTTCGGCAATGTAATGGCACGCTGCAGGACAGCCAATCAACATTTGTTTAACTTGTGTGCCCTTAAAAACCATCACAGCCATGCCTACTAATGGCATGGCTGTGATTGGCCAGTGCAGCATGTGACCCAGCCTCTATATAAGCTAGAGGCACATAGCACAGCAGGTCACTCTGCATCAGATAGGCCTCATGCCCACGGACGTTTTTACAGCCGCGTTTTTGAGCGTTTTTTACAGCTTAAAAACGCCTGTCCATGTTAGTCTATAGCTTCATGCCCACCTAGGCGTTTTTGAGCTGCAAATAGCATAGGCGTTTTTCAGCTGTAATAAAAACCCAGGACCAGTGCGTTCCTTGGCATCGGCGCTACGCATAAAAAACACGCAAAAACGCAGCGATTGCGTTTTTGAGCTCCGGCGTTTTTTTGGGGGGTTTTTTTTTCGAAAAAAATACGGTCGAAAAATGTATACAATAACATGGACAGGCGTTTTTAAGCTGTAAAAAACGTTCAAAAATGCGGCTGTAAAAACGTCTGTGGGCATGAGGCCTTAGTGTAGGGAAAGGTTGCTGCTGCTGCTGCTTTTTAGGGAGAGAATTAGATAGGAGTCCTGATTCAGAAATCAAATTACTCAGTGATCTACCTTGATTGTGTTGTGTGGGTGCAGTGCACAATCTTTTTACCCTGCCCTGAGCCCAGTGCCTGAGATAACCTAACTTTTATCCATCTGTTAGTTAGGTTGGCGTCGGCGGGCATTTTATACAAGCTCAGTACACCAGCACCAGCATATGTTACTGTGAGATACACCCTTTAGATACTGTTCTATTGTGCTATTCAAAAAATAATAATTTAGGGCAAATAATTTATTTTTTGGTACGTTTTCTGCACATCTGCTGTACGATTGAGATACACCCTTTAGATACTGTTCTATTGTGCTATTCAAAAAAAAAATATTTAGGGCAAATACATTTTTTTTGGTGCGTTTTCTGCATATCTGCTGTACGTATGAGTTACACCCTTTAGATACTGTTCTGTTGTGCTATTCAAAAAAATAATATTTAGGGCAAAGAATTTTTTTTTGGTGCGTTTTCTGCACATCTGCTCTACGTGTGAGATACACCCTTTTACATAATGTTCTATTGTGCTATTAATTTTTATTTTATTTAGGGCAAATACATTTTTTTGGTGCGTTTTCTGCATATCTACTGTACGTGTGAGATACACACTATAGATACTGTTCTATTGTGCTATTCAAAAAAAAAAGTGTGGGCAGACACAGAGGGGAAGGGGTGGGGGGAAGAGGTGCAGATCGAGCCCTCTCTCCTCTCCCGTATGTGTGTGTGTTGGGGGGGGGGTTTGTTAGTGCTGGCTTTGGGCAGTGTGAAAGAGAGTGTAAGAGCCACTCTCAGCTTATACAACTGCAGCCAGAAACCCTGCTGGGAAGCCATAGTCCAGTCTAAATAAGGTGTCCGGGTTCCAGGCAGTCTTAAACCCGGACGCATGATTCCAAACCCGAACTGTCTGGGTGAATCCTGGACAGGTGGCAACCCTACCGCCACCTCAACCTCCTACTCCATATAGGGTTGCCACCTCATCCCTTTAAAACCAAACACATATGAATTCCACAGGTTCTGTGGCTGATTAAGGTGGTAATTAGTCTCACTTGGTGCCTTATCTTCATTTAATTAGCCTCAGAACCTGTGTAATTCATATGTTTTCCGGTATAAAGGGATGAGGTGGCAACCCTAACTCCATATGGACCTCGTCCTCCTAGGTCAAGATTATTATTTTTTATTTTAATGTATTTTATGTTATTTTAAGTTATTTCCCTATCCACATTTGTTTGCAGAGCACTTGCCATGCTCTTAACTAGGGATGAGCTTCGAGTTCGAGTCGAAGTCATGTTCGACTCGAACATTGCCTGTTTGCCCGTTCGCCGAACAGCGAACAATTTGGGGTGTTCGCTGCAAATTCGAAAAGTCTATGGGAGAAATCTAAAGTGCTAATTATAAAGGCTAATATGCAAGTTATTGTCATAAAAAGTGTTTGGGGACCCGGGTCCTGCCCCAGGGGACATGTATCAATGCAAAAAAAAGTTTTAAAAACAGATGTTTTTTTGGGAGCAGTGATTTTAATAATGCTTAAAGTGAAACAATAAAAGTGAAATATTCCTTTTAAATTTCGTACCTAGGGGGTGTGTATAATATGCATGTAAAGTCGCGCTTGTTTCCCGTGCTTAGAACTGTCCCTGCACAAAATGTCATTTCTGAAGGAAAAAAAGTAATTTAAAACTCACTCGCGGCTATTAATGAATTGTCGGCTCCCGGCAATACATACAAAAGTCATTAATAAAAAATAAAAAAAAGCGTAGTGGTCCCCCCAAATTCAAATACCAGGCCCTTCAGGTCTGGTATAGATATTAAGCGGAACCCCGCCGCAAATTTAAAAAAAAATGCGTGCGGTTCCCCCCAAATATCCATACCAGGCCCTTCAGGTCTGGCATGGATTTTAAGGGGAACTCCACCCCAAATAAAAAAAAATGGCGAGAGAGTCCCCCCAAAAATCCATACCAGACCCTTATCTGAGCACGCAACCTGGCAGGCCACAGGAAAAGAGGAGGGGACGAGAGAGCACCCCCCCTCCTGAACCATACCAGGCCACATGCCCTCAACATGGGGAGGATGTCCTTATGTTGATGGGGACAAGGGTCTCATCCCCACAACCCTTGCCCGGTGGTTGTGGGGGTCTGTGGGCAGGGTGCTTATCGGAATCTGGAAGACCCCTTTAACAAAGGGGACCCCCAGATCCCGCCCCCCCCTATGTGAATTGGTAAGGGGTACATTGTACCCCTACCATTTCACGAAAAAAAGTGTAAAAAAATGTAAAAAAAAAACACACAAACACCTTGGAAAAGTCCTTTATTTAAAAAAAAAAAAAAAAACATTCCAGCGATGAAATCCAGTGTCCCACGGCGATCCGATGTCCAGCGCTGTCCGTCATTGGCTGAGCCTGAGCGGACCTGATGGGGAACTTCCTCCGCAGTCTATTAAATGTATAGACCCGCCCCTTCTAAAGTTCCCCATCAGGTCCGCTCAGCCAATGACTAGTGTTGTGGCAAGATTGGTTGTTTGCAGAGCACGCAGCCATCTTTGCCTTGTGCTAAATGAGCACACACTTTAGATTCCATCTTTTTGCAATAATGCTATCTTTAGGCTAAAATTCACTCACCGTTCATCCATTCCAAGAAGCAAGCATCATCACATAGGTCTTATCATCAAGCCATCCCAGAGCAGAGTGTCCCTGGGATCGTCAGCTCCCTTTATTTATTGTCAACATGAGTAACAAAAGAAGGTGGTGGCTTCACAAAACAGCCATTCAGACATTTTGTATATTTTCAAAAGAACCAATCACAGACATGTTTAAATTCAAATAAAATGCTAGCAGTGATGTGTGCAAACGGCTGTGTACAGGGGTCATGCTTTCTGTGAGACAAAGGAACACCAGAAAGCATGGCTTTGTACAAAGCCGTGTGCAAACCAAACTCGCTGCTACCAATGACGCCAACCATACTTAAACATGGATCAGATAATCACAATTTCCGTATAGTTATGCTATAGTTCCCATAAACGCAGATCTGTTCGCTCGGAGTCATTTAATGCAGTCGACAAGAAGTGGCCAGGCCCTTGCTGAGGCATAAATGAACATCCCTAAAAGGAGCAAGCAAATCTGTTGTGTCCGTGGGACGGTGTTTGCGCCAATGGTCTTCCACCAACGTCTGTATGTGCGAATACACTCACATGAGCGCATTACAGCAAAACTGACATTGGGGGGACATCTGACAACATACATTAATTAATTTTTCCACAACAGTCCTCCCTTTTTTGTCATATGCACCCCATGTCCATCGATGAAACTTGATGTGCTTCTTACACCTGGAAATGAATCAGTCCTTAGTCCATAAAAAGGAAAACACGGCTTGACATGTAGACTCTTCTCCAGGGGCATGACTTATAAAGGAGGACACGACATGGTGAGCTGTAGTAATCGCTGATCCGTCTGTGATCCTGTGTCTTGTATGTGGGTCGGGTTTCAGGGCGTCTCATCAAGGAAACTCTGGTCACGCATCCAATCAGGCAACAGGCGCACCTCGTCACGACATAGAAAGAATAGAAATAAAAACTACATGAGTATATATATTCCTACTTCCTTTAACCACGATCCACTGTAAAATAAAAATTAGATCCCCAAAGATTCCCAGACCCGTAAAAGGACTCCCAACCTTCACTCAGCTACAGCTTTGGCTTCAACAGTTATATGAAGAACCCTATCCTTAACGGATGAGAGTTGTTCAACCGTATCCTAAGCTTGAGCCCCCCCCCACCTTGTACATGCAGAACACCATGCCCAGACCTGGTCGGGGTTGGTGAACAATTCCCTTCTAGCTGTCCCTGCCATTCTTAATTTCTCGCGCCATCAGATCCTCGCGATAGGCCGTGTCATAAGATGCTGGGACAGCTTCACCATCACACATGAACCTCTTGCATTGGGGGAATTACCTTATAAGCTGCAGATCCACATAAACACCAAACTAAAGTTCAAACACACTTGTGGGCTACCTAGATACCCAAACCGACAAGAGGCAGAGCTATTAAAACTAACCAATTTTACCCACTAAAAATGCATTGTTAGATTCCATTGACAAGTGTCTGTTTGGAGTCTTCACCAGTCTGTCAAAAACTCCTCATACCCATAATAACATCATAAATGGCATGTACCGCGGTCATCACTGGGGACTAAAACTCGGTGGAGACTCAGAACAGACCCAGCAATTGGTCCTGTTCGCTTTCTGAGCTAGTCAGGAAATGCACTTTAAATAATAACTTGGGATGCTTTTCATCGTTACCCTTGCTAAAAATGTACTAAACAACAAAAATATATATAAATAAACAAAGATACTACTCAGTCCTTTGGTGTGGTTGAGCCGCTTCTTGCAGTGGCTGGCATGGTCTCATCCCTCAAGCTTCTTTACAACGATCCAGTCACCTGGTTGGAAAGAATGTAAACTGGTTATTGTGTCAGGGTCCAGGAGGGACTTGTGAACCCTGTGGTGGACATTTTGAAGTTCATGTTACAGCGATCGCACCCACCCCATCAGCCGAGAATATAAGTGACAGCTAATGAGGAAAGTACGACTCTGGTTTTGATTGACCTCCAAACCACCCTCATATGACAATAACCCAGACATCGGGACTGTGGTCACTGCATAACCTGTGCGTGGCTTACAATACCTGGAACCATTGACAAAAGGTTCTTAGCATCTGGGATGGGAACCTACTTCACCAGACTGCTGCTTGCCGATTCAAATTCTATCAAAGAAAGACAGTCTTGGCACAAACTTGGTTAGAATTACAGAGGTTACATTATTTGTTTGACAAAAAAACTGTCATTCTTACATTTATCATTCCCCCACTTTTCTTCCTCATTACAGACTGAAGGAAGAAATGTGTGGTGCAGGAAAAAAGAAACAATGAAATAGCCCATGATACTTTTACCTCCTTAGACTCATATTTATCCATATGTACAGCTGTCTACATACACCTGTTCTCTATGCACAAACTCCTTAGACCTGAAAAATACTTATAAGCAAAATCATTACTCTATCCTTCATATTTAGCCTGCAAAGAATGGTAAACAATAATGACATTCCTGTACATTGGTAAATTGTCAATGATATTCTTTCAAAACCAATTCAAACAAAACCCTCTGTAACTCTTACTTTTCCCGTTCCTACAAAAATACAACAGCCGCGATGCATCGAAGGATCGCCGCGGTAAGTTCGAACATATTCACGTTACTACATACAAACACTCATGCCGCGTACACACGGCCGTTTTTCTCGTTGAGAAAAACGACATTTTTCCCATTCGACGAGAAAAACGATCGTCTGTGGGCTTTCTGTCGTTTTTTTCGACGAGAAAAACGGCATTAAAAACGACGAGAAAAATTGTTCTAATTTTTCTCGTCGTTTTTTTCGACATGTTTTCCGCGGCAGTGTTTTCGACCCAAAAAAAAAAATGACATTTAAAACGGCCGTGTGTGGGGGGAACAAGCTGTTCCTCGTTTTTAACGTCGATTTTCTCGACGGTGTTTTCACCGTCGAAAAAATCGATCGTGTGTACGCGGCATCAGATACAAACGTGGGGGAGATACTTCACAGTTTCCAAAACCACAAATGAAAAAACAAAAACAGCCAGATTTCTACCTTTACTCTTTCAGCAATAGAAAAAAAATACAATGGGACAAACATGAGAGCAGCTCAAGAACCTTGCATGGACCAGCCATACAAAGTTCAAACAAACGGGCATGAGAATTTAACCACCGTTCCTCCTCTGAGAATCACAAAAGCGTGTACTACACCTCCATCAACACTCATCATTACAGATTTCTGAAGCCACAGCTGAACTACATCCAAGGTACCTTTATTCTGAGGTCTCGTCCTCCAGACATCAAAAGTACCTTCCAAAGGAGTACACCTTACTGTACCCTCTGACCAGATATGTCATCCTTTAAGGGGTCTCATATCCGCAGCCCCAAACCCAGACCTCATGTGCGGTGCAGCTGTCTGACTGGTGCACTGCATGGACGGCACATTGTCCATGACGATTCAAATCGCTTATGAAGTGTCCCGCGTCCAGGACAACCTTGCGCTTTATTTTCGGAGCGGTTATGGTTTGCGGCTTTATTACCATAATCGACCCCCGGAATCCCGATTATTTTACACGGCCTGACCGGGGCTGTTAGCGTACTACTCCTCAGGTTTATGCTAATCACAGGAATTCAGATTATTCTACACGGCCCGACCTGTCTCACGATAAACGTGTTTGTCAGACGAGCTACAAAGCACCATGAAATCCTCCACTATTCAAAATAATATTATGGCTTATTTCTACCTGCATCTAGGTGTTACAATAATGGTGATGCCCCCCTGTTTGCTCTCTACCCACAACTGTATTTACAGTACAAAACTTCACAAAATTGGAACAAAATATAAAATGCTTTCCATTTTCCTTCCAACCACAAATCTCACTGCCCAACCTTTCAGAAAACCCCAAGCTCCTCCCACCATCTTTCTGCTGATATATAAATGCTGAAAAGAAACTTCCGGTTACATGCTCAGCTACTTAAAAAAAAAATGGTTTATTACAAATCATTTGTTCAGGAAGAGGGAGGGGGAGGGGGGAGCCTAGCCCCAATCGCCTTGTCTATCAAGACTCCCAAAAAATCCATGGCTAAACATCATATATATTTCAACAATTTAAAACCTTGTCAAGAAAATGATGGAATAAACCCTCTTTGCAAATGGGAGGGCCCTGACCCACACATCCCCTGGAAGTCAAACCATAAGTTGAGACTCAAATACAAACTCCTGCCAAAAGATGGCTATACAGTACAAGTTTCAAAAACAATAAATTGCCTTCTGGGAAACTCCCAAATATTTAAACATAAAAACACACATCACTGTACAAAAACTCTGTTAGTCTTACAATCTATCAAAATTCAGTGTAAAGTGGAGTTTTTACTTAAAAACTAAATCCAATACAAAAACCGCCGCTCATATACTGCAAAGTCAGCTAACCCTGCAATAGCTTACATTCACTTAAATGAAAAAAGAGAAATCCCCATCCTAACACCATCTGCATGGAGTTTGCATGTTCTCCCTGTGTCTGCGTTGGCCTCCTCCCACACTCCAAATGCTGGTAGGTCAACCAGATCCCATCCATAAATAGGCCCCAGCATGTGCGTGTGTACTCACCTCAAAAGGCGATGCTTACTGTAAACGTCTTTCAAGATGGCCGACAAGTCAGGACAACAAAATGGTGGATGACCACCACACACCTCATGGACAACAACAAAAATGGCGCCATTAACGCATGCAATTTTTCCCGCCAAAACCAGCACAAACATCACAGTGAACACCACATGGGTTCCCCCACACAAAGGAAAACAAAAATGGAATCCACCAGGTTCCAACGCAGAAAAGACCGCACTACTCAATTCACACCAAACATCAAAATCTGCCCCAAAAGCTGAGAAATTCCACCAGCGAAATAGCCGACGAATGCCACATGGTATAGCGCCCAAAAGAATGGCGCCATTAACGCATGTACTTTTTCCCGCCAAAACCAGCATGTCTTCAAAAGAAAACCAAAAATGTTTTTCTCCACAAAGACAGACTACACAATTGAGGTTCACACTCAACCATAGACACACACTTTAGGCTACTTCAACTCAGACCCTTTGGCCAACTAAACAGCACACTTAAAAAATGTTAGTTACATGACAATATTATTCAACACTTTTCTCTAAGTTCATATACTCTGAGATATTCACCACACACATACAGTACAATGTTGCCTGCATGCTTCCTCAGAGTTTCCTTCCCTCAGGGCATAGCCCCTGCAACACAAAACATTCTCCATTGCAAAACAGTGGGCAAGCCCTTCCCCCATTCAAGCACATGGCTGCTCTGACAAGCCTTTGAGAAATACAAACAGCTCAGCCAAACACACATTGCAGGCTGAATAATCCCACATCTATACCTTCATTTCATACACAATATACAGTTTCCACCAGCATTCACACAGGCTCAAACACTACACACAACTTTGTTCTGAAAATTGGAAAGTCAATAGATACACAGAACTATCAAACATGCTGGTCACTGATGGCCATGCTGCCTGCCCCTCCCCCGCTAAACCTCATGTGGGCAGCCATTTCCAGCTTCTTCATGCAATTTACTTGTTCCATACATTCACACACACACACATCTCTCAGACATACACACGCACACACACATCTCTCAGACATGCACACAAACACCTCTCATAGACACCTCTCATACACACACACACGCACATCTCTCATACTGTTTATTTACAGCATTATTTCAAAAAGATGAAAAATGTGTTCTTTTACAGAGCAGAGCCCCCCCCCCCCCCGCATCGGAACGTAGATCCACTCTCCCCCCATTTCGATCCAATGCCCAAAGGGGCTCCATCTATTCCCAAAGGTCCTGGCCCGCCATCTGTTGTGGCAAGATTGGTTGTTTGCAGAGCACGCAGCCATCTTTGCCTTGTGCTAAATGAGCACACACTTTAGATTCCATCTTTTTGCAATAATGCTATCTTTAGGCTAAAATGCACTCACCGTTCATCCATTTCAAGAAGCAAGCATCATCACATAGGTCTTATCATCAAGCCATCCCAGAGCAGAATGTCCCTGGGATCGTCAGCTCCCTTTATTTATAGTCAACATGAGTAACAAAAGAAGGTGGTGGCTTCACAAAACAGCCATTCAGACATTTTGTATATTTTCAAAAGAACCAATCACAGACATGTTTAAATTCAAATAAAATGCTAGCAGTGATGTGTGCAAACGGCTGTGTACAGGGGTCATGCTTTCTGTGAGACAAAGGAACACCAGAAAGCATGGCTTTGTACAAAGCCGTGTGCAAACCAAACTCACTGCGACCAATGACGCCAACCATACTTAAACATGGATCAGATGATCACAATTTCCGTATAGTTATGCTATAGTTCCCATAAACGCAGATCTGTTCGCTCAGAGTCATTTAATGCAGTCGACAAGAAGTGGCCAGGCCCTTGCTGAGGCATAAATGAACATCCCTAAAAAGGAGCAAGCAAATCTGTTGTGTCCGTGGGACGGTGTTTGCGCCAATGGTCTTCCACCAACGTCTGTATGTGCGAATACACTCACATGAGCGCATTACAGCAAAACTGACATTGGGGGGACATCTGACAACATACATTAATTAATTTTTCCACAACACTAGGTGTAAGGCTAAGCGGACCAGATGCGGAACGTGAGAAGGGGCGGGTCTATTCATGTATTACACAGTGGAGGAAGTTCCCCATCAGGTCCGCTCAGGCCAATGACGTAGGCGGGGTCTCACATACGAGGGGGCGGACCTGATGGGGAACTTCCTCCACAGTGTAATAAATGAATAGACCCGCCCCTTCTCATGTTCCACATCTGGTCCGCTTAGCCTTACACCTAGTCATTGGCTGAGCGGACCTGATGGGGAACTTTAGAAGGCGCGGGTCTATACATTTAATAGACTGTGGAGGAAGTTCCCTATCAGGTCCGCTCAGGCTCAGCCAATGACTGACAGCGCTTGACGTCGGATCGCCGCGGGACACTGGATTTCATCGCTGGAATGTTTTTTTTTTTTTTATAAAGGACTTTTCCAAGGTGTTTGTGTGTTTTTTTTTTTTTTTACATTTATTTACACTTTCTTCGTGAAATGGTAGGGGTACAATGTACCCCTTACCAATTCACATAGGGGGGGCCGGAATCTGGGGGTCCCCTTTGTTAAAGGGGTCTTCCAGATTCCGATAAGCCCCCCGCACGCAGACCTCCACAACCACCGGGCAAGGGTTGTGGGGATGAGGCCCTTATCTCCATCAACATGGGGACATCCTCCCCATGTTGAGGGCATGTGGCCTGGTACGGTTCAGGAGGGGGGGTGCTCTCTCGTGTCCCCCCCTCTTTTCCTGCGGCCTGCCAAGGTTGCGTGCTCGGATAAGGGTCTGGTATGGATTTTTGGGGGTACTCCACGCCATTTTTTTTAAATTTGGGGTGGAGTTCCCCTTAAAATCCATGCCAGACCTGAAGGGCCTGGTATGGATATTTGGGGGGAACTGCATGCATTTTTTTATTTTTTTATCAATGATTTTTCTATGTATTGCCGGGAGCTGACAATTTATTAATAGCCGCAAGTAAGTTTTAAATTACTTTTTTTTCCTTCAGAAATGACATTTTGTGCAGGGACAGTTCTAAGCACGGGAAACAAGCGCGACTTTACATGCATATCATACACACCCCCCAGGTACAAAATGTAACCACTTAAGCCCCGGACCATTTTGTAGCTAAAGGACCAGAGGTGTTTTCAGAATTTTGCACTGCGCTGCTTTAACTGGAAATTGTGCGGACATGCAATGTTGTACCGAAACGAAATTTGCGTCCTTTTCTTCCCACAAATAGAGCTTTCTTTTAATGGTATTTGATTGCCTCTGCGATTTTTATTTTTTTGCGATATAAACGGAAAAACACTGAAAATTTTGAAAACAAATTATATTTTCTACTTTTTGTTGTAAGAAAAATCGAATAAACTCAATTTTAGTCATACATTTAGGCCAAAATGTATTCAGCCACATGTCTTTAGTAAAAAAAATGTCAATAAGCGTATATTTATTGGTTTGCGCAAAAGTTATAGCGTCTACAAACTAGGGTACATTTTCTGGAATTTACACAGCTTTTAATTTATGACTGCCTATCTCATTTCTTGAGGTGCTAAAATGGCAGGGCAGTACAAAACCCCCCCAAATGACCCCATTTTGGAAAGTAGACATCCCAAGGAAATTGCTGAGAGGCATGTTGAGCCCATTGAATATTTTTTTTTGTTCCAAGTGATTGAATAATGACAAAAAAATAAACAAAAAATGACAAAAAGTTGTCACTAAATGATATATTGCTCACACGTGCCATGGTTATATGTGGAATTGCACCCCAAAAATAAATTTTGCTGCTTCTCCTGAGTACGGGGATACCACATGTGTGGGACTTTTTGGCAGCCTAGCTGCGTACGGGCCCCCGAAAACCAAGCACCGCCTTCAGGATTTCTAAGGGCGCAAATTTTTGATTTCACTCCTCACTACCTATCACAGTTTCGAAGGCCATAAAATGACAAAATAGCACAAAACCACCCCAAATGACCCCATTTTGGAAAGTAGACACCCCAAGCTATTTTCTGAGAGGGATCCAGATAAACTTCGCAAAGTTCCAACGTCACTTGATAGGCAGTGGATACAGCAAAGATTTCCCAAGGAGAGAGAGGAGGCTCAATAGTGCATTACCCAATGTAAAATGTATTTTTTAAAACGGCTTTAAAAACACTTACACAATGTACAATTTAAAGAACATAACAACCGGCCGGTCCGCCGTACCTGTCCCGTAGTGATGACATCAGCATGCACACCTCCCGACGTACGTTTCGTGTTCCTACACGTCGTCTTGGGGATCAGGTGACGTGCTGACGCATCACAAGATATAGGAAGAAGGAAGCCAGGCCTCGCTCTGAGCGGCCAATGGAGCTGCGGCAATTACACCGAACCTCCACACCGCCTACAAGGCCCAGCCCAGAACCAAGCCTCGCTCTAAGCGGCCAATGGAGTCATGGCAGTTATACCAAGCCTCCACGCCGCCCACAAGGCCCGGCCCAGAACCAAAATAAGACCAAGCCTCACTTTGAAGTACAGGCAGCGGTATATAAATGGGCAAATGTAACCCCAAATATATTCTAAATAAGAGGGTACCACATAAAATGACATCTAGGTGATAAAACCCAATGGAAATTAACCATGTCGTGTAAGTGGACAAGTTTAATGCCTAATATGAAAGAACATCCACATGTCCACCACAGCACGGTATACCATTTGAACCTAAAAATGAAAAAGGTATATTATGAAAAATATATACATATGTGTGTGTCATATGAAAACACACGTATGTATAAATGATATTGAAAAAGATTTTAAAAAGGATTTATATCATTTCTTCTCATATGAGGAAAGAATCCTTTATAAAATATCATGTATGATGGAGGTCAAAAAAAGACAAAAAAATATACCTCCACCAAACCTGATAATAAAGGAGAAGAGGGGGGGGGTGTCATTCTGGCACGTAAGGGCCCACTGGGGGTCCATATTATGACAAAACTACACACATAAAAATGTATATTGGTAGACAGTTCAAATCAACAAAATGCCAGACCTCACATAGCTCTCAGATATATGGACATAGCCCCCACTCGCACCAAACTAAGAGTTATCGATGAAAGCGTTGAGGTCTACCTCAACGTTCCTCCCAAACGGTACATAACTCTTCAGTTTGTGGATCCAGGACATCTCTAGTCTAGAAATACTTCTAATCATAGAGTCTCCTCTCCATCTGGTAGAATATTTATCAATCCCCAGAAAGATCGTATTAGTGGGGTCTTTAGCATGGATCTCTAAATAGTGCCGGGATACTGGGTGTTTTGGGAAACCTGTGAGGATATTTGTGATATGTTCATTCAATCTAACACGGAGAGGTCGCTTGGTCCTGCCCACATATTGAAGCCCACATGGGCATTGCAGGAGATATACGACCCTCTCCGTGGAGCAAGTAATGAAAGGCAATATTTTATGCTCAACATTAGTTACAGTGGATTTAAACGTATTGGTACGCCTATGGGTACATCCGCTCAATGAACATACTCTGCACCTCCTACACTGATAGAAGCCTACCAACTGATCAAGAAAGGTCTTATGCACAGACGGAGGGTCTAGTATATTAGGTGCCACTCTCCCACGTATGGAGGGTGCACCTTTGTATACGACCTGAGGATGAACAGGTAATACTTCATGTAAAACAGGATCATTGGTAAGTATATGCCAATGTTTTTTAATCAACTGTTTAATGCCCCTATATTGGGCTGAATAGGTGGTAACAAATGGGATGGATGGTACTCTTGATTGAGACCTAGGCTTCTCAGCCAATAGGTCTTTCCTATCCAACAATGCCACTTCGTTTAAGGTATGAGTAAGTGAGTCATTGGAATACCCTTTTTCCACAAATCGACCAATCAAAATCTGAGCCTGTGTTAGGAATTCCTTATGGTCTGTACAGTTCCGTTTCAGCCTAATAAATTGGCTCTTCGGTACGGATTTAAGCCATGATAGATGATGGCAGCTATTGATAGGTATATATGAATTTCTATCAGTATTTTTAAAGAAGGTGGAGGTAGTGAAGGAGCCATCCTTAATACATATCTTTAAATCCAAAAAATGAATCTCCTCCTGACTTGCCTCAAAATTCAAAACAATACCCCTAGTGTTATTGTTGAGGTGCTCCATATAGACATCCAAATCCTGGCGCTCTCCATCCCACAGGAGGAGGACGTCATCAATGTACCTCGCCCACAACATAAGTTGGGGCGGGCGTTGGACATAGACGACGTCCTCCTCCCATAGGGCCATGAAGAGGTTGGCCAGGCTGGGGGCATACTTTGCCCCCATAGCCACACCTCTATCCTGCCTGTAGAATTGGTTGTTGAACCAGAAATAACTCCTAGAAGCAGCAAATGTTAATAGTTCAAGGATATATGAAATCTGTTCATCAAACAATCCAGAGTCACGCCTCAAGTAGTATTCTACTGCAAATAAACCCAAATTGTGGGGAATAATGGTATATAAGGACGTAACGTCCGCCGTTACCAACCACATATTGTTTTTGGGGGTAATTCCAGTCATGATATTAATAACCTGGCGTGAGTCCTTAAGATGCGAGGGCATCATCGAAACTAACGGTTGTAAAAAGCCATCAATGTAACGTCCTACCCGGGACGTGATGGAATCGATGCCACTAATAATAGGCCGTCCCGGGGGGTGGGTGCCCTCGCATCTTAAGGACTCACGCCAGGTTATTAATATCATGACTGGAATTACCCCCAAAAACAATATGTGGTTGGTAACGGCGGACGTTACGTCCTTATATACCATTATTCCCCACAATTTGGGTTTATTTGCAGTAGAATACTACTTGAGGCGTGACTCTGGATTGTTTGATGAACAGATTTCATATATCCTTGAACTATTAACATTTGCTGCTTCTAGGAGTTATTTCTGGTTCAACAACCAATTCTACAGGCAGGATAGAGGTGTGGCTATGGGGGCAAAGTATGCCCCCAGCCTGGCCAACCTCTTCATGGCCCTATGGGAGGAGGACGTCGTCTATGTCCAACGCCCGCCCCAACTTATGTTGTGGGCAAGGTACATTGATGACGTCCTCCTCCTGTGGGATGGAGAGCGCCAGGATTTGGATGTCTATATGGAGCACCTCAACAATAACACTAGGGGTATTGTTTTGAATTTTGAGGCAAGTCAGGAGGAGATTCATTTTTTGGATTTAAAGATATGTATTAAGGATGGCTCCTTCACTACCTCCACCTTCTTTAAAAATACTGATAGAAATTCATATATACCTATCAATAGCTGCCATCATCCATCATGGCTTAAATCCGTACCGAAGAGCCAATTCATTAGGCTGAAACGGAACTGTACAGACCATAAGGAATTCCTAACACAGGCTCAGATTTTGATTGGTCGATTTGTGGAAAAAGGGTATTCCAATGACTCACTTACTCATACCTTAAACGAAGTGGCATTGTTGGATAGGAAAGACCTATTGGCTGAGAAGCCTAGGTCTCAATCAAGAGTACCATCCATCCCATTTGTTACCACCTATTCAGCCCAATATAGGGGCATTAAACAGTTGATTAAAAAACATTGGCATATACTTACCAATGATCCTGTTTTACATGAAGTATTACCTGTTCATCCTCAGGTCGTATACAAAGGTGCACCCTCCATACGTGGGAGAGTGGCACCTAATATACTAGATCCTCCGTCTGTGCATAAGACCTTTCTTGATCAGTTGGTAGGCTTCTATCAGTGTAGGAGGTGCAGAGTATGTTCGTTGAGCGGATGTACCCATAGGCGTACCAATACGTTTAAATCCACTGTAACTAATGTTGACCATAAAATATTGCCTTTCATTACTTGCTCCACGGAGAGGGTCGTATATCTCCTGCAATGCCCATGTGGGCTTCAATATGTGGGCAGGACCAAGCGACCTCTCCGTGTTAGATTGAATGAACATATCACAAATATCCTCACAGGTTTCCCAAAACACCCAGTATCCCGGCACTATTTAGAGATCCATGCTAAAGACCCCACTAATACGATCTTTCTGGGGATTGATAAATATTCTACCAGATGGAGAGGAGACTCTATGATTAGAAGTATTTCTAGACTAGAGATGTCCTGGATCCACAAACTGAAGAGTTATGTACCGTTTGGGATGAACGTTGAGGTAGACCTCAACGCTTTCATCGATAACTCTTAGTTTGGTGCGAGTGGGGGCTATGTCCATATATCTGAGAGCTATGTGAGGTCTGGCATTTTGTTGATTTGAACTGTCTACCAATATACATTTTTATGTGTGTAGTTTTGTCATAATATGGACCCCCAGTGGGCCCTTACGTGCCAGAATGACACCCCCCCCCCTCTTCTCCTTTATTATCAGGTTTGGTGGAGGTATATTTTTTTGTCTTTTTTTTTTTACCTCCATCATACATGATATTTTATAAAGGATTCTTTCCTCATATGAGAAGAAATTATATAAATCCTTTTTAAAATCTTTTTCAATATCATTTATACATACGTGTGTTTTCATATGACACACACATATGTATATATTTTTCATAATATACCTTTTTCATTTTTAGGTTCAAATGGTATACCGTGCTGTGGTGGACATGTGGATGTTCTTTCATATTAGGCATTAAACTTGTCCACTTACACGACATGGTTAATTTCCATTGGGTTTTATCACCTAGATGTCATTTTATGTGGTACCCTCTTATTTAGAATATATTTGGGGTTACATTTGCCCATTTATATACCGCTGCCTGTACTTCAAAGTGAGGCTTGGTCTTATTTTGGTTCTGGGCCGGGCCTTGTGGGCGGCGTGGAGGCTTGGTATAACTGCCATGACTCCATTGGCCGCTTAGAGCGAGGCTTGGTTCTGGGGCGGGCCTTGTAGGCGGTGTGGAGGTTCGGTGTAATTGCCGCAGCTCCATTGGCCGCTCAGAGCGAGGCCTGGCTTCCTTCTTCCTATATCTTGTGATGCGTCAGCACGTCACCTGATCCCCAAGACGACGTGTAGGAACACGAAACGTACATCGGGAGGTGTGCGTGCTGACGTCATCACTACGGGACAGGTACGGCGGACCGGCCAGTTGTTATGTTCTTTAAATTGTACATTGTGTAAGTGTTTTTAAACCCGTTTTAAAAAATAAATTTTACATTGGGTAATGCACTATTGAGCCTCCTCTCTCTCCTTGGGAAATCTTTGCTGTATCCACTGCCTATCAAGTGACGTTGGAACTTTGCGAAGTTTATCTGGATTTCTCTGGATCTCCCCCTGGAATTGCTGATGGGCTCATTTGTTTCTTACCTTTGGTAAGCAGCTTGATTGTTGGTGGTGGACACGGGTGTGCATGCACCGAATTTCAAATTTTTTGCGGTTCACCTCTTCACGGCTTCCCTTCATTGCTGATTTTTGATGGGACTTATTTAGGATATATTCATTTTTACAGGACACATTCATTGTTATCACTGTTGGACTTTATTTATTCAATATATGTGTGGATTCATAATTTTTGATTATTAGTCAATTCACATTAGCGCACTTGTTCTTTTTTATTCTTTTGTATACTTTATATGTTATCGAATATCACAGGTGCTGCTGTATATTTATTTATGGTACTGGCTAGCGCGGTTTATTGCTTTAATTTTTTACACCATTGTATTTTTTGATATTTGCACTGCAGCTTGCTCATACAGTTCATTTTGTATTATATAGAATTTGTTTACCATTCATATTATCACAAACTCTATCCTCTAAATAATCCGTCCCACATTCAGGGGTGATGGATATTTTTGAGTTTAGAGCCACTAGAGTGGTTAACACCGAGGGTGTGTTTGAGGCTTTTTCTAATGAGGGAGGCGACCTTGGGGGCATGTTTATGCGTCTTAAGAATCTCATGATTTCAGAGACGCACACCCAATGGGATATCGCCTATTTGGAAACATATGTTAAAAACAAGATGGTTCCACGCAGTCTCAGGTGGGAAGTAAGTCCACAGAAAGGAGAAACACAATTAGAGGAATGGTTCAGGTATTTCAATACAGCTGGGATCAATTTCCTCCAGTTTCTCATTGAGAGGAAAAACATCAAATTGGCCCGGTTGGACGAGGAGATTAAGGTCCTAAAGGAACAACTCACCCCATTTAACGGGACCAATGAATATAAGGAGAGGTCATTACCACTTTTAAAAATATTAGAGAAAGAGGAGAGGGAACAGAAATTAAAAAAAAAGAAAAAGTACAATCGGGATTTGGTTGACTATCAGAATAGCATCGTATTTGATTGGCAAAAGAAACTTTTAGCCGAACAGCCTGCCCCTATAAGTCAAGAGATGGAGGTTATTACTCAGGCTACTGTGAACAGTGGGAACATTGGTTCATCTGTTCCTAACCCTCAATTTGTCAATAAACATTTAACAGGGGGTCGCACACAAGCCCCACAAAAGGGGAGGCGGGGTTCATACCAGTCACCCCCAGACAGGGTGGGGGGGGGGTAGGGGATTACCCTCACAGGCTCCCAAACCTCCACGTCCCTTTCGTAGACCAGGACCCCAGGGCCAATCTCAGGGCCAACAGGGGCGTGGTTATGGCCATGGCCCTACAGGATTTAATCAGCCTCGGCCACCCTATATACCTAATATGGGGAATACATATAGGAATGCACCACCGTACCCACAAAATCCCAATCAGGGATGGGCTCAGGGGTATTATCAAGGTCCCCATTCTAGTTACGGTTTGGGCCATTTGGAAAAAGAGGGTGCTACATCCTACCATTTCCAACCCCCAGGTCCGTCCACGTACAGGGATGATTACGAATACAATGTGGATGTATCGAACAATTTTTTTCCCCTCAGTGACCGATATGGCCCCCTATCCGACCATGGGAATGATTACCAGAGTCAGATACAGCACTCTGGTGCCACACATCATGAGATCTGTGACAACCCCGGTCCATCTGGACAGGAGGGACATAATTGGGGTTTTCACAAATTGGGCCAAGGCACAAAAAGGTCGTGCGACGCACGAGAGGAACTAGAGGGGGGGGTTAGGGCTAGAAACAAAAAGACAAAAATCATAAGGGGCTCAGGAATTTTTAATTTAAGTTCTGTTATTCTAACTGATGCAGAACAGAGTGTACTCGATAAGGGTCTTAAATATGTCCCCCCATGTAGGTTGAATAAATTCCAGACCTATATGGATGTTCATCGATTTATCAGGAGAGTCAGCATTAAACGCCATTTTTTATGCAATCCCATTGGGACAAATAATGACTTGACACCTGGGTTTACCCACTCGGGACTATCCAAAGCTTCTCTGTTTAACCCTCCCAGAGCATTGGCTCCTCCTCTTAAAGTATTCAGGGATGTGGTTCTTAGGGATTTGGACCAGTTGCCACTTAAAAAAGTACACTCCGATAGGACTCTCACTGAAGGCCTTGATTCTCTTTGCAAAAATAGAGATCTTGTCATTAGGCCTGCGGACAAAGGGGGGGGGGGTATCATCATCTTAGACAAGGCTGATTACCTCTCTGAGATGTTCCGGATTGTCAATGATCGGGACACATACACTCCCTTACCCTCTGACCCAAAGGCCCTTTACACTAGAGAGCTATCAGTATTGGTCCAAAGAGGTCTTGATCTTGGGATATTGAATAGAAAGGAGAGTGAGTATTTGGTGCCTAGGGCGCCACGTACACCTGTTCTCTATTATCTTCCCAAGATACACAAAAATGCCACCCACCCCCCGGGACGGCCTATTATTAGTGGCATCGATTCCATCACGTCCCGGGTAGGACGTTACATTGATGGCTTTTTACAACCGTTAGTTTCGATGATGCCCTCGCATCTTAAGGACTCACGCCAGGTTATTAATATCATGACTGGAATTACCCCCAAAAACAATATGTGGTTGGTAACGGCGGACGTTACGTCCTTATATACCATTATTCCCCACAATTTGGGTTTATTTGCAGTAGAATACTACTTGAGGTGTGACTCTGGATTATTTGATGAACAGATTTCATATATCCTTGAACTATTAACATTTGCTGCTTCTAGGAGTTATTTCTGGTTCAACAACCAATTCTACAGGCAGGATAGAGGTGTGGCTATGGGGGCAAAGTATGCCCCCAGCCTGGCCAACCTCTTCATGGCCCTATGGGAGGAGGACGTCGTCTATGTCCAACGCCCGCCCAAACTTATGTTGTGGGCGAGGTACATTGATGACGTCCTCCTCCTGTGGGATGGAGAGCGCCAGGATTTGGATGTCTATATGGAGCACCTCAACAATAACACTAGGGGTATTGTTTTGAATTTTGAGGCAAGTCAGGAGGAGATTCATTTTTTGAATTTAAAGATATGTATTAAGGATGGCTCCTTCACTACCTCCACCTTCTTTAAAAATACTGATAGAAATTCATATATACCTATCAATAGCTGCCATCATCCATCATGGCTTAAATCCGTACCGAAGAGCCAATTCATTAGGCTGAAACGGAACTGTACAGACCATAAGGAATTCCTAACACAGGCTCAGATTTTGATTGGTCGATTTGTGGAAAAAGGGTATTCCAATGACTCACTTACTCATACCTTAAACAAAGTGGCATTGTTGGATAGGAAAGACCTATTGGCTGAGAAGCCTAGGTCTCAATCAAGAGTACCATCCATCCCATTTGTTACCACCTATTCAGCCCAATATAGGGGCATTAAACAGTTGATTAAAAAACATTGGCATATACTTACCAATGATCCTGTTTTACATGAAGTATTACCTGTTCATCCTCAGGTCGTATACAAAGGTGCACCCTCCATACGTGGGAGAGTGGCACCTAATATACTAGATCCTCCGTCTGTGCATAAGACCTTTCTTGATCAGTTGGTAGGCTTCTATCAGTGTAGGAGGTGCAGAGTATGTTCGTTGAGCGGATGTACCCATAGGCGTACCAATACGTTTAAATCCACTGTAACTAATGTTGAGCATAAAATATTGCCTTTCATTACTTGCTCCACGGAGAGGGTCGTATATCTCCTGCAATGCCCATGTGGGCTTCAATATGTGGGCAGGACCAAGCGACCTCTCCGTGTTAGATTGAATGAACATATCACAAATATCCTCACAGGTTTCCCAAAACACCCAGTATCCCGGCACTATTTAGAGATCCATGCTAAAGACCCCACTAATACGATCTTTCTGGGGATTGATAAATATTCTACCAGATGGAGAGGAGACTCTATGATTAGAAGTATTTCTAGACTAGAGATGTCCTGGATCCACAAACTGAAGAGTTATGTACCGTTTGGGATGAACGTTGAGGTAGACCTCAACGCTTTCATCGATAACTCTTAGTTTGGTGCGAGTGGGGGCTATGTCCATATATCTGAGAGCTATGTGAGGTCTGGCATTTTGTTGATTTGAACTGTCTACCAATATACATTTTTATGTGTGTAGTTTTGTCATAATATGGACCCCCAGTGGGCCCTTACGTGCCAGAATGACACCCCCCCCTCTTCTCCTTTATTATCAGGTTTGGTGGAGGTATATTTTTTTGTCTTTTTTTTTTACCTCCATCATACATGATATTTTATAAAGGATTCTTTCCTCATATGAGAAGAAATTATATAAATCCTTTTTAAAATCTTTTTCAATATCATTTATACATACGTGTGTTTTCATATGACACACACATCTGTATATATTTTTCATAATATACCTTTTTCATTTTTAGGTTCAAATGGTATACCGTGCTGTGGTGGACATGTGGATGTTCTTTCATATTAGGTATTAAACTTGTCCACTTACACGACATGGTTAATTTCCATTGGGTTTTATCACCTAGATGTCATTTTATGTGGTACCCTCTTATTTAGAATATATTTGGGGTTACATTTGCCCATTTATATACCGCTGCCTGTACTTCAAAGTGAGGCTTGGTCTTATTTTGGTTCTGGGCCGGGCCTTGTGGGCGGCGTGGAGGCTTGGTATAACTGCCATGACTCCATTGGCCGCTTAGAGCGAGGCTTGGTTCTGGGCCGGGCCTTGTAGGCGGTGTGGAGGTTCGGTGTAATTGCCGCAGCTCCATTGGCCGCTCAGAGCGAGGCCTGGCTTCCTTCTTCCTATATCTTGTGATGCTGATGTCATCACTACGGGACAGGTACGGCGGACCGGCCGGTTGTTATGTTCTTTAAATTGTACATTGTGTAAGTGTTTTTAAACCCGTTTTAAAAAATAAATTTTACATTGGGTAATGCACTATTGAGCCTCCTCTCTCTCCTTGGGAAATCTTTGCTGTATCCACTGCCTATCAAGTGACGTTGGAACTTTGCGAAGTTTATCTGGATTTCTCTGGATCTCCCCCTGGAATTGCTGATGGGCTCATTTGTTTCTTACCTCTGGTAAGCAGCTTGATTGTTGGTGGTGGACACGGGTGTGCATGCACCGATTTTCAAATTTTTTGCGGTTCACCTCTTCACGGCTTCCCTTCATTGCTGATTTTTGATGGGACTTATTTAGGATATATTCATTTTTACAGGACACATTCATTGTTATCACTGTTGGACTTTATTTATTCAATATATGTGTGGATTCATAATTTTTGATTATTAGTCAATTCACATTAGCGCACTTGTTCTTTTTTATTCTTTTGTATACTTTATATGTTATCACATATCACAGGTGCTGCTGTATATTTATTTATGGTACTGGCTAGCGCGGTTTATTGCTTTAATTTTTTACACCATTGTATTTTCTGAGAGGCATGGTGAGTATTTTACAGCTCTCATTTGTTTTTGAAAATGAAGAAAGCAAATAATTTTTTTTCTTCTTTTTTTTTTTTTTTTTCAATTTTCAAAACTTTGTGACAAAATGCGAGATCTGCAAAATACTCACCATATAGCTCAGCAAATAGCTTGGGGTGTCTACTTTCCAAAATGGGGTCATTTGGGGGAGTTTTGTGCCATCTGGGCATTCCATGGCCTCCGAAACTGTGATAGGCAGTGAGGAGTGAAATCAAAAATTTACACCCTTAGATAGCCTGAAGGCGGTGCTTGGTTTTTGGGGTCCCGTACGCGGCTAGGCTCCCAAAAAGTCTCACACATGTGGTATCCCCGGGAGAAGCAACATAATGTATTTTGGAGTGTAATTCCACATATGCCCATGGCATGTTTGAGCAATATATCATTTAGTGACAACTTTGTGCAAAAAAAAAACAAAAAATAAATAGTCTTTTTTCCGCAACTTGTGTCAACATATAAAATATTCAATGGACTCGACATGCCTCTCAGTATATAGCTTGGGGTGTCTACTTTCCAAAATGGGGTCATTTGGGGGGGTTTTGAACTGTTCTGGCATTTTATACACAACATTAGGAAGCTTACATCCACTCTTCTAACCACTTATAGACAAAGCCCTTTCTGACACTTTTTGTTTACATGAAAACATTTTTTTTTTTGCAAGAAAATTATGTTGAACCCCCAAACATTATATATTTTTTTAAAGCAAAGGCCCTACAGATTAAAATGGTGGGTGTTGCATTTTTTTTTCCACACAGTATTTGCGCAGCGATTTTTCAAACACATTTTTTGGGGAAAAAATACACTTTTTTTTAATTTGAATGCACTAAAACACACTATATTGCCCAAATGTTTGATGAAATAAAAAAGATGATCTAAGGCCGAGTACATGGATACCAAACACGACATGCTTTAAAATTTCGCACAAACGCGCATTGGAGACAAACTACATACATTTTTAAAAGCCTTTAAAGCCTTTACAGGTTACCACGTTAGATTTACAGAGGAGGACTACTGCTAAAATTACTGCCCTCGATCTGACCTTCGCCGTGATACCTCACATGCATGGTGCAATTGCTGTTTACATATGACGCCAGACCGACGCTTGCGTTCGCCATTGCGCAAGAGCAGGGCAGGACAGGGGTGCTTTTTTTTTTTTTTTTTTTTTTTTTATTTATTTTTTTTATTATTAATTTTGCTTTTTTATTTCATTTTTAAACTGTTCCTTCCATATATATTTTTTTTTTTATCATTTTTATTGTTATCTCAGGGAATGTAAATATCCCCTATGATAGCAATAGGTAGTGACAGGTACTCTTTTTTTGAAAAAACTGGGGTCTATCAGACCCTAGATCTTTCCTCTGCCCTCAAAGCATCTGACCACACCAAGATCGGTGTGATAAAATGCTTTCCCAATGGCGCTTTTTATATTCGGGGGGGGGGACATTCCCTTCCACTGCTTGTTAAAGCAGTCCAGAGGCTAATTAGCCACTAGGATTGCTTTTACATGAAAGCCGGCCGCTGGCTGAAAAGAATGATACCAAGATGATACCTAAACACACAGGCATCAATCTGGTATAACCATTCAAAGTCTCGCAACATGCTGGTCCTTGTTGGACATGTATTGTAATCTTTTTTTTCATGCAGCCTGTTGGCTGAACGAAAAAAGAGATTGGTTGGTGGGTATGCCCACCATTAGAATACCGCCCTTCATCCACCCACTTCTAATGATGGGCATACATGCACCATTTATATATGCCGAAGCATGGGGGCATCCTCCCGCAAAAGTTATGCCGCACACACATGGTCGGACTTTTCCACGGGCATGCCTCCGTCGGAATTTCGACCGTATGTACGCGGCATTAGGAGCAAAATCGCTCCTCCGCCCCTGCTGCCCCAATGCTTCGGCATATATGCTTTTTTTTTTAACTGTGGTGGTGAAATCACTTCCTACAGCACTGGAGTCACAGGGATCAGGCCTGTCTCTGCGAATGCTGCAGTTATGTGTGTTGTGTTTTGTAAGTGACAGTGATCGATCGATACTGCACTTGGGTGGCCTGGGCTGGACGGAGGGGCAAAACGCAGGTGCTAGCAGGTATCTGGGCTGATCCCACTAACACTGCGTATTTGGGAACCCTAAATTGCTGGGGACGCTAGTATAGATCTGATCAGATCAGATATTGGTCTGTTCAGATACTATACCACTAAGGGAGGTGTATGCTTCACGCGTGGGTGTTAGCATTACTGGCACTAACCTGACGCTGCCTGGGGTGTGACACAGACTCTCTCTGACGCTAAAACCTAATTGATATCACCCGCCGGGCGATCAGGGGGTTAAACCTTTATTGGGTTATATACGGCGGGTGCCCTGACACTATAAAAAGCAAACTAACTAACCAGCGTCACCCGTAACACTTATATGGTGATCACTGGTGAAAGGATTTACTAGGGGCAATCAGGGGGTTAAACCTTTATTAGGTAATATATGGGGGTATCCGACGCTACAAAAACCTGCGGCAAACCTAAAAAAAATAACTGGCTACCTATCGCCATCACCGACACTAAGACAGCGATCAGAAAAACGATCGCTTAGTGACACTGGCAAAAGGGGGTGAAAGGGTTACCTGGGGGGGTGATCAAGGGGTTAAACCTTTATTAGGTAATATATGGGGGTACCCGACGCTATAAAAACCTGCGGCGAACCTAAAAAAAAACTGGCTACCTATCTGCATCACCGACACTAAGACAGCGATCAGAAAAACGATCGCTTAGTGACAGCGGTGCTAGGGAGTGAAAAGGTTACCTGGGGGGGGCGATCAAGGGGTTAAACCTTTATTGGGTAATATGTGGGGGTACCCAACGCTATAAAAACCTGAGGCGAACCGAAAAAAAATAACTGGCTACCTATCGGCATCACCGACACTAAGACAGCGATCAGAAAAACGATCGCTTAGTGACACTGGCAAAATGGGGTGAAAGGGTTACCTGGGGGGGCGATCAAGGGGTTAAACCTTTATTGGGTAATATATGGGGGTACCCGACGCTATAAAAACTTGCGGTGAACCTAAAAAAAATAACTGTCTACCGATCGGCATCACCGACACTAAAACAGCGATCAGAAAAACGATCGCTTAGTGACGGCGGTGCTAGGGGGTGAAAGGGTTACCTGGGGGGCGATCAAGGGGTTAAACCTTTATTAGGGGGGTTAGGGGGCTACACTGGACCTAAAACTAACTGTAGTGACACTTTTACAGTCACAAATGTCACTGATTGCAGTGATCAGTAAATAAATGGTCACTGCAATCAGTGACACTGTGATCTGGGGGTCTCTGGGGGGGCCTGGGGGGGGCGATCATGTGCCTATGTGTGTGGTGTCAGTGTGCGGTTTAGTGCACTAACCTTTGTGTCTTCTCTCATGCGGCGCTCGGTATATGTGAGCGCCGCATGAGGGATGACATCACTTCCTCCTGCCTGTGTAAACATTACACAGGCAGAGGAAGCATTTGATTCGCCGGGAGTGATCGCGAGGGGGTGGCCAGAATCGAATGGCGGCCCCCTCATCACGGATCGCTCCCGAAGCGATCCCGGCCACCCACTGTACCGGAGGGGGTCCGATTGGACCCCCCACCCATACGAAGGCAGGCACGTACAGGTACGTGATTGTGCCTGTCCGTGCCATTCTGCCGACCTATATTTACAGTGGGCGGTCGTTAAGTGGTTAAAGGAAAATTTCACTTTTATTTTTCATCTTCAGCATTATTAAAATCACTGCTCCCGAAAAAACTGCAGTTTTTAAAACTTTTTTTTGCATTGATACATGTCCCCTGGGGCAGGACCCGGGTCCCCAAACACTTTTTAGGACAATAACTTGCATATAAGCCTTTATAATTAGCACTTTAGATTTTGAACGTTCGAGTCCATTGTATTTAATAGGGTTCTAAAGTTCACGCGAACATTCTGTCTGTTCGCAGGTTCTGGTGCGAACCAAACAGGGGGTGGGGTGTTCGGCTCATCCCTACTCTTAACGACATTTTGCTGCCATTTGCAGCCCTCTAGCCCTTTCCATTACTTTTTTAGAGCCATTTTAGTCCTCAAAAGTTCGGGTCCCCATTGAATTCAATGGGGTTCGGGGTCAAGTTCAGGTCAAGCTCGGGTCCTGAACTCGAACTTTTTTGCGAAGTTCGGCCGAACCCGTCGAACCCGAACATCCAGGTGTCCGCTCAACTCTAGTTGTAATGCCACCCACATTAAGATTGGATACTGGCAAAAAAAGACTGTCAGCCAGTATAACACACACACACTTTCCACATGCAAAAACATGAGAAAGATTGATAAAAAAACAGAGGGGTAGGGACCTGTGTCCCTTAATGAACGAAAGGATTTTACAATAAGTAAAAAATCCATTAGGGGCACAGGATCAGCAGGAATTATGAGATGTACAGAACTTCCAGAAGCAGGCCAACTGAAGGGTGGGCATTCTGACTCCAATTGTTGTGATAGCGACTATTAGTGACTATTACGCCGTGTACACACGATCGGTTTTACCAATGAAAACAGTCCGATGGACTTTTCTCATCGGACAAACCGATCGTGTATGGGCCCCATCGGTCTTTTTTCCATCCGTGAGAAAAAAGATAACATGTTTTAAATTTATCCGATGGGGAAAAAAAACGATAGCAAATTCCGATCGTCTGTGTGGAACTCCATCGGACAAAAAACCCACGCATGCTCAGAATCAAGTCGACGCATGCTCAGAAGCATTGAACTTCATTTTTTTCGGCTTGTCGGAGTGTTTTACATCATAGCGTTTGGAACGGTCGGATTTTTGACTGATGGAAGTCAGCTTCATCGGATTTCCGATGGAAAAATCCATCGGATTAGAATCCATAGGAAATCTGATCGTGTGTTCAGGGCTTTAGGGATGAGCCGAACACCCCCCGGTTCGGTTCACACCAGAACTTGCGAATAGACCGATAGTTCGCGCAAACTTTCGAACCCTGTTAAAGTCTATGGGACTCGAACGTGAGAAATCAAGAGTGCGAAGTTAAAAGGCTAATATGCAAGTTATTGTCCTAAAAAGGGTTTGGGGACCCGGGTCCTGCCCCAGGGTACATGTATCAATGCAAAAAAAGTTTTAAAAACTGATGTTTTTTCAGGAGCAGTGATTTTAATGATGCTTAAAGTGAAAAAATAAAAGTAAAATATTCCCTTAAATATTGTGCCTGGGGGTTTCTACAGTATTCCTGTAAAGTGGCACATATTTCCCATGTTTAGAACTGTCCCTGCACAAAATGACATTTCTACAGCAATAAAAGTCATTTAAAACTGCTTGCGGCTTTAATGTAATGTCTGGTCCCAGCGATATGGATGAAAATCATTGAGAAAATGGCATGGGTACCCCCCCCAGCCCATTTGGGTCTTGTAAGGATAATAAGGGGAACCCCGCACCCAAATTAAAAAAAGGAAAGGCGTGGGGCTCCCAGGCCCTATATACTCTGAACAGCAGTTTGCAGGCGGTGCAAACAAGACAGGGACTGTAGGTTTGTTCTTAAGTAGAATCTGTTTGTAATTTTGAACTGGTACATTTTTAAAGTGTAGCTCCAGCCAAAAATCAATTTTTAAGCTTTTTGGAAAACATAGGGAAGGGTTATCACCCCTGTAACCTTTGTTTTGCTGTCTGTGCACCTGTTCAGAAGATTTCACCTCACTTTCTGTCCCAATGACAATTGGATTTTGAAAATGTGGGGGTTTTAGTGAAACAAGGAACTCTTATAGGAGAGAATTTCCCTTCCTAGGGGTAGATTTCCTCTCACTTCCTGTTGTCTCCTTCCGTTTGCAAGTAGGAGTCGTTTGTAAGTTGGATGTTTGAAAGTAGGGGCCTGCCCTATATACTCTGCTGAAATTTGGGCCTTAGGTGTTGCCACAACACTGTAAGCCCTCACAGTTAGTCTTGGTGGACACAGGAACGGGTCCTGCTGTGAAATATTAGATCAAGAATTGTAATTTCATGCCCCTGTTAAACAGGGGCTTAAAAATTGGGCCGTAGGCACTGGTGCTGGTGCCACAACACTGCAACCCCTCACAGATACTCTAGTTGGAGCGCAGGAATGAGCCCTGCTGCAAAGTATTGCATCAAAAATTGTAATTACACGCCCCTATTAAACAGGGGGTGAAAAATTGGGCCTTGGGCACTGGTGCTGGTGCCACAACACTGCAACCCCTCACAGATACTCTAGTTGGAGCGCAGGAATGAGCCCTGCTGCAAAGTATTGCATCAAAAATTGTAATTACACGCCCCTATTAAACAGGGGGTGAAAAATTGGGCCTTGGGCACTGGTGCTGGTGCCACAACACTGCAACCCCTCACAGATACTCTAGTTGGAGCACAGGAATGAGCCCTGCTGCAAAGTATTGCATCAAAAATTGTAATTACACGCCCCTGTTAAACAGGGGCTGAAAAATTGTGCCTTAGGAAATGGTGGCGGTGCCCAGAATCAAAAATGTTCTTACGAGCTATCAGCATGAACATTGAGGAGGAAGAGGATAGCCACTCAGCATAACAGGATAGTCACTCAGAATCAACATAGGCAGTCTTGAAGGGATCTCACATTAAAAAGAAAATTATTCGGTTACATCAGCATCAGGTGCTTGGTAGCTCGTGATCCAAGACTCATTAATTTTTATGAAGGTCAGCCAATCGACCAATTCGGTGGACAGGCGCACCCTGTGATCGGTTACAAAGCCTCCAGCAGCACTGAATGTGTGTTCCGAAAGAACGCTGGATGCAGGACAGGCCAGTAGCTCAATTGCATACTGTGCAAGCTCTGGCCAGTGAGCCATCCTCAAGACCCAGTAACCCAGAGGATTTTAGGTGGGAAAGGTGTCCAAGTCTGATCTTGCCCCTAGGTATTCCTGCACCATGTAAACCAGACGCCGGTGATGGTTGCTGCAAGCGATCATACCTTGGGGCTGCGTACTAAAAAATTGTCTTAACGCATCGGTCAGACGGCCACCTTCTCCACCGCTCCTTCTGTGACTGACCGAAGCCTCAGCAACACGTTGTCCAGGACCAGGAATTTGAAACCTCCCAGTCTCTGGAAACGCGTTGCACAAACCTTTCTGCAAGGCCTCCCGAAGATGTTTTATCCTCTGCTCCCTCTGAGACGGCACGATAAGGTCCGCAACCTTACCCTTGTAACGTGGATTAAGGAGGGTTGCCAGCCAGTAATGATACCTCTCCTTGATGCCACGAATACGAGGATCCTTCCGCAGGCTTTGCAGGATTAGGGAGGCCATGCAGCGTAGGTTTGCTGAGGCATTCGGTCCGGAGTCCTCTGGGTCACTAAGGACGACATGATCCTCAGCCACCTCCTCCCAGCCACGTACAAGTCCATGGGTTTCTTGGGACTGTAAATGATCTCTTGAAGACTGCTGCTGATGCTGAGTGATAAGCTCCACCTCCATGCTGACACAATCCTCCTCCTCCTCGTTCTCTTCCTGTGTGATCGGCGGGCCAGCAGGAACACTGTCTGGATAAAGGGGGCCTTGAGAGGTAAGGAAGTCCTCCTCTTCCTCCCTCTGTTCTGCCTCAAGTGCCCTGTCCATTATTCCACGCAGTGTGCGCTCCAACAGGTGGACAAGAGGGACAGTGTCACTGATGCATGCACTGTCACTGCTCACCATCCTTGTGGCTTCCTCAAATGGTGACAGGACAGTGCATGCATCCCTGATCATGACCCACTGGTGTAAAAAAAAAACAAGCTCCCTGACCCTGTCCTGGTGCCATATTGGCACAGATGCTCATTGATGGCCCTCTGCTGCGTGTGCAGCCGCTGCAGCATGGCCAACGTTGAGTTCCACCTGGTGGGCATGTCACAGATTAGGCAGTTCTTGTGCAGGTTAAATTCCTTTTGTAGGTCAGCCAGCCAAGCACTGGCATTATATGACCGGCGGAAATGCACACAGACTTTCCAGGCTTGCCTCAGGACATCCTGTAAGCCCGGGTACCTGCCCAAGAACCGCTGCACCACCAAGTTAAGCACGTGAGCCAAACAGGGCACATGGGTCAGCTGTTCCTGTCGGAGAGCAGAGAGGAGGTTGGTGCCATTGTCGCAAACCACCATTCCTGGCTTAAGCTGGCATGGCGTCAACCACCTCTGAGCCTGCTCCTGCAGAGCTGACATAATCTCTGCCCCAGTGTGGCTCCTGTCCCCCAAGCACACAAGCTCAAGCACCATATGGTATCTTTTTGCCTGCGTACTTGTGTAGCCCATTGAACGCCTACGGAGCACCGCTGGTTCCGAGGACAAATCAACAGAGGAAAAGGCCATGAGGAAGAAGAAGAGGAGGCGGCGGAGGAGAGAGGTGTGTCAGAATCGCCACTAATAGCATTTTGGAGGCGTGGCGGCGGAACAACCTCCAACACTACTGCACCCTGTCCTGCATCCTTCCCAGCTGCCAGCAGTCACCCAGTGGGCCGTGAAAGATAGGTAACGTCCTTGTCCATGCTTGCTGGAGCATGAGTCAGCGGTAATATGCACCTTACCGCTGACCACCCTGTCCAGTGAGGCAAAGACATTGCCTTCCACATGCCGGTAGAGAGCCGGAATCGCTGTCCGTGAAAAAAAGTGGCATTTGGGAACCTGCCACTGAGGAACCGCACATTCCTCAAACTCACGGAAGGGGGCAGAGTCTACCAACTGAAAAGGCAGCAGTTGAAGTGCTAGCAATTTAGCCAAGCTAGCATTCAACCGCTGGGCATGTGGATGGCTGGTAGCGAACTTCTTTCGGCGGTGCAAGTGCTGGGGCAGGGAAATTTGCCTGGTACAATCATACGTTGGTGTACTGATAGCAGATTGCCCGCAAGTACTTGGCAGTGACACACCTAACTCTACACCTTCATTCCTCTCAGTGCAGGTTTCTGAGAGGACTGAAGGTATAGTGGGGTTGGAGATCCCAGCTGATGAGGAGCAAGGAGAGGTCCGCTTTGTTCTTTGGTGTGGGTCTTTTATGTATGCTTACCAATAGACTGCATGGCAGGTCGACATACTGTATGTCTGGTCAATCATGTGGTGCCCAAGCGGCTGCTGTTTTGGCCACGCGAGATACGCTTCAGACATATGTTGCAAATAGCAACGGTGCGATCTGCTGCACACGTCTCAAAAAAGGCCCACACCAAAGAACTTTTGGAATAACGTGCAGAGACAGCAGCGCCCTGCACATGCGGAGCTCTGCGGTGTGATGCAGTCGGTTGGCTGCCCTTAAACTGGTCCCTGGAGGGCATCCTGCCTCATTGGAGATGTGCCTCCTCCTCCTCCTCCTCTCTTCTATCAGGCACCCATGTAGAGTCAGTGACCTCATCGTCTCCTCCCTCCTCGTCACTGGAGCAATCCTGGCAGTATGCTGCAGCTGGGGGAACATGACTGCCAGTTTGCTGTCCTTCTTGGGCACCCACTCTCTCTGGGCTCACGTAACTGCCTTTCTCAAGCTGGGTACCATCATCCGAGCCCTCAAAACGCTGCACATCCTCCTGCAGCATGTACCAAACACTGTGGTCAATCAGTTCGGGGGACTCCTCAGGACATGGTGGGGCTAGGGAAGGAGTGACTGATGCCATTGAGCCGAGGGAAGAGGCCGCTTTGGCAGCTGCTTTGGTAGACAAAGTACCCTGAGCCTGGGTGAGAGAGGATGAGGAGGATGAGGACGGCTTGGTCATCCACTCTACCAACTCTTCTGCATGTTGCGGCTCAACACGACCATATGCAGAAAAAAAGGACAAGCGTGCCCCACGGCCACGTGCTGATGAGGATGCACCGTGTATACGACCAGCACTGTTGCCTCTAGACACAGAGCCTGCTTGCCCTCTTTTATTGGCCTGTGTGTGTCTGCCTCTCCTTGTTGGCCTTCCAGACATACGGTCTTTGATGTATTGGAATAGGTACACAAGGAATGGCCTGCAGTGAGATGTAGCTGCACAAAGCTGGGATGTATATATATACTGATTATACTGCAGCTAGCTGAATCAACTGCCTGCCTGTAGTATCTTAGCAACAGTAGAACAGGAACAGTCTGCACTGTAGCTAAATTGAATACAGTATACTGAGTGATATACAGCAGCTTACTGAATAAACTGCCTGCCTGTAGTATCTTAGCAACAGTAGAACAGAAACGGATCTAGCTAAACTGAACATATATATATATATATATATATATATATATATATATATATACACAACGCCTGGGGTGCATATATATACTAAATACACTGACTGCAGCTAACTCAATCGCCTGCCTGCTCTAAGTAACTGAAATTAAATGACACTCTCTCTGTCTCTATCTCTCTCTTTCAACGCCGGAACATACTACATGGGGCCGACGCGCGGGCGGCCTTATATAGTGTGGGGCGTGTACTTAGGCCCCTGAGCCATGATTGGCCAAAGGCACCCTGACTTTGTCCAATTACGGCTCTCTGTACTGACGGCGCTGCGATTTGCCAAGCATGCCGGTCATAGTGCATTCTTGGCCAATCACCAGCCAGCAATGCACTGCGATGGCGCAGTGAATTATGGGCCGTGACGCCCCACTCGAATTTGGCGCGAACGGCCCATATTGTTCGAAATTCGGCTAACGGCCGAACAGACGATGCTCGAGTCGAACATGAGTTTGACTCGAACACAAAGCTCATCCCTAGTGACTATCTCTTCCTGGGACCTCTATGCCTGGTCTAAATATAGCAGACACTCACCCTGGGCAATCTTTGTTGGATAGTTGAACTCACCAGACACTTGAAATCCACAAATCTCTTTATTGCATGCCATGATGATCTCTTGCTCTATCTTGTAGTCTATTTTTGGTGTGAGAAGTTCGTTCTGTCAGCCATGTGTCCGTCCTATGCAATCCTGACTGATTAATTGGCAATAATACCCCCACCCAACTCAGTATAAATTCAGGCCTGCTCTAGGGGATGCCTAGGCAGGGGTTTGCACAGGCAGGGATTGCATTGGCAACTATATAGGAGGAAGTTGGCGCTAGTACCAGAGGCAATATGAAAACTAGTAAGGATACAGGGAAAAATAATAAAAACAAGGGAGCTGAATAAAAAATATAATAAAAATACAAATAAGTGGATAATATTAGAAAATATTCACATGAGTCTAAAAGAAAGTCCCTTTAGTCCATCCTAAACACCTAGAAGGCAGCCCAGTGCACATGTGAACCAAAGCTGAGGGGAGAAGCACAAAAGCGCCACTCTAAGTGCAGTAGTAACAATGAATTTTAATAGATAAAATGGGGGGGGGAGCATATATGTTCTCACAAACATGAAGTTAAAAATGGACATGTAGGATGGAGGAGTCCGTATCTTTTCTTTGGCAGAGCGATGGTGCGGGACCGATGGCGCCGGTGAAAGTCGGCGCTTGCAGGGCCGCGATTCGACCGATGCAGGGAGGAGCGGAGACAGAGATGGCGCTTTTGTGCTTCTCCCCTCAGCTCTGCATTGGCAACTAATATCTTGGATAAAGTATTCCTATTGGATTAAGTATTACACTTCGGCTCAGCACTTCAGCGAATGCACAAAGTGAATGTCCACAACAGACTTCTGCAAAACAATATACAGAATACAGGTGACCTGATTCTCCATCAAACTTTCATCTCTCATCCAGGCTTCCTTTAAATCTCACCACTCTATATCATGCACTCCACAGTTGCATCCTCTCTCCTTAAATTCTCTCTCCTTCACCCATCTTCTCCACCCCACAGCTTGTATATATCCCCCTCACTCCTGTCCTCACCAAATTACTGCAGGTATCATCTCCTGCTAATTCTGAACCCATATACCAATAAAACCTGCAGGACACTAGGACAAGTCCCCCCACATAAGTCACACTCCCATATCACCTCTCTCACCCTTCTGCTTCTCCTAACTTGTGGAGATATTTCCCCAAATCCTGGACCACCATCAATTACCTTCGGCCAACATACCCAGCACCCTCCATCCTCTGATAGCATCCGCAATCCACACAATCTCATTTCAATTCCTCTTCAGCCTAGAACCAGCCTTCCCTTCTCCTGTGCCCTTTGGAATGCCCGCTCTGTTTGTAACAAACTCACCACCGTTCATGACCTATTTATCACAAACTCCCTGAACCTACTTGCAATTACTGAGACCTGGATTCAAGAATCTGACCTTCCTTCTCCTGCTGCTCTCTCCTATGCTGGCCTCCTGTGGACTCACTCTCCCAGGCTTAGTGGACGGAAAGGAGGTGGTGTTGGAATCCTCCTATCCCCTCAAAGCACTTTTCAGGTTCTTCATCCACCCCCCTCTCTGTCCCTCTCCTCATTTGAAGCTCACTGTATTATTGTTTATTTTCTCCAGTTACATTGAGAATTGCTGGGATCTATCGGCCTCCTGGACCAGAATCAAGCTTCCTTGATGACTTCTCTGCCTGCCTACCCTACTTTCTCTCTTCTGAAATTCCAACAATCATTCTTGGTGACTTCAACATCCCTGTTAATCGTAACACTCCCGCTACTACTAAACTGTTAAACTGCTAAGCCTAACCTCCTCTTTTAACCTAAAACAATGGACACATGCTTCTTCTCTCTCTGTTGGCAACTGCCTTGACCTCATATTCTCCAACCTATGCACTCCGCACAACCTCTCCATTTTCCTCTTTCTGATCACCACCTTATTAGTTTCACTCTCTCCCTGTCTGCCTCCTCCTTGCCTTCCAACTACAAAACTATTACCCGTAGAAACCTTTGCCATCTTAACCCTTCTCTTCTGTTTTCTGCTACAGATTGTCTCTACGACAAAATCTCATCCTTGTCCTGCCCCAACTTGGCCACTTCTGTCTACAACAGTTCACTGTCATCCACCCTGGATACCTTTGTCCCCCTCACTACACACAGAATCAGGCCCCGACCGCTACAACCCTGGCAGACAGACAATACCAGAAGCCTCAAAAAATGTAGCCGCGCTCTTGAGCGTCTGTGGTGTAAGACTTATTCACAGCAAGATTTCAGACAATATAAATCTGCCCTCCAAAAATACTATTCCTGCCTATACACTGCCAAACAGACCTACTTTATCACTCTCATTAACACCCTCTCACGCAGTCCCCGTCAACTCTTTTCTACCTTTACCACTCTACTTCGTCCTCCATTACCTCCACCCACTAACTTACTCACTGCCCAGGAGATTGCTAATCACTTCAAAAATAAGATTGAGACAATTCATCTCGAGATCTCCGCTCTACAGATATCTCCCTCACTCTTCACTCCTTGTCCTCCTGCACTATCAATACTTCCCTCTTTTAACCCACCTACTATAGCGGAAGTCGCTAAACTTTTTTCTGACGCCCACCTAACCTCCTGCCCCCTGGACCCTGTTCCATCTCAAATACTACGATCACCATCTGACTCTATCCTACACTTTTAACTTATATCTTCAACCTCTCACTCTCTACTGGCATCTTGCCCAACCCTCTAAAACATGCGCTAGTCACTCCCATACCAAAAAAGGCGTCACTAGACCCCACCAATCTTAACAACCTAAGACCCATCTCTTTACTTCCTTTTGCCTCCAAACTCCTTGACCGTTTAGTCTATAACCGACTGAGCAACCACCTCCTTGAGAATAACCTTCTTGATCCCCTTCAGTCTGGATTTCGCCCACAGCACTCCACAGAAACTGCCCTCCTAAAACTCACAAACGACTTGCTAACAGCGAAAACCAACGGTCATTATTCCATACTCTTACTCTTGGACCTTTCCGCTGCCTTTGATACAGTTGACCACCCCCTCCTCCTCAAAAAATTCAATTTGCTTGGTCTCCATGGCTGCACTCTCCATTGGTTCGAATCTTACCTATCACACCGCACCTTCAGTGTTACTTACAACTCCACTTCCTCCTCTCCAACTATTCTTACCGTTTGGGTCCCCCAAGGTTCTGTCCTTGGACCTCTGCTATTCTCGATCTACACATCCTCCCTGGGTCAGCTGATAGCCTCCCATGGCTTCCACTACCATTTATATGCTGACGACACCCAAATCTATCTCTCTGCCCCTCAGCTCACCAAATCAATCTCCTCATGCATCACGGATTTACTAACAGACATATCAGCCTGGATGTCAAACCACTTCCTCAAACTGAATATATCTAAAACTGAGCTCTTAATATTTCCTCCCCCACGTGCCCCTTCCCCTGACTGTTCTATCAAGATCAATGGCACATCTATCAGTCCGTCCCCACATGCCAGGGTGCTAGGGGTAACCTTAGACTCTGAACTGTCCTTTCAGGCCCACATCCAATTTCTGTCCAAATCATGCCGCCTTGGCCTCCGCAACATTTCCAGAATACGCCCCTTTTTAACTAATGACACCACCAAGCTTCTAATTCACTCCCTGGTCATCTCTCGCCTTGACTACTGCAACTCCCTCCTCATTGGATTACCTTTACATAGACTATCCCCCCTTCAGTCCATCATGAATGCTGCTGCAAGACTCATACACCTTACCAATCATTCAGTGTCCTCCACCCCTCTCTGCCAATCCCTCCACTGGCTCCCACTCACCCAACAAATAAAATTCAAAGTACTAACAATAATTTACAAAGCCACCCACAACTCGGCCCCCAGCTACATCACTAACCTAGTCCCAAAATACCAACCAAGCCGCTCTAATCGGTCCTCTCAAGATCTCCTGCTCTCTAGCTCCCTTGTCACCTCCTCCCATGCTCGCCTCCAGGATTTCTCCAGAGCTTCTCCCATCCTTTGGAACTCCCTACCCCAATCTGTCCGACTGTCCCCTAATCTATCCATATTTAGATGATCCCTGAAAACTCTGCTCTTTAAAGAAGCCTAGTCTGCTTCTAACTAACACTTTTACTTCCGCCATCAGCTCATCCCCCACAGCTATTACCTTTTGTATCAATTGACCCTCCCTTTTTAGATTGTAAGCTCTAATGAGCAGGGCCCTCTGATTCCTCTTGTACCAAATTGTAATGTAACTGTAATGTCTGCCTTTATTTTGTTAAGCGCTGTTGGCGCTATATAAAACCTGTATAATAATAATAATAATAATTGTATGCAGAACATTGTGACAATACAATGCAAGATGCAGTAGATGCGATAGAAGTGGTTTATGCAGTCAAAAAGGAGAATTGGCTTCTCTTAGCCCCAGTGCATGTCTTGTAAGGAAAGAGGTATTACAGAAGCCCCCACAAAAGAAAAAAATACCTTATAAGGAGGGGAAAAGACATACAGAAAATAACAAAAAATAACAAAAAATAATCAAAAAGTGTCAGCATAATAAAAATAAACCAGAAAACAAATTAGGCTGTATACACAAATACAACTGCATTTTCTATGTACTGCAGAGGCAGGATATTGGGCAATACATCAAACAAAACGCTAACGCTGCTCAAAGCAACCAAATAAAAACTGGGGCCACTTCAGCTTGAAGAGCTGCCTGAAGCCAAAGCTTGCATCAGCTGAGGCCTGAACTTTCACCTTGTTAAGCTTTTGAGAACTTATGAACAGAAGTCATGTGGTAGCTTTGCAAATCTGGGAAACAGATGCATGATGCTGAAAGGTACTTACCTCTTGGTAGATGGTACTTTATCTTGGTAGATGGTACTTTGAGAGGAAAAGGTGGAACCTTATTTCTAAAGTGACACTAAAATATGGTTTAAAATAATATATATACAGTGGGTACGGAAAGTATTCACTCTTTGTAATATTGCAGCCATTTGCTAAAATCATTTAAGTTCATTTTTTTCCTCATTAATGTACACACAGCACCCCATATTGACAGAAAAACACAGAATTGTTGTCATTTTTGCAGCTTTTTAAAAAAAGAAAAACTGAAATTCAGACCCTTTGCTGTGACACTCATATATTTAACTCAGGTGCTGTCCATTTCTGTCCATTTTCTTCTGATCATCCTTGAGATGGTTCTACACCTTCATTTGAGTCCAGCGGTGTTTGATTATACTGATTGGACTTGATTAAGAAAGCCACACACCTGTCTATATAAGACCTTACAGCTCACAGTGCATGTCAAATTATAATCATGAGGTCAAAGGAACTGCCTGAAGAGCTCAGAGACAGAATTGTGGCAAGGCACAGATCTGGTCAAGGTTAAAAAAAAAAATTCTGCTGCACTTAAGGTTCCTAAGAGCACAGTGGCCTCCATAATCCTTAAATGGAAGACGTTTTGGGACGACCAGAACCCTTCGTAGAGCTGGCCGTCCAGCCAAACTAAGCTATCGGGGGAGAAGAGCCTTGGTGAGAGAGGAAAAGAAGAACCCAAAGATCACTGTGGCTGAGCTCCAGAGATGCAGTCGGGAGATGGGAGAAAGTTGTAGAAAGTCAACTATCACAGCAGCCCTCTACCAGTCGGGGCTTTATGGCAGAGTGGCCTGACTGAAGCCTCTCCTCAGTGCAAGACACATGTAAGCCTGCATGGAGTTTGCTAAAAAAAACACCTGAATGACTCCAAGATGGTGAGAAATAAGATTCTCTGGTCTGATGAGACCAAGATAGAAATTTTTGCCCTTAATTCTAAGCGGTATGTGTGGGGAAAACCAGGCACTGCTCATCATCTGTCCAATACAGTCCCAACAGTGAAGCATGGTGGTGGCAGCATCATGCTGTGGGGGTGTTTTTCAGCTGCAGGGACAGGACTACTGGTTGCAATCGAGGGAAAGATGAATGCGGCCAAGTACAGGGATATCCTGGACGAAAACCTTCTCCAAAGTGCTCAGGACCTCAGACTGGGCCAAAGGTTTACCTTCCAACAAGACAATGACCCTAAGCACACAGGTAAAATAATGAAGAAGGGGCTTCACAACAACTCCGTGACTGTTCTTGAATGGCCCAGCCAGAGCCCTGACTTAAACCCAATTGAGCATCTCTGGAGAGACCTAAAAATGGCTGTCCACCAACATTTACCATCCAACCTGACAGAACTGGAGAGGATCTGCAAGGAGGAATGGCAGAGGATCCCCAAATCCAGGTGTGAAAAACTTGTTGCATCTTTCCCAAAAAGACTCATGGCTGTATTAGATCAAAAGGGTGCAAATACTAAATACTGAGCAAAGGGTCTGAATACTTAGGACATGTGATATTTCAGTTTTTCTTTTTTAATAAATCTGCAAAAATGTCAACAATTCTGTGATAAAGAGAAGGGGGGGAGGGGGGGTCACAAGGCCCCGGGATTTTATAGATGCCAATAATGTGCAAAATCAAATAGTTAAATACTGACTGAACACAATGAATAGAAAAAATAGAATTTTTTATTACAAAAATTGTTTCTTTATACAAAACACCAATGCAATATACAACCTAAGTCAATTATAATAAGTGTACGACAACAAACACAAAGGTGCCAGTGTACTCAACGTTTCGCTCTAAAGAGAGCTTCTTCAGGAGATTTTACCACGGCATCTCATATTGGGCTGGAGGCGAGACAAAAAGACAGGATGTAAAGCATGGCGTAAACAAACATCAAACAAAAGATTGTCTTGATGTTATTGTAGGCATATAGAAAGCAATCATATATGCAAAAAAGTTCTGATAATTTGTACAATAAAATAAAAGAGAGAATGATAGGAACTAAAGCTCTATTAATCTATATATTGTGAATATTGCAAAACATGTCATGGAGGGACCCACCTGTTGCTGTGTTGAAAATGTTAATTGAAGGTGTATAGATTAAAAGTAATGGTACTCCAAAGGCGGCGTGCAGATGGTATATTGAACCAGGCAATTCCATGCATCCAATAGTGACTTGCAGACGTAAATAAGAATATATGAAAAGCAGGACAAATCCTGGTATATCAAAAAGAAAAAAAGGGGGTTTTGTAATTATATGTAGAGAGGAACAGGCAGGATGTGAATAGTGCATAAACCGAATATGCAATAGATACCTGCTGGACATAGGTATAGAATCAATGGGTAGTCATTTGATAAGAATTGGATTCCCAACGTCCATGTTGGCAGAGGCTAAAGACCTTCTATGAAGTTGTAGGGCTCATAAATATGAAGCCTGAAAAATAGAGTGGATAGCGTAAGAAATAACCAAGGTAAAAGATGCGATAAATGAAGTAGAGTAGAGCTATGTTTCAAATACCTGGTATGGCAAGATCTGTGCAAAGTCCTAGGATCTGGAAGGATCCAGGAGCAGCGATGTGCGCTCCATGGCCGGTTCAAAGGAATGACAGAGTGTTGCGGCAGACAATGCCGTTTTTATTTACGTCCGGCTGGCGTGCGTCTGACGTCACGCGCAAGCCGTGGACGTACCGAAACGCAATCTGCGCAAGCGCGAGAATGCCGGAGCCTGGACGTCTCGTGGGAGGTGAAGATAGAGACCCAGGCCACCATTTTGGAAGAGGGCTCATGTCCAGGACACAAGGTCCTGTCAAGATGGAAAATAGATTTGGAAGGATTCACAAATCAGGCCGCATATACAAAAAGGGGAAAGAGGAGGATCGCCAATGGAGTGGGCTACGTACGGGGGAGACGATAAAAGCGTCAGGCATTTGCATTTGAGTTGAAGGGGCAAGCATCCGTGGGAAAACATTGATTAGATAAACGCACTGGAGTTGCCCCAGGCGTCCATACAAGTCACAATACGGATGACCAAAAAGGCCTGGCCCATTTAGATCAGCACAGTACATTGATAAAAGACATTATAAATCTATTAAAACCTTTGCCGTATTGGCAGACAGGTGGGCTTCCCTCTATGCTTGCAAACATTCATCCATTCAGACAATGAAGCCACAGACATATTACATGATTGCAAATGCAGCAAATGTAAATACATTACAGAATATAGATATATAATACTTGTTATTCAAAAACACAAAATTTTTGGGTTTGAAAGCAAGCTGCTCTGTCATATAGCAAAATTGGGTGTAAACTCAGAAAATAATAAATAATATAATGAATTAATAAATAAAAAAAACAATAATTACATTTTTTTATAATTGAAGAAAAATAAGGAAAAAACATAATTTATAAAAAGGGTTTGAAACTAAGAGCTTCGTTTAAGCCCGGATATGTGAGGGCATTCAAGTTTGAAATCCACTTAGCCTCCCGTTGGAGAAGAGTTTTATCAAAGTCTCCCCCCCTGATAGTTGGGGGTACATGTTCCAATGCAAAAAAGTGCATACATGAATCTGCAAAGTCATGGTGGAGACCAATATGCCTGCTAATTGGTGTCTCCATTTTTTTGGCCAGGACCAAGGAAACATGATCCTTGATTGTGTCAAAAAAGTGTCGCTTGGTTTTTCCAATGTAGAATGCTGAGCATTGGCAAATCATGATGTAGACAATGCCCACTGATTGGCACGTTGCTAAAAAAAAATTACAAGATACTAGTGACCTATTGAGGGCCCTTGATGGCCTCTCTGTCCCTAAGGGGGCTTGGTTGGTGGCTCTAGATGTAGAGGCACTCTACAATTCAATCCCACACACTAGAGGGGTTGAGGTTGTGGAGGACTTCATCTTCAATCATGGTGAGGTACCAAATGCATACAATGAATTTGTATTAAATCTTCTCAGGTTCATATTGATTAATAATATATTTGTTTTTGGCAACTCTCACTACCTCCAGGTACAGGGTGTGGCTATGGGGACACGTTGTGCCCCTAGCTACGCCAACCTGTACCTGGGGGGTGGGAGGAAAATCAATTTTTTCAGGAAAATTTACAACACTTTATTGAACAGATCTCCACCTGGCGACGCTTTATCGACGATGTATTTTTCGTCTGGACAGGTAACCCAGATGACCTAGATTTTTTCTTTGAAAGCCTCAAACACAATACCTATAACCTCTCCTTCACCATGGAAAAGAGCCAATCCAGCTTGACTTTTTTGGACATCACTATCTATGTAGACTCCCAGGGATTAATCGGTACCACTTTATATCGTAAACCGTCAGCAGGAAATTCCCTACTGCATGCGGATAGTTCCCATCCAGCTTCGTTGATCTCAAGTATTCATTTTGGACAATATCTTAGGCTCAAGCGCAACTGCAGTAACAACCACAATTTTGAAATGGAGGTTAAAACCCTTCAAACTAGATTTTTACAGAGAGGATATAGCAGGCGCTGCCTCAAAAAGGCTTACTTGAGAGCAAAACGTCTGGATCGGAAACCTCTTATCCATCCCCCAAAAAAACAAAAAACTAATGAAGGTCTCCGGTTAATTACCCGCTTTTCCGGTCATCATCGCCAAATGCGCAACTTACTGGAAAAACATTGGCACCTTCTTCTGGGCGATCCCTCAGTCTCCAAACATCTCAAAGGTCACCCAGAAATTACATTCCGCAGATCCAAATCTCTTAAAGACTCGATGGTACAGAGTAATTTCTCTCCCAAAAGCTTACTGACCAAATCTTTTTGAAGCAGACCATGTCACAAATGCAAATTCTGTCGATACATTTTTTCATCTAATAGTATTCTCTTGCCAGATGGTCGTCTGTATAAACCCAATTTTCTAGCAACATGCCAATCAGTGGGCATTGTCTACATCATGATTTGCCAATGCTCAGCATTCTACATTGGAAAAACCAAACAACACTTTTTTGACAGAATCAAGGATCATGTTTCCTTGGTCCTGGCCAAAAAAATGGAGACGCCAATTAGCAGGCATATTGGTCTCCACCATGACTTTGCAGATTCATGTATGCACTTTTTTGCATTGGAACATGTACCCCAACTATCAGGGGGGGAGACTTTGATAAAACTCTTCTCCAACTGGAGGCTAAGTGGATTTCAAACTTGAATGCCCTCACATATCCGGGCTTAAACGAAGCTCTTAGTTTCAAACCCTTTTTATAAATTATGTTTTTTCCTTATTTTTCTTCAATTATAACATTTTTTAATTATTATTTTTTTTTATTTATTTATTCATTATATTATTTATTATTTTCTGAGTTTACACCCAATTTTGCTATATGACAGAGCAGCTTGCTTTCAAACCCAAAAATGTTGTGTTTTTGAATAACAAGTATTATATATCTATATTCTGTAATGTATTTACATTTGCTGTATTTGCAATCATGTAATATGTCTGTGGCTTCATTGTCTGAATGGATGAATGTTTGCAAGCAAGAGGGAAGCCCACCTGTCTGCCAATACGGCAAAGGTTTTAATAGATTTATAACGTCTTTTATCAATGTACTGTGCTGATCTAAATGGGCCAGGCCTTTCTGGTCATCCGTATTGTGACTTGTATGGACGCCCGGGGCAACTCCAGTGGGTTTATCTAATCAATGTTTTCCCACGGATGCTTGCCCCTTCAACTCAAATGCAAATTCCTGACGCTTTTATTGCCTCCCCCGTACGTAGCCCACTCCATTGGCGATCCTCCTCTTTCCCCCTTTTGTATATGCGGCCTGATTTGTGAATCCTTCCAAATCTATTTTCCATCTTGACAGGACCTTGCGTCCTGGACATGAGCCCTCTTCCAAAATGGTGGCCTGGGTCTCTATCTCCACCTCCCACGAGACGTCCGGGCTCCGGCATTCTCGCGCTTGCGCAGATTGCGTTTCGGTACATCCACGGCTTGCGCGTGACGTCAGATGCACGCCAGCCGGACGTAAATAAAAACGGCATTGTCTGCCGCAACACTCTGTCATTCCTTTGAACCGGCCGTGGAGCGCACATCGCTGCTCCTGGATCCTTCCAGATCCTAGGACTTTGCTCAGATCTTGCCATACCAGGTATTTGAAACATACTCTACTCTACTCTACTTCATTTATCGTATCTTTTACCTTGGTTATTTCTTACGCTATCCACTCTATTTTTCAGGCTTCATATTTATGAGCCCTACAACTTCATAGAAGGTCTTTAGCCTCTGCCAACATGGACGTTGGGAATCCAATTCTTATCAAATGACTACCCATTGATTCTATACCTATGTCCAGCAGGTATCTATTGCATATTCAGTTTATGCACTAGTCACATCCTGCCTGTTCCTCCTCTACATATAATTACATAATCCCCTTTTTTTCTTTTTGATATACCAGGATTTGTCCTGCTTTTCATATATTCTTATTTACGTCTGCAAGTCACTATTGGATGCATGGAATTGCCTGGTTCAATTTACCATCTGCACGCCGCCTTTGGAGTACCATTACTTTTAATCTATACACCTTCAATTAACATTTTCAACACAGCAACAGGTGGGTCCCTCCATGACATGTTTTGCAATATTCACAATATATAGATTAATAGAGCTTTAGTTCCTATCATTCTCTCTTTTATTTTATTGTACAAATTATCAGAACTTTTTTGCATATATGATCGCTTTCTATATGCCTACAATAACATCAAGACAATCTTTTGTTTGATGTTTGTTTACGCCATGCTTTACATCCTGTCTTTTTGTCTCGCCTCCAGCCCAAAATGAGATGCCATGGTAAAATCTCCTGAAGAAGCTCTCTTTAGAGCGAAACGTTGAGTACACTGGCACCTTTGTGTTTGTTGTCGTACACTTATTATAATTGACTTAGGTTGTATATTGCATTGGTGTTTTGTATAAAGAAACAATTTTTGTAATAAAACATTCTATTTTTTCTATTCATTGTGTTCAGTCAGTATTTAACTATTTGATTTTGCACATTATTGACATCTATAAAATCCCGGGGCCTTGTGAGCCCCCCTCCCCCACCTTCTCTTTATCATAAAAAATTGGGATGCGATGTCTAAAATTTACCTTCCCCTCCACATTCTTTTTCTCTCACGTCAACAATTCTGTGTTTTTCTGTCAATATGGGGTGCTGTGTGTACATTAATGAGGGAAAAAAATGAACTTAAATTATTTTAGCAAATGGCTGCAATATTACAAAGAGTGAAAAATTTAAGGGGGTCTGAATGCTTTCCGTACCCACTGTATATTATTCAAGTGTGTGTTATTAACTAAAAAAAAGTACTTTTATATTGTTCCCAGCCTCCTCAAAATCTTCTAATTACTTTTTTCCTTGCTGCTGTGATCCAACTTCCTGTAAGACCCCTTTCACACTAAGGCGCCTTTTAGGCGTTGTAGCGCTAAAAATAGCACATGAAAAGTGCTTTAAAAACACTCCCCACGCATCTTACGGGATGCTTTCACACTGAGGTGTTGCGCTGGTGGAGCGTTGAGAAAAGTCCTGCAAAAAGCATTTTTGGAGCATTTTTGGAACGCTAAAAAAGCGCTTCAAAAATACCCCCTCCATTGAAATGTATGGAAAGCGCTTTAAAAGCGACATAAAAGTACCTGAAAACTGCCCTGAAGCAACATACCAGAGTGGAATGACCTCAACAGGAAGCAAAAAGCCAGCAAAAGTGAAGTCCCAATACCTAACCCATCCCACTGTTCCCAATTCCCTAACCCTAACCTTGCTCCCACTAGTCCCAAATCCCCAACACTAACCCTAATCCCACTCCCTATAGTCTCAAATCCCTAACCCTAATCCTGTTCCCACAAGTCCCAAATCTCCTATCTCCACTCCCACTCCTACTAGTCCCAAATCCCTAACACTAATCCCACTCCCACTAGTCCCAAATCCCTAACGAAAACTTTAATCCTGCTCCTACTAGTCCCAAATCCCCAACTCTAACCCTTATCCCACTCCCTATAGTCCCAAATCCCCAACTTTAACTCTAATCCTGCTCCCACTAGTCCCAAATTCCTAACCCTAACCCTAATTCAGCTGGCACTAGTCGATAATCCCTAACCCTAATCCTGCTCCCACTAGTCCCAAATCCCAAACCGTAACCTTAATTCCACTCCCTAAAGTCCTAAATCCCTAACCCTAACCTTAATCCTGCTCCCACTAGTCCCAAATCCCCTAAACCTAATCCCGCTCCCACTAGTCCACAATCCCTAACCCTAACCCTGCTCCCACTAGTACCAAATCCCTAACTCTGCTCCCACTAGTCCCAAATCTCCTCACCCCACTCCCACTAATCCCAAATCCCCAACTCTAACCCTAATCCTGCTCCCACTACTCCCAAATCCCCAAAACTAACCCTAATCCCTCTCCCTATAGTCCCAAATCCCTAACCCTAATCCTGCTCCCACAAGTCCCAAATCCCTAACCCCGCTCCCACTAGTCCCAAATTCCTAACCCTAATCCCACTCCCACTAGACCCAAATCCCTAAACCCAATCCCGCTCCCACTAGTCCTAAATCCCCTAAACCTAATCCTAATCCCCCTCCCACTAGTCCCAAATCCCTAACCCTAATCCCTCTTCCACTAGTCCCAAATCCCTAACCCTAATCCTTTTCCCACTATTCCCAAATCCCTAATCCTAATCCCACTCCCACTAGTCCCAAATCCCTAACCCTAATCCCACCCACTTTAGTAACAAAATCTCTAACCCTAATCCTGCCCCACTAGTCCCAAATCCCCTATCCCTTATCCCGCTCCCACTAGTCCCAAATCCCTAATCCCGCTCCCACTAGTCCCTAATCCCGCTCCCACTAGTCCCAAATCTCCTAACCCAAATCCCCTCCCACTAGTCCCAAATCCCTAACCCTAATCTCGCTCCCACTATTCCCAAATCCCCTAACCCCATTAATCCCAACTACCCAACCCTAACCCAAATCCCACACCCTATAGTCCCAAACCCTAACTCTAATACCACTCCCACTAGTTCCAAATCCCCAACTCTAACCCTAATCCTGCTCTCACTAGTCCCTAATTCCCTAACCCTAATCCCACTAGTCCCAAATCCTAATCCCGCTCCCACTAGTCCCAAGTCCCCAACCCTAAACCCCACTCCCACTGGTCCCAAATCCCTAACCCTAATCCCGCTCCCACTAGTCCCACATTCCTAACCCTAACTCTATACCCCACTCCCACTAGTCTCAAATCCCCAACCATAACCCTAATCCTTTTCCCACTAATACCAAATTCCCAAACCTAACCCTAATCCGGCTCCCACTAGTCCTAAATCCTTAACCCTAACCCAAATTTTGCTCCCACTAGTCTCAAATAACGAACCATAACCCAAATCCCACTACCCATAGTCCCAAATCCCTAACCCTAATCCTGCTCCTACTAGTCCCATATCCCATAACCCTAAACCCCCTCCCACTAGTCCCAAATCCCTAAACATAATCTCGCTCCCACTAGTTCCAAAACCACTAACCCCACTAGTCCCAAATACCCAACCCTAACCCTTATCCCACTCCCTATAGTCCCAAATCCACAACCCTAATCCCACTCCCACTAGTCCCAAATACCCTAACCCTTATCTCCGCTCCCACTTATTCTAACCCTAATCCCCCTCCCACTAGTTCCAAATATCTAACCCTAATCCCACTCCCACTAGTCCCAAATCCCCTAACCCCACTAGTCCCAAATCGCCAACCCTAATCCTAATCCCACTCCCTATAGTCCAAAAATCCCCAACCCAAACCCCACACCCACTAGTCCCACAGCCCTAACCCTAAAATCACTCCCGATAGTGCCAAAATCCTAATCCTTCTCCCACTAGTCCCAAATCTTCTAACCCTAATCCCGCTCCCACTAGTCCCAAATCCCGAACCCTAACCCTAACCCCACTAGTCCCAAATCCCTAAAGCCTAATTCGTCCCAAATTCCCAACCCTAACCATAATCCTCCTCCCACTAGTACTAAATCCCTAACCCTAATTCCGCCCCCACTAGTCCCAAATCCCCTACCCTAACCCTTATACCATTAGTCCTAAATCCCTAATCCCACTCCCACTTGTCCCAAATTCCCAAGCCTAACCCTAATCCCACTCATTATAGTCCCTAATCCTAATCCCACTAGTCCCAAACCTAACCCTAATCCTGCTCCCACTAGTCCCAAATCCCCAACCCTAACCCTAATCATGCTCACACTAGTCCCAATTCCCCATCCCTAATCCCACTCCCTATAGTCCCAAATCCCTTACCCTAATCCCGCTCCCACTAGTCCCAAATCTCTAACCCTAATCCTGCTCCCACTAGTCCCAAATCCCCAACCCTAACCCTAACCTCGCTCCCACTAGTCTCAAATCCCCTAGCCCTGATCTTACTCCCACTAGTCCAAAATCTCCAACCCTAATCCCTCTCCCACTAGTCCCAAATCCCCAACCCTATCCCTAAACCTCACTCCCACTGGTCCCAAATCCCTAACCCTAATCCCACTCTCTATAGTCCCAAATCCCTAACTATAATCCCACTAAACTAGTCTCAAATCCCCAACTCTAATCCCTCTCCCACTAATCGGAAATCCCCAACTCGAACCCTTATCCTGCTCCCACCAGTCCAAAATCCCTAACCCTAACCCCGCTCCCACTAGTCCCACAACCCTAACCCTAAAATCACTCCCGATAGTGCCAAAACCCTAATCCTGCTCCCACTAGTCCCAAATCTTTTAACCCTAATCCCACTCACACTAGTCCCAAATCCCCAACCCTAACCCTTATACCATTAGTCCTAAATCCCTAATCCCACTCCCACTTGTCCCAAATTCCCATGCCTAACCCTAATCCCACTCATTATAGTCCCAAATCCCTAATCCTAATCCCACTCCCACTAGTCCCAAATCTCCTAACCCTAATCCTGCTCCCACTAGTCCCAAATCCCAAACCCTAATCATGCTCCCACTAGTCCCAATTCCCCATCACTAATCCCACTCCCTATAGTCCCAAATCCCCAACCCTAACCCCGCTCCCACTAGTCCCAAATCCCTAACCCTAATCCTGCTCCCACTAGTCTCAAATTCCCAACCCTAACCTTAATCTCGCTCCCACTAGTCTCAAATCCCCTAGCCCTAATCTTACTCCCACAAGTCCCAAATCCCCAACCCTAATCCCTCTCCCACTAGTCCCAAATCCCCAACCCTAACCCTAAACCCCACTCCCACTGGTCCTAAATCCCTAACCCTAATCCCACTCGCTATAGTCCCAAATCCCTAACTCTAACTCTAATCCCACTCCAACTAGTCTAAAAATCCCCAACCCTAATCCCTCTCCCACTAATCGGAAATCCCCAACCCTAACCCTTATCCTGCTCCCACCAGTCCAAAATCCCTAACCCCGTTCCCACTAGTCCCAAATCCCTAACCGTAACCCAAATCCCACTACCCATAGTCCCAAATCCCTAACCCTAACCTTAATCCCACTCCCACTAGTCCCAAATCCCTAACCCTAATCATAATCCCACTCCCACTAGTACAAAATCCCCAACCATAACCCTAATCCTGCTCCCACTAGTCCCAAATCTGCAACCCTAATCCTGCTCCCACTAGTCCCCAAAACCCTGCACCCACTAGTCCCAAATCTCCAACCCTATTCCCACTCTCTATAGTCCCAAATCCCAAACCCTAACCCCAAATCCTGCTCCAACTAGTCCCAAATCCCTAACCCTGCTCCCAATAGTCTCAAATCCCCCAGCCCTAACCCTAATCCCTCTCCCACTAGTCCCAAATCCCTATCCCTAATCCCACTCCCACTAGTCCCAAATCCCCAAAACTAACCCTACTCCCTATAGTCCCAAATCACTCACCCTAATCCCACTCCCACTAGTCCGAAATACCAAAACCCTATCCCTAATCCCTTACCCACTAGTCCCAAATCCCCCAAACCTATTCCTAATCAAACTCTCACTAGTACCAAATACATAACCCTCATCCCTCTCCCACTAGTCCAAAATCCCCAACCCTAATCCTATAGTCCCAAATTCCTAACCCTAATCCCTCTCCCACTAGTCCCAAATCCCCTAAACCTAACCTTAATCCCGCGCCCACTAGTCCCAAATCCCAACCCTAATTCCACTTCCACTAGTCCCAAATGCCTAACTCCAACCCTAAACCTTTTCCCACTAGTCCCAAATCTCCAACCCTAATCTCGCTCCCACTAGTCCCAAATCCCCAACCCTAACCCTATTACCGCTCCCACTAGTCCAAAATACCCTAACCCTAATCCCCCTCCCACTAGTCCCAAATGCCTAACCCTAATCCCACTCCCACTAGTTCAAAATACCCTAACCCCACTAGTCCCAAATCCCCAACACTAATCCTAATCCCACTCCCTATAGTTTGAAAAATCCCCAAGCCAAACCCCACACCCACTAGTTCCAATTCCACAACCCTAAAAACACTCCCTATAGTGCCAAATCCTTAACCCTAACCCTAATCCCACTCAGACTAGTCCTAAATTCCCCAACTCTATCCCTAATCCCCCTCCCACTAGTCCCAAATCCCCTAACCCCACTAATCCCAAATCCCTAATCCTAATCCCACTTTCTTTAGTCCAAAAATCCCCAACCCAAACTCCACACCCACTAGTCCCAATTCCACAACCATAACCCTAAAAAATCACACCCTATAGTGCCAAATCCCTAACCCTAATTCTACTCCCACTAGTCCCAAATCCCTATCCCTAATCCCACTCCCACTAGTCCCAAATCCCCAAAACTAACCCTACTCCCTATAGTCCCAAATCACTCACCCTAATCCCACTCCCACTAGTCCGAAATACCAAAACCCTATCCCTAATCCCTTACCCACTAGTCCCAAATCCCCCAAACCTATTCCTAATCAAACTCTCACTAGTACCAAATACATAACCCTCATCCCTCTCCCACTAGTCCAAAATCCCCAACCCTAATCCTATAGTCCCAAATTCCTAACCCTAATCCCTCTCCCACTAGTCCCAAATCCCCTAAACCTAACCTTAATCCCGCGCCCACTAGTCCCAAATCCCAACCCTAATTCCACTTCCACTAGTCCCAAATGCCTAACTCCAACCCTAAACCTTTTCCCACTAGTCCCAAATCTCCAACCCTAATCTCGCTCCCACTAGTCCCAAATCCCCAACCCTAACCCTATTACCGCTCCCACTAGTCCAAAATACCCTAACCCTAATCCCCCTCCCACTAGTCCCAAATGCCTAACCCTAATCCCACTCCCACTAGTTCAAAATACCCTAACCCCACTAGTCCCAAATCCCCAACACTAATCCTAATCCCACTCCCTATAGTTTGAAAAATCCCCAAGCCAAACCCCACACCCACTAGTTCCAATTCCACAACCCTAAAAACACTCCCTATAGTGCCAAATCCTTAACCCTAACCCTAATCCCACTCAGACTAGTCCTAAATTCCCCAACTCTATCCCTAATCCCCCTCCCACTAGTCCCAAATCCCCTAACCCCACTAATCCCAAATCCCTAATCCTAATCCCACTTTCTTTAGTCCAAAAATCCCCAACCCAAACTCCACACCCACTAGTCCCAATTCCACAACCATAACCCTAAAAAATCACACCCTATAGTGCCAAATCCCTAACCCTAATTCTACTCCCACTAGTCCAAAATCCCTAACCCTAACCCCGCTCCCACTAGTCCCAAATCCCTAACCCCGCTCCCACTAGTCCCAAATCCCAAACCCTATGCCTAATCCCGCTCCCACTAGTACCAAATTCCTAACCCCGCTCCCTCAAATCCCAAAACCCTAACCCTAATGCCTCTTCCACTAGTCCAAAATCCCTAACACTAATCCTTTTACCACTAGTCCCGAATCCCTAACCCTAATCCCTCTTCCACTAGTCCCAAATCCCTAACCCTAATCCTTTTCCCACTATTCCCAAACAGGGATGAGCCGAACACCCCCCTGTTCGGTTCGCACCAGAACCTGCGAACAGACAAAATGTTTGTGTAAATTTTAGAACCCTATTAAATACAATGGACTCGAACGTTCGAAATCTAAAGTGTTAATTATAAAGGCTAATATGCAAGTTATTGTCCTAAAAAGTGTTTGGGGACCCGGGTCCTGCCCCAGGGGACATGTATCAATGCAAAAAGAAGTTTTAAAAACGGCCGTTTTTTTTGGGAGCAGTGATTTTAATAATGCTTAAAATGAAAAAATAAAAGTGAAATATTCCTTTAAATTTCGTACCTGGGGGGGTGTGTATGATATGCATGTGAAGTGGCGCATGTTTCCCGTGCTTAGAACTGTCCCTGCAAAAAATGTCATTTTTGAAAGAAAAAAATGCATTTAAAACTGACTCGCGGCTAGGGATGAGCTTGGAGTTCGAGTCGAACTCATGTTCGACTCGAACATTGCCTGTTCGCCCGTTCGCCGAACAGCGAACAAATTGGGGTGTTCGTGGCAAATTCGAAAAATCTATGGGAGAAATCTAAAGTGTTAATTATAAAGGCTAATATGCAAGTTATTGTCCTAAAAAGTGTTTGGGGACCGGGGTCCTGCCCCAGGGGACATGTATCAATGCAAAAAGAAGTTTTAAAAACGGCCGTTTTTTCGGGAGCAGTGATTTTAATAATGCTTAAAATGAAAAAATAAAAGTGAAATATTCCTTTAAATTTCGTACCTGGGGGGTGTGTATGATATGCATGTGAAGTGGCGCATGTTTCCCGTGCTTAGAACTGTCCCTGCAAAAAATGTCATTTTTGAAAGAAAAAAACTGACTCGTGGCTATTAATGAATTGTCGGCTCCCGGCAATACATACAAAAGTCATTGATAAAAAAAAAAAAAAAAGCGTGGGTGTTCCCCAGAATTCAATTACCAGGCCCTTCAGGTCTGGAATGGATATTAAGGGGAACCCTGCCGCAAATTTAAAAAAAAATTGACGTGGGGTTCCCCCAAATATCCATTCCAGGCCCTTCAGATCTGGCATGGATTTTAAGGGGAACTCCACCCCAAATTTAAAAAAAAAATGGCGTGGAGTCCCCCTAAAAATCCATACCAGACCCCTTATCCGAGCACGCAACCTGGCCGGCCGCAGGGGAAAAGGGGGGGACGAGAGAGTGGCCCCCCCTCCCTCCTGAACTGTACCAGGCCACATGCCCTCAACATGGGGAGGATGTCCCCATGTTGATGGGGACAAGGGCCTCATCCCCACAACCCTTGCCCGGTGGTTGTGGGGGTCTGCGGGCGGGGGGCTTATCGGAATCTGGAAGACCCCTTTAACAAAGGGGACCCCCAGATCCCGGCCCCCCCTAGGTGAATTGGTAAGGGGTACATTGTACCCCTACCATTTCACGAAGAAAGTGTAAAAAAATGTTTAAAAAAACATACAAACACCTTGAAAAAGTCCTTTATTTAAAAAAAAAAAAAAACATTCCAGCGGTGAAATCCAGTGTCCCGCGGCGATCCCGATGTCCAGCGCTGTCCTTCATTGGTTGTGCCTGAGCGGACCTGATGGGGAACTCCCTCTCAGTATTTTAAATGTATAGACCCGCCCCTTCTAAAGTTCCCCATCAGGTCCGCTCAGCGGACCAGATGCGGAACATGAGAAGGGGCGGGTCTATACATGTATTACCAAAGTGAGAGCAGTCCCCCATCAGGTCCGCCCCCTCGGTATGTCAGACCCGCCTACGTCATTGGCTTGAGCGGGGAACTTCCTTCACTATGTAAATTTAAATTACACAGTGAAGGAAGTTCCCCGCTCAAGCCAATGACGTAGGCGGGTCCGACATACCGAGGGAGCGGACCTGATGGGGAACTTTAGAAGGGGCGGGTCTATACATTTAAAATACTGAGAGGGAGTTCCCCATCAGGTCCGCTCAGGCACAACCAATGAAGGACAGCGCTGGACATCGGGATCGCCGCGGGACACTGGATTTCACCGCTGGAATGTTTTTTTTTTTTTTTTTTTTTTTAATAAAGGACTTTTTCAAGGTGTTTGTGTGTTTTTTTAAACATTTTTTATACGCTTTCTTCGTGAAATGGTAGGGGTACAATGTACCCCTTACCAATTCACATGGGGGGGGGGCCGGGATCTGGGGGTCCCCTTTGTTAAAGGGGTCTTCCAGATTCCGATAAGCCCCCCGCCCGCAGACCCCCACAACCACCGGGCAAGGGTTGTGGGGATGAGGCCCTTGTCCCCATCAACATGGGGACATCCTCCCCATGTTGAGGGCATGTGGCTTGGTACGGTTCAGGAGGGAGGGGGGCCGCTCTCTCGTCCCCCCCTTTTCCCCTGCGGCCGGCCAGGTTGCGTGCTCGGATAAGGGGTCTGGTATGGATTTTTAGGGGGACTCCACGCCATTTTTTTTTTAAATTTGGGGTGGAGTTCCCCTTAAAATCCATGCCAGATCTGAAGGGCCTGGAATGGATATTTGGGGGAACCCCACGTCAATTTTTTTTAAATTTGCGGCGGGGTTCCCCTTAATATCCATTCCAGACCTGAAGGGCCTGGTAATTGAATTCTGGGGAACACCCACGCTTTTTTTTTTTTTTTTATCAATGACTTTTGTATGTATTGCCGGGAGCCGACAATTCATTAATAGCCGCGAGTCAGTTTTAAAAGACTTTTTTTCTTTCAAAAATGACATTTTTTGCAGGGACAGTTCTAAGCACGGGAAACATGCGCCACTTCACATGCATATCATACACACCCCCCAGGTACGAAATTTAAAGGAATATTTCACTTTTATTTTTTCATTTTAAGCATTATTAAAATCACTGCTCCCGAAAAAACGGCCGTTTTTAAAACTTCTTTTTGCATTGATACATGTCCCCTGGGGCAGGACCCCGGTCCCCAAACACTTTTTAGGACAATAACTTGCATATTAGCCTTTATAATTAACACTTTAGATTTCTCCCATAGATTTTTCGAATTTGCCGCGAACACCCCAATTTGTTCGCTGTTCGGCGAACGGGCGAACAGGCAATGTTCGAGTCGAACATGAGTTCGACTCGAACTCCAAGCTCATCCCTATTCCCAAATCCCTAACCCTAATCCCACTCCCACTAGTCCCAAATCCCAAACCCTAATCCCACCTGTAATGACACCCCCCAATAAGAAAGGGGTTAACGCCGTTTAGAATATTCCCTCTCTGAACACACAACCACTATCGACCCTCCACAGCCAGGCAACCACTTCCCATAGGATTAATCCTTCCAGAGATACGAGACAACGCTCTGTATTTCAAGTTCCAAAACAGGGAAATGACTTTATTTTCAAAAACACATGGTAACACATTTCTCTTCAAAACCCTTCCCTCCCATCCTTGGGGGAACAGGGCGGGTTAAACTGTCCAATGACAATGGTGATACAGGTCAGGTGTGTTCAAACTTCTCCTTCAGTAAACAGTCTTAGCAGGAGGGGTGATTCCCCCCCCTCCTCACAGAAGACACTTAAACATCCCATAATATGCAGCCAGACGGTCGACCAGCTCCAATCCACATCGTCACAGTAGCAGACTTAATTCATAATAGACAATAGAATGCAATCACACCTCATCACAGCAAGGATTACACAACCCCCAACCACAGTACACACCCAATCTAGATACAATGTATAAACAGCATTGAATGTGGCTATCATAGGTCATAGTGGGGTTTTTCCATTCACCCTGTGCCCAGAGTGACCCCCTGTCACACATCTCCCCTTTCGGCAGGAGACTAACAGAGGAGGGGACCCCAGACGGGTTGACTCCGAAGTTAGTCCATAGGTCCATTCTTCTAATGTCTGGGCAACCCATCACCATTGCACTAGGGGCCCGAGGTGACGTCTGTTTGCCGGGACAACCCATCAGCATTGCCATTTTGCTTACCGGGTCGATAGCTGATGGTGAAATTGTAAGGTTGTAGGGCTAGGCTCCACCGCAACAACCTGCCATTGTCTCCTGAGACCCGGTTAAGCCAGACCAATGGGTTGTGGTCGGTGACCAGTGAAAATTCCTGTCCGTATAAGTAAGGGTTCAACTTTTTAAGGCCCCAGACCAGGGCCAAACACTCCTTCTCCACTGCCGCATAGCTCACTTCCCAGGGTAATAGCTTTCTACTCAGGTATGCGACAGGGTGTTCTCCTCCATCCTCCCCAACTTTGCTCAGCACAGCCCCCAGTCCAAACATGGAAGCATCTGTGTGGTCAAGAAAACGTTTGTTAGGTACTGGGGCAGCCAAGACAGGGGCATTTACAAGTGCTTGCTTGAGGGCTAGAAACGCGGTTTCACAAGCTGGAGACCACAGGACCTGCCTAGGTAAATTCTTTTTTGTCAGGTCCGTCAGGGGTTTGGCGATAGCACTATAATTAGGGACAAAATGTCGGTAGTACCCTGAAGTCCCCAAGAAGGCTAGTACCTGGGTCTTAGTACGGGGCGTGGGCCAGTTAGCTACTGCCTCTACCTTGGCTGGTTCTGGTCTCTGATTCCCACACCCCACTCTGTGTCCCAGGTACTGCACCTCCGCCATACCAAGATGGCACTTGTCTGGTTTCAAGGTCAGGCCTGCGGCCCAAATTTTGTCCAGAACCACCCCTACGTGAACCAGGTGCTCCTCCCAAGACCCACTGTAGATCGCAATGTCATCCAGGTATGCACATGCAAAATCCTGGAAGCCATCGAGGAGCCTATCCACCATACATTGGAAGGTGGCCGGGAAGTTTTTCATCCCAAATGGCATGACCCTAGACTGGTACAGGCCAAAGGGGTAACAAATGCCGACTTGGGGATAGCATCCTCGGCCAGGGGGATCTGCCAATAACCTTTACACAGGTCTATTGTAGTTAAATAACGTCCCCTGACTATTCGATCTAGCAGTTCGTCTACCCTGGGCATCGGGTAGGCATCGGTGGTGGTCTTCTCATTGAGTCGCCTATAGTCCATGCAGAACCGGGTAGTTCCGTCTTTCTTAGGCACCAGGACTACAGGTGAGGCCCAAGGGCTGTCAGAAGGCTCAATGACTCCTAACTGAATCATCTCCTGTATCTCCTTCCGCATTCCTTCTCGGACTGCTTCAGGGATACGGTAGGGGGGCTGTCGAAGGGGTGCTTGTCCAGGGGTCTCTACCTTATGCACAGCCAGGGTCGTATAGCCCGGTTTTTGGGAGAACGTCGCCTGTTTCTCCCACAGAAGCCGCTTAGCCTGTTCCTTCTTTGTGGGGCTTAACCGGTCTCCTAGCTGCACAAGGTTAATGAGGTCAGTCTGGGGGTCTCTCTCTAGTAAGTCAGGGAGGGGTAGACTTTCTGAGTCATCCGCAGCAGGGGCACATACTGCAGCAACATCCTCCAGCCGTTCCTGATACTCCTTCAGCATGTTCACATGAAAGGTTCGCTGGATTCTTTCATCTGCACAGCTGGCAATAACATAGGTAGTATCACATACCTGGGCTACTACTTTATACGGGCCCTGCCAAGATGCCTGCATCTTGTCGGTCTTCACTAGTGATGAGCCGAACACCCCCGGGTTCGGTTCGCACCAGAACCCGCGAACGGACCGAAAGTTCGTACGAACATTAGAACCCTATTAAATACAATGGATGCGAACGTTCGAATTCTAAAGTGCTAATTATAACAACTATTATGCATGTTATTGTCCTAAAAAGGGTTTGGGAACCCGGGTTGTGCACCAGGGGACATGTATCAATGCAAAAAGAAGTTTTAAAAACGGTCGTTTTTCGGGAGCAGTCATTTTAACCACTTCCTACCGGGTCATAGACATATGACGCCGGCAGGAACCCTCCCTCCCTCCGGGCGGACGTCATATGACGTCCTTTTTTCCCGGCCGTCTATGGGGCGCGCGCGCGCGCACCTGCGGCAACGCTCGTGACCCGGTGAGTGTGCCCGGCGGCCGCGATGTCCGCTGGGCACCCGCGATTGCCCGCGATCACGGCAGAAGTGTGGATCTGTGTGTGTAAACACACAGATCCACCTCCTGTCAGAGGTGAGGAGACCGATGTGTGTTCCCAGTACAGAGGAACACAGATCGGTCTCCTCCCCTTGTGAGTCCCCTCCCCCTACAGTTACAATCACTCAATAGGGAACATATTAACCCCTTGATCGCCCCCTAGTGTTAACCCTTTCCCTGCCAGTCACATTTACACAGTAATTAGTGCAGTTTTATAGCACTAATCGCTGTATAAATGTGAATGGTCCCAAAAACGCGCCAATAGTGTCCGATGTGTCTGCCGCAATGTCACGGTCACAATAAAAATCGCAGATCGCCGCTATTACTAGTAAAAAAAATAAAAAAAATAAAAATGCCATAAATCTATCCCCTATTATGTAGACGCTATAACTTTTGCGCAAACCAATCAATATACGCTTATTGCAAAAAAAAATTACCAAAAATATGTAGAATACGTATCGGTCTAAACTTAGAAAAAAAATTGTTTTGAAAAAAAAAAAATTGTGATATTTATTAAATCAAAAAGTAAAAAATATTGCATTTTTTTCAAATATGTCGCTCTTCTTTTGTTTATAACACAAAAAATAAAAACCGCAGAGGTGATCAAATACCACCAAAAGAAAGCTCTATTTGTGGGGGAAAAAGGACGTCAATTTTGGTTAGGTTCAACGTCGCACGACCGCGCAATTGTCAGTTAAAGCGACGCAGTGCTGCATCGCAAAAAGTGCTCTGGTCAGGAAGGGGGTAAATTCTTCCAGGGCTGAAGTGGTTAATGATGCATAAAGTGAAAAAAAAAAAGTCAAATATTCCTTTAAATATCGTACCTGGGGGGTGTCTAAAGTATGCCTGTGAAGTGCCACGTGTTTCCCGTGTTTAGAACTGTCCCTGCACAAAATGACACTTCTAAAGGAAAAAAAAGCCATTTAAAACTGCTTGCGGCTTTAATGTAATGTCTGGTCCCGGTAATATGGATGAAAATCTTTAAGAAAAATGGCATAGCTACCCCATGACCCCCCCCCCCCTACCCCAGCCCATTACCAGCCCCTTTGGGTCTTGTATGGATATTAAGGGGAACCCCGCACATAAAATAAAAAAGGCCCTATATACTCTGAACAGCCGTATACAGGCGGAGCATACAAGACAGGGACTGTAGGTTTGTTCTTATGTAGAATCTGTTTAAGTGTAGCTCCAGCCCAAAAATCTATTTTTAAACTTTTTGGAAAACATAGGTAAGGGTTATCACCCCTGTAACATTTGTTTTGCTGTCTGTGCCCCTGTTCAGAACATTTCACCTCACTTTCCGTCCCAATGACAACTGTTTTTGAAATGTGGTGTTTTTCTTGAAACAAGGATTGCTGATAAAGCATCAGTACAGAGGAGACACCTTTCTCCCATATTAATTCTTACAGGAGAGAATTTTCCTTCCAAGGGGTAGATTTCCTCTCACTTCCTGTTGTCTTCTTGCGTTTGCAAGTAGGAGTCGTTTGTAAGTTGGATGTTTGAAAGTAGGGACCTGCCGTATATACTCTGCAGAAATAGGCCCCTTAGTTGTTGGTGTTGGCACAACACTGTAAGCACTCACAGTTACTCTTGGTTGGTGCTGGAACGCCCTGCTGTCAACTATTATATCAGGAATTTTAATTACATATAATTGTTGAACAGTGGTAGTAAAAATTGGGCCTTTGATGGTGGTGCTGGTGCCACAACACTGTAAGCCCTGACAGTTACTCTTGGTGGGTGCAGCAATGGGCCCTGCTGTGAATTATTAGATCAAGAATTGTAATTGCATGCCCCTGTTGAACAGGGGCTGAAAAATTGGGCCTTTCGTGGTGGTGGTGGTGGTGGTGGTGGTGGTGTTGCCACAAGACTGTAAGCCCTCAGAGTTACTCTTGGTGGGTGCAGCAATGGGCCCTGCTGTGAATTATTAGATCAAGAATTGTAATTACATGCCCCTTTTGAACAGGGGCTGAAAAATTGGGCCTTTCGTGGTGGTGGTGGTGGTGGTGTTGCCACAACACTGTAAGCCCTCAGAGTTACTCTTGGTGAGTGCAGGAATGGGCCCTGCTGTGAATTATTAGATCAAGAATTGTAATTACATGCCCCTGTTGAACAGGGGCTGAAAAATTGGGCCTTAGGCACTGGTGGCACAACACTACAACCCCTCACAGATACTGTACTTGGAGCACAGCAATGAGCCCTGTTGCAAAGTATTGCTTCAAAAATTGTAATGACACGCCCCTGTTAAACAGGGGCTTGAAAAATTGGGCCTTAGGCACTGGTCCAACAACACTCCAACCCCACACAGATACTGTACTTGGAGCACAGCAATGAGCCCTATGGCAAATTATTGCTAAAAAAATTGTAATTACACGCCCCTGTAAAACAGGGGCTGAAAAATTGGGCGTTAGGCACTGGTGGCGGCACCCATAAACAAAAATGATCTTCCAAGCTATCATCATCAATCGTATCATTGAGGACTCGGAGGAGGAGGATAGCCAGTCAACATAACAGCACAGGCACTCAGCATCAGCATCAGTCTTGAAGGGATGTGACATGTTAAAATCAATTAGTCTGTTATATCAGCATCAGGTGTGTGGTAGCTGGTGGTGATCCAAGACTGGTTCATCTTGATGAAAGTCAGTCGATCAACCGAGTCGGTGGACAGGCGCACCCTGTGATCCGTGACAAATCCTCCAGCAGCACTGAATGTGCGTTCCGAAAGAACGCTGGATGCAGGACAGGCCAGTAGCTCAATTGCATACTGTGCAAGCTCTGGCCAGTGATCCATCCTCAAGACCCAGTAAGCCAGAGGATTTTCGGTGGGGAAGGTGTCCAAGTCTGACCTTGCCCCTAGATATTCCTGCAACATGTTTATCAGACGCTGGCGATGGTTGCTGGAACCGATCATACTTTGGGGCTGCGGACTAAAGAATTGTCTGAACGCATCGGTCAGACGGCCACCTTCCCCACCGCTCCTTCTTTGACTGGCCGAAGCCTCAGCAACTCGTTGTCCAGGACCAGGAGTTTGTAACCTCCCAGTCTCTGGGAACGCGTTGCACAGACCTTTCTGCAAGGCCTCCCGGAGTTGTCTCATCCTCTGCTCCCTCTGCGACGGTAACATAAGGTCCGCAACCTTACCCTTGTACCGTGGATCAAGGAGAGTGGCCAGCCAGTAATGGTCCCTCTCCTTGATCCGAAGAATACGAGGATCCTTCCGCAGACTTTGCAGGATCAGGGAGGCCATGCAGCGTAGGTTTGCTGAGGCATTCGCTCCGGAGTCCTCTGGGTCACTAAGGACGACATGATCCGCAGCCACCTCCTCCCAGCCACGTACAAGTCCACTGGTTTCTTGGGACTGTAAATCATCCCTAAAAGACTGCTGCTGATGATGCTGAGTGCCAGCCTCCACCTCCATGCTGACACAATCCTCCTCCTCCTCCTCCTCCTCCTCCTCCTGTGCGATGGGTGGGACAGAAGGAACACTGTCTGGGTAAAGGGGGCCTTGAGAGGCAAGGAAGTCCTCCTCTTCCTGCCTCTGTTCTGCCTCAAGTGCCCTGTCCATTATTCCACGCAGCGCGTGCTCCAACAGGTGGACAAGAGGTACAGTGTCACTGATGCATGCACTGTCACTGCTCACCATCCTCGTGGCCTCCTCAAATGGTGCCAGGACAGTGCATGCATCCCTGATCATGCCCCACTGGCGTGGAGAAAAAAAACCAAGCTCCCCTGACCCTGTCCTGGTGCCGTAGTCGCACAGGTACTCATTGATGGCCCTCTGCTGCGTGTGCAGCCGCTGCAGCATGGCCAACGTTGAGTTCCACCTGGTGGGCATGTCACATATAAGGCGGTTCTTGGGCAGGTTCAACTCCTTTTGCAGCTCAGCCAGGCGAGCACTGGCATTATAAGATCTGCGGAAATGCACACAGACTTTCCTGGCCTGCCTCAGGACATCCTGTAAGCCCGGGTACCTGCCCAAGAACCGCTGCACCACCAGGTTAAGGACGTGAGCCACACAGGGCACATGGGTCAGTTGTCCCTGTCGGAGGGCGGAGAGGAGGTTGGTGCCATTGTCGCAAACCACCATTCCTGGCTTAAGCTGGCGTGGCGTCAACCACCTCTCGGCCTGGCCCTGCAGAGCAGACAGGACCTCTGCCCCAGTGTGGCTTCTGTCCCCCAAACACACCAGCGCAAGCACGGCATGGCATCTTTTTGCCTGCGTACTTGCGTAGCCCCTTGAACGGCTACGGAGCACCGCTGGTTCATAGGACAAACCACAGGAAGAGGCCATGGAGGAAGAAGAAGAGGAGGGGGTGGAGGAGAGAGGTGTGTCACAACCAGTAGTAGCATTTTGGAGGCGTGGCGGTGGAACAACCTCCAACACTACTGCACCTTGTCCTGCATCCTTCCCAGCTGCCAAAAGAGTGACCCAATGGGCCGTGAAAGAAAGGTAACGTCCCTGTCCATGCCTGCTGGACCATGAGTCAGCGGTAATATGCACCTTACCGCTGACCGCCTTGTCCAGCGAGGCCAAGACATTGCCTTCCACATGCCTGTAGAGAGCCGGAATAGCCTTCCGTGAGAAAAAGTGGCGTTTGGGAACCTGCCACTGAGGAACCGCACATTGCACAAACTCACGGAAGGGGGCCGAGTCTACCAACTGAAAAGGCAGCAGTTGAAGCGCTAGCAATTTAGCCAAGCTAGCATTCAACCGCTGGGCATGTGGATGGCTGGGAGTGAACTTCTTTCGACGGTCCAGCAGCTGGGGCAGGGAAATTTGCCTGCTAGAATCGGACGTCGGTGTACTGCTAGCAGAGTGGCCGCAAGTACTTGGCTGTGACACACCTAATTCTACACCTTCATTCCTCTCAGTGCATGTTTCAGAGAGGACTGAAGTTATAGTGGGGTTGGAGATCCCAGCTGATGCGGTGCAAGGAGAGGTCCGCTTTGTTCTTTGGTGTGGGTCTTTGAGGTAGGCTTGCCAACGAGCTGCATGGCAGGTCAACATATGTCTGGTCAGGCATGTGGTACCCAAGCGGCTGATGTTTTGGCCACGCGATATACGCTTGAGACATATGTTGCAAACAGCAGCTGTGCGATCTGATGCACTAGCCTCAAAAAAGGCCCACACCAAAGAACTTTTTGAATGACGGGCAGAGGCAGCGCCCTGCACAGGCGGAGCTCTGCGGTGTGATTCCGTCGGTGTACTGCCCTTACGCTGGCCACCAAAGGGCATCCTGCCTCGTTGGAGATGTGCCTCCTCCTCATCCTCCTCCTCCTCCTCTCTCCTATTAGGCACCCACGTGGAGTCAGTGACCTCATCATCCCCTCCCTCCTCATCACTGGAGCCAATCTGGCAGTATGCTGCAGCTGCTGGAACATGACTGCCAGATTGGTGTCCTTCTTGAGCATCCCCTCTGTCTGCTCTCACGCTACTGCCTTCCTGTAGCTGGGTTTCATCATCAGACCCTTCGAAACGCTGGGGATCCTCCTGGAGCATGTACCCAACACTGTGCTCAAACAGTTCGGGGGACTCCTCAGGAGGAGGACATGGTGGGTCTAGGGAAGGAGTGACTGATGATGAGTCTGACATTGATACTAGGGAAGAGGACGCTTTGGCAGCTGCTTTGCCAGTACCCTGAGCCTGGGTGAGAGAGGATGAGGAGGAGGAGGAGGGCTTGGTCATCCACTCTACCAAGTCTTCGGCATGATGTGGCTCAACATGTCCAGCTGCCGAAAAGAAGGACAAGCGTGTCCCATGGCCATGTGCTGATGACAATGCACCGCGTCCACGACCAGCACTGTTGCCCCCAGACACAGAGCCTGCTTGCCCTCTTTTATTGCCTCCTGACTGTCTGCCTCTCCTTGTTTGCCTTCCAGACATTCTAATAGATGGCCTGCAGGGAGATGGGAAAAAAGCAATAAGGGCTACCTTCAGGTGTCCTTCTCTGTCCCTTTACTTAAGGATTTCTAAATATGGTTGAGGATGATTGCTTTTGCACAGAATAGCACAACGACAATTTCCCTGACTGTCCAAAAAACAAGGATTTCAAAGATGGTTGATGAGGAATGCTTTAGCACACTATAGCACAAGGAGAATTTCCCTCACTGTCCTTCCCTGTCCCTAGAAACAAGGATTATCACAGTGAAAGAAACTGACACTCTTCCTACCTATAGTTTTCTGTCCCTAGAAAAAATGTTTTTTTAAAGCACACTATAGCACAAGGAGAATTTCCCTCACTGTCCTTCCCTGTCCCTAGAAACAAGGATTATCACAGTGAAAGAAACTGACACTCTTCCTACCTATAGTTTTCTGTCCCTAGAAAAAATGTTTTTTTAAAGCACACTATAGCACAAGGAGAATTTCCCTCACTGTCCTTCCCTGTCCCTAGAAACAAGGATTATCACAGTGAAAGAAACTGACACTCTTCCTACCTATAGTTTTCTGTCCCTAGAAAAAATGTTTTTTTAAAGCACACTATAGCACAAGGAGAATTTCCCTCACTGTCCTTCCCTGTCCCTAGAAACAAGGATTATCACAGTGAAAGAAACTGACACTCTTCCTACCTATAGTTTTCTGTCCCTAGTAAAAATGTTTTTTTAAAGCACACTATAGCACAAGGAGAATTTCCCTCACTGTCCTTCCCTGTCCCTAGAAACAAGGATTATCACACTGAAAGAAACTGACACTCTTCCTACCTATAGTTTTCTGTCCCTAGAAAAAATGTTTTTTTAAAGCACACTATAGCACAAGGAGAATTTACCTCACTGTCCTTCCCTGTCCCTAGAAACAAGGATTATCACAGTGAAAGAAACTGACACTCTTCCTACCTATAGTTTTCTGTCCCGAGAAAAAATGTTTTTTTAAAGCACACTATAGCACAAGGAGAATTTCCCTCACTTTCCTTCCCTGTCCCTAGAAACAAGGATTATCACAGTGAAAGAAACTGACACTCTTCCTACCTATAATTTTCTGTCCCTAGAAAAAATGTTTTTTTAAAGCACACTATAGCACAAGGAGAATTTCCCTCACTGTCCTTCCCTGTCCCTAGAAACAAGGATTATCACAGTGAAAGAAACTGACACTCTTCCTACCTATAGTTTTCTGTCCCTAGAAAAAATGTTTTTTTAAAGCACACTATAGCACAAGGAGAATTTCCCTCACTGTCCTTCCCTGTCCCTAGAAACAAGGATTATCACACTGAAAGAAACTGACACTCTTCCTACCTATAGTTTTCTGTCCCTAGAAAAAAAATTTTTTTAAAGCACACTATAGCACAAGGAGAATTTCCCTCACTTTCCTTCCCTGTCCCTAGAAACAAGGATTATCACAGTGAAAGAAACTGACACTCTTCCTACCTATAGTTTTCTGTCCCTAGAAAAAATGTTTTTTTAAAGCACACTATAGCACAAGGAGAATTTCCCTCACTGTCCTTCCCTGTCCCTAGAAACAAGGATTATCACAGTGAAAGAAACTGACACTCTTCCTACCTATAGTTTTCTGTCCCTAGAAAAAATGTTTTTTTAAAGCACACTATAGCACAAGGAGAATTTCCCTCACTGTCCTTCCCTGTCCCTAGAAACAAGGATTATCACACTGAAAGAAACTGACACTCTTCCTACCTATAGTTTTCTGTCCCTAGAAAAAATGTTTTTTTAAAGCACACTATAGCACAAGGAGAATTTCCCTCACTTTCCTTCCCTGTCCCTAGAAACAAGGATTATCACAGTGAAAGAAACTGACACTCTTCCTACCTATAGTTTTCTGTCCCTAGAAAAAATGTTTTTTTAAAGCACACTATAGCACAAGGAGAATTTCCCTCACTGTCCTTCCCTGTCCCTAGAAACAAGGATTATCACAGTGAAAGAAACTGACACTCTTCCTACCTATAGTTTTCTGTCCCTAGAAAAAAATTTTTTTTAAAGCACACTATAGCACAAGGAGAATTTCCCTCACTGTCCTTCCCTGTCCCTAGAAACAAGGATTCGCACAGTAAAACACACTGACACTCTCCCTACCTATAGTTTTCTGTCCCTAGAAAAAATGTTTTTTTAAAGCACACTATAGCACAAGGAGAATTTCCCTCACTGTCCTTCCCTGTCCCTAGAATCAAGGATTATCACAGTGAAAGAAACTGACACTCTTCCTACCTATAGTTTTCTGTCCCTAGAAAAAATGTTTTTTTAAAGCACACTATAGCACAAGGAGAATTTCCCTCACTGTCCTTCCCTGTCCCTAGAAACAAGGATTATCACAGTGAAAGAAACTGACACTCTTCCTACCTATAGTTTTCTGTCCCTAGAAAAAATGTTTTTTTAAAGCACACTATAGCACAAGGAGAATTTCCCTCACTGTCCTTCCCTGTCCCTAGAAACAAGGATTATCACACTGAAAGAAACTGACACTCTTCCTACCTATAGTTTTCTGTCCCTAGAAAAAATGTTTTTTTAAAGCACACTATAGCACAAGGAGAATTTACCTCACTGTCCTTCCCTGTCCCTAGAAACAAGGATTATCACACTGAAAGAAACTGACACTCTTCCTACCTATAGTTTTCTGTCCCTAGAAAAAATGTTTTTTTAAAGCACACTATAGCACAAGGAGAATTTCCCTCACTGTCCTTCCCTGTCCCTAGAAACAAGGATTATCACAGTGAAAGAAACTGACACTCTTCCTACCTATAGTTTTCTGTCCCTAGAAAAAATGTTTTTTTAAAGCACACTATAGCACAAGGAGAATTTCCCTCACTGTCCTTCCCTGTCCCTAGAAACAAGGATTCGCACAGTAAAACACACTGACACTCTCCCTACCTATAGTTTTCTGTCCCTAGAAAAAATGTTTTTTTAAAGCACACTATAGCACAAGGAGAATTTCCCTCACTGTCCTTCCCTGTCCCTAGAAACAAGGATTATCACACTGAAAGAAACTGACACTCTTCCTACCTATAGTTTTCTGTCCCTAGAAAAAATGTTTTTTTAAAGCACACTATAGCACAAGGAGAATTTCCCTCACTGTCCTTCCCTGTCCCTAGAAACAAGGATTATCACAGTGAAAGAAACTGACACTCTTCCTACCTATAGTTTTCTGTCCCTAGAAAAAATGTTTTTTTAAAGCACACTATAGCACAAGGAGAATTTCCCTCACTGTCCTTCCCTGTCCCTAGAAACAAGGATTATCACAGTGAAAGAAACTGACCCTCTTCCTACCTATAGTTTTCTGTCCCTAGAAAAAATGTTTTTTTAAAGCACACTATAGCACAAGGAGAATTTCCCTCACTGTCCTTCCCTGTCCCTAGAAACAAGGATTATCACACTGAAAGAAACTGACACTCTTCCTACCTATAGTTTTCTGTCCCTAGAAAAAATGTTTTTTTAAAGCACACTATAGCACAAGGAGAATTTACCTCACTGTCCTTCCCTGTCCCTAGAAACAAGGATTATCACAGTGAAAGAAACTGACACTCTTCCTACCTATAGTTTTCTGTCCCGAGAAAAAATGTTTTTTTAAAGCACACTATAGCACAAGGAGAATTTCCCTCACTTTCCTTCCCTGTCCCTAGAAACAAGGATTATCACACTGAAAGAAACTGACACTCTTCCTACCTATAGTTTTCTGTCCCTAGAAAAAATGTTTTTTTAAAGCACACTATAGCACAAGGAGAATTTCCCTCACTGTCCTTCCCTGTCCCTAGAAACAAGGATTATCACAGTGAAAGAAACTGACACTCTTCCTACCTATAGTTTTCTGTCCCTAGAAAAAATGTTTTTTTAAAGCACACTATAGCACAAGGAGAATTTCCCTCACTGTCCTTCCCTGTCCCTAGAAACAAGGATTATCACAGTGAAAGAAACTGACACTCTTCCTACCTATAGTTTTCTGTCCCTAGAAAAAATGTTTTTTTAAAGCACACTATAGCACAAGGAGAATTTACCTCACTGTCCTTCCCTGTCCCTAGAAACAAGGATTATCACACTGAAAGAAACTGACACTCTTCCTACCTATAGTTTTCTGTCCCTAGAAAAAATGTTTTTTTAAAGCACACTATAGCACAAGGAGAATTTACCTCACTGTCCTTCCCTGTCCCTAGAAACAAGGATTATCACAGTGAAAGAAACTGACACTCTTCCTACCTATAGTTTTCTGTCCCTAGAAAAAATGTTTTTTTAAAGCACACTATAGCACAAGGAGAATTTCCCTCACTGTCCTTCCCTGTCCCTAGAAACAAGGATTCGCACAGTAAACACACCGACACTCTCCCTACCTATAGTTTTCTGTCCCTAGAAAAAATGTTTTTTTAAAGCACACTATAGCACAAGGAGAATTTACCTCACTGTCCTTCCCTGTCCCTAGAAACAAGGATTATCACAGTGAAAGAAACTGACACTCTTCCTACCTATAGTTTTCTGTCCCGAGAAAAAATGTTTTTTTAAAGCACACTATAGCACAAGGAGAATTTCCCTCACTTTCCTTCCCTGTCCCTAGAAACAAGGATTATCACACTGAAAGAAACTGACACTCTTCCTACATATAGTTTTCTGTCCCTAGAAAAAATGTTTTTTTAAAGCACACTATAGCACAAGGAGAATTTCCCTCACTGTCCTTCCCTGTCCCTAGAAACAAGGATTATCACAGTGAAAGAAACTGACACTCTTCCTACCTATAGTTTTCTGTCCCTAGAAAAAATGTTTTTTTAAAGCACACTATAGCACAAGGAGAATTTCCCTCACTGTCCTTCCCTGTCCCTAGAAACAAGGATTATCACAGTGAAAGAAACTGACACTCTTCCTACCTATAGTTTTCTGTCTCTAGAAAAAATGTTTTTTTAAAGCACACTATAGCACAAGGAGAATTTCCTTCACTGTCCTTCCCTGTCCCTAGAAACAAGGATTATCACAGTGAAAGAAACTGACACTCTTCCTACCTATAGTTTTCTGTCCCGAGAAAAAATGTTTTTTTAAAGCACACTATAGCACAAGGAGAATTTCCCTCACTTTCCTTCCCTGTCCCTAGAAACAAGGATTATCACAGTGAAAGAAACTGACACTCTTCCTACCTATAGTTTTCTGTCCCTAGAAAAAATGTTTTTTTAAAGCACACTATAGCACAAGGAGAATTTCCCTCACTGTCCTTCCCTGTCCCTAGAAACAAGGATTATCACAGTGAAAGAAACTGACACTCTTCCTACCTATAGTTTTCTGTCCCTAGAAAAAATGTTTTTTTAAAGCACACTATAGCACAAGGAGAATTTCCCTCACTGTCCTTCCCTGTCCCTAGAAACAAGGATTATCACACTGAAAGAAACTGACACTCTTCCTACCTATAGTTTTCTGTCCCTAGAAAAAATGTTTTTTTAAAGCACACTATAGCACAAGGAGAATTTCCCTCACTGTCCTTCCCTGTCCCTAGAAACAAGGATTATCACAGTGAAAGAAACTGACACTCTTCCTACCTATAGTTTTCTGTCCCTAGAAAAAATGTTTTTTTAAAGCACACTATAGCACAAGGAGAATTTCCCTCACTGTCCTTCCCTGTCCCTAGAAACAAGGATTATCACACTGAAAGAAACTGACACTCTTCCTACGTATAGTTTTCTGTCCCTAGAAAAAATGTTTTTTTAAAGCACACTATAGCACAAGGAGAATTTCCCTCACTGTCCTTCCCTGTCCCTAGAAACAAGGATTATCACACTGAAAGAAACTGACACTCTTCCTACCTATAGTTTTCTGTCCCTAGAAAAAATGTTTTTTTAAAGCACACTATAGCACAAGGAGAATTTCCCTCACTGTCCTTCCCTGTCCCTAGAAACAAGGATTATCACAGTGAAAGAAACTGACACTCTTCCTACCTATAGTTTTCTGTCCCTAGAAAAGATGTTTTTTTAAAGCACACTATAGCACAAGGAGAATTTCCCTCACTGTCCTTCCCTGTCCCTAGAAACAAGGATTATCACAGTGAAAGAAACTGACACTCTTCCTACCTATAGTTTTCTGTCCCTAGAAAAAATGTTTTTTTAAAGCACACTATAGCACAAGGAGAATTTCCCTCACTGTCCTTCCCTGTCCCTAGAAACAAGGATTATCACAGTGAAAGAAACTGACACTCTTCCTACCTATAGTTTTCTGTCCCTAGAAAAGATGTTTTTTTAAAGCACACTATAGCACAAGGAGAATTTCCCTCACTGTCCTTCCCTGTCCCTAGAAACAAGGATTCGCACAGTAAAACACACTGACACTCTCCCTACCTATAGTTTTCTGTCCCTAGAAAAAATGTTTTTTTAAAGCACACTATAGCACAAGGAGAATTTCCCTCACTGTCCTTCCCTGTCCCTAGAAACAAGGATTATCACACTGAAAGAAACTGACACTCTTCCTACCTATAGTTTTCTGTCCCTAGAAAAAAATGTTTTTTTAAAGCACACTATAGCACAAGGAGAATTTCCCTCACTGTCCTTCCCTGTCCCTAGAAACAAGGATTATCACAGTGAAAGAAACTGACACTCTTCCTACCTATAGTTTTCTGTCCCGAGAAAAAATGTTTTTTTAAAGCACACTATAGCACAAGGAGAATTTCCCTCACTGTCCTTCCCTGTCCCTAGAAACAAGGATTATCACACTGAAAGAAACTGACACTCTTCCTACCTATAGTTTTCTGTCCCTAGAAAAAATGTTTTTTTAAAGCACACTATAGCACAAGGAGAATTTACCTCACTGTCCTTCCCTGTCCCTAGAAACAAGGATTATCACACTGAAAGAAACTGACACTCTTCCTACCTATAGTTTTCTGTCCCTAGAAAAAATGTTTTTTTAAAGCACACTATAGCACAAGGAGAATTTCCCTCACTGTCCTTCCCTGTCCCTAGAAACAAGGATTATCACAGTGAAAGAAACTGACACTCTTCCTACCTATAGTTTTCTGTCCCTAGAAAAGATGTTTTTTTAAAGCACACTATAGCACAAGGAGAATTTCCCTCACTGTCCTTCCCTGTCCCTAGAAACAAGGATTCGCACAGTAAAACACACTGACACTCTCCCTACCTATAGTTTTCTGTCCCTAGAAAAAATGTTTTTTTAAAGCACACTATAGCACAAGGAGAATTTCCCTCACTGTCCTTCCCTGTCCCTAGAAACAAGGATTATCACACTGAAAGAAACTGACACTCTTCCTACCTATAGTTTTCTGTCCCTAGAAAAAAATGTTTTTTTAAAGCACACTATAGCACAAGGAGAATTTCCCTCACTGTCCTTCCCTGTCCCTAGAAACAAGGATTATCACAGTGAAAGAAACTGACACTCTTCCTACCTATAGTTTTCTGTCCCGAGAAAAAATGTTTTTTTAAAGCACACTATAGCACAAGGAGAATTTCCCTCACTGTCCTTCCCTGTCCCTAGAAACAAGGATTATCACACTGAAAGAAACTGACACTCTTCCTACCTATAGTTTTCTGTCCCTAGAAAAAATGTTTTTTTAAAGCACACTATAGCACAAGGAGAATTTACCTCACTGTCCTTCCCTGTCCCTAGAAACAAGGATTATCACACTGAAAGAAACTGACACTCTTCCTACCTATAGTTTTCTGTCCCTAGAAAAAATGTTTTTTTAAAGCACACTATAGCACAAGGAGAATTTCCCTCACTGTCCTTCCCTGTCCCTAGAAACAAGGATTATCACAGTGAAAGAAACTGACACTCTTCCTACCTATAGTTTTCTGTCCCTAGAAAAAATGTTTTTTTAAAGCACACTATAGCACAAGGAGAATTTCCCTCACTGTCCTTCCCTGTCCCTAGAAACAAGGATTATCACACTGAAAGAAACTGACACTCTTCCTACCTATAGTTTTCTGTCCCTAGAAAAAATGTTTTTTTAAAGCACACTATAGCACAAGGAGAATTTCCCTCACTGTCCTTCCCTGTCCCTAGAAACAAGGATTCGCACAGTAAAACACACTGACACTCTCCCTACCTATAGTTTTCTGTCCCTAGAAAAAATGTTTTTTTAAAGCACACTATAGCACAAGGAGAATTTCCCTCACTGTCCTTCCCTGTCCCTAGAAACAAGGATTCACACAGTAAAGCACACTGACACTCTCCCTACCTATAGTTTTCTGTCCCTAGAAAAAATGTTTTTTTAAAGCACACTATAGCACAAGGAGAATTTCCCTCACTGTCCTTCCCTGTCCCTAGAAACAAGGATTCGCACAGTAAAACACACTGACACTCTCCCTACCTATAGTTTTCTGTCCCTAGAAAAAATGTTTTTTTAAAGCACACTATAGCACAAGGAGAATTCCCTCACTGTCCTTCCCTGTCCCTAGAATGAAGGATTCGCACAGTAAAACACACTGACACTCTCCCTACCTATCCTTCTCTTTCCCTAAACTAAAGGAATCTCCAGGTTAAGCAAGAAAAAATAAATGTCACTGTCCCTGCCTATGCTTCGCTTTCCCTGCTCCGGAACACACTACACTAGGCCGCCGTGCTGGCGGCCTTTTATAGTGTGGGGCGTGTACTAAACACCCTCAGCAATAATTGGCCACAGGCATCCTGCCTGTGGCCAATCATTGCTCTCCTCGCTGCCGGCGCTGTGATTGGCCAAGCATGCGGGGTCACAGTGCATGCTTGGCCAATCACAGCGCCTGGATGACACTGCGATGGCGTAGTGCATTGTGGGCCGTTCGCGTCACTCGAATTTGGCGCGAACGGCCCAAATCGTTCGATCTTCGTCGAACGATCGAACAGCCGATGTTTGAGTCGAACGTATGTTCGACTCGAACACGAAGCTCATCCCTAGTCTTCACAGGTTTGAGCACTAAGACCTTCTGCCCAACCTGGAAGATACGCTGTCGGGGCCCCCCGATCGTACCATCTCTTCTGTCTTCCCTGGGCCGCCTGGAGGTTCTCCCTTACCATCAGAGACAGTTGCTCCATGCGGTCCTGGAGTTCCAGAACGTAGGGCACTATGGGGGTCCCTTCTTGCTCTGTCTCTCCCTCCCAGTGTCCTCTGATGAGATCGAGGGGTCCGCGGACCCTTCTCCCATAGAGCAACTCGAAGGGCGAGAACCCCGTAGATTCCTGGGGTACCTCTCTGTATGCAAATAACAGGTGAGGCAGGAATCTCTCCCAGTCTCTGCAAGCGTCCGAAAAGGTCCTCAGCATTTGCTTGAGGGTCCCGTTAAAGTGTTCGCAGAGACCATTAGTCTGGGGGTGGTAAGGTGAGCTCAGCAAGGGCTTAATATTGCACATCTTCCACAACTGCTGGGTGAGCACCGCGGTAAACTG